>OX104124.1:19566451-20166451 GCA_944474755.1 Limnoperna fortunei
CTTACCTAGAAAGATGCATATGTAGTCCTGGCCTGTCATACCTTTCTTTTAACAATTAAATAAAGCAGATTCAGAAAATTCACACATTCCATTTTTTTATAAGCTTTATTAAAACCCCACGCAACGAAGTTTCGGAGGGTATAATGTTTTTGGTTGGTCCATCCCTCCGTCTGTCTTATTCTTGTAAGCACAACTCCTCTGTAACTACTAATCAGAATTTATGAAACTTGGTAGGAATGAAGGACACCATATGTTATTGTGCACATCGACAGAAAATTTTGATACAATATTTTTTGTAGGAGTTGTTCCCCTTTTGAACTTAGAAATTTCTCAATATATTCAAGTAAGCGCAACTCCTCTGTAACTACTGATCAGAATTTTATGAAACTTGGTAGGAATGAAGGACACCATATGTAGTGGTGAATATCGACAGGAAATTTTGATATAATATTTTTTTGTAGGAGTTGTTCCCCTTTTGAAATTAGAAATTTCTCAAATATTCATGTAAGTGCAACTCCTCTGTAAGTATTGATCAGAGTTTTATGAAACTTGGTAGGAATGACCGACACCATATGTAGTGGTGCATATCGACTGGAAATTTGATACAATATTTTTTGTAGGAGATATTCCTCCTTTAAACTAAGAAATTTCTTCAAATATATACATGAAACAACTGTTTGTGCTTATACTAAGAAACTACTGATCACAATTGTATGGAACTTGATAGGTATATGGGAGCCTGGGGTATGTAAGCATGCCCACTAAGGTTCTTTAATTGTAAATGCTACTTGAAGAAGTGAAGTGTTAACTGTGAATACATTTCAGGTTTAATAATTTAATAAATAAATTAATTAATATGCATGTTTAATTTCCCTAGTAATTTTTGTGTCAGACTATTATTCCTAAATTTACTAAACATGAGCTATTTAAAACTAGAAAAATTAGTAACCATGGACTAAATTTTTTAGAAACATTGTTATATGTCTGGACTTATTTTACCAGGACTAATTTATCTCTTACATGATTCACTTGTCAAAATTGCCAATAATAACATCTTTGAAAATGCAGAATACTCATTTTTATTTGTGATTTTTGTAGATTCAGTAATTTTTTTCTTGCCCTTCACTTCAGGCGTAGCTTTGGATTTCACATGCAAATTCTTGATATGGTCTATCAATCATAGACAATGCTTTTTTTGAAAATGCTTAATTAAAGCCATAATGAATAGGAATGTTTATAAGAAATAAATCTGCCATATTACAGCATTAATAAATATTTTTTCTCATAATGAACTGGTTATACAAGTATATATAAGGTCTTCATTAATGGGCCAATAATGACTAATGGCTCTAGGCAACACAGAGGGCCTAATAGTTATCTGCAGGCCTTTACTACAGACAGAGGATATATAACGAGTCTTTTATGAAAAAATCTATTTCTTAATACATTTATTAACCAGCTAGAAGAAGAAAAAAATATCTGAAAAGTAAACCAAACTTTTAGCTCATTAATTACAATATTTTTTGTCTCTGTCTTTCACTTTATGTTTTTTTAATACCTCAAAGAAATTTTGGAATATGCGTTACATTGAGAACTTGTAAACATTTCATCTAATCTTGTGAATTCATCTTGAATTTATAACAAATTGACTAGGCCGAATTTTACTGCCGTTATAATCCAATGCTACTTTTGTGATTTGTCGGATTAACTGCATAATTTAGTCCCATTAGTCGTAATGTAGCAAATAAAAAATTCTAATTTCGATCTATTTATACAAAATTCAAACATAATATACATCTCTTTTACGTTATTAAAGCTTCAGACATTGTGAAACTGAACGGGAAACAATCTTTATTGAAGAAATTTCTCTTTTTTCGTCTTTGAAAATGCACCTCCTTTTAGTAAAATCGTGCTTATTTGAATACTGTAACAACTATTCTGTAGTAAGAATCCCTTAATTTACGTATGACACCTTCCCAAGATGCAACATGAAATTTTTTTAGGTTCTCAATGTTTTTCATGTAGTAAAAATAATTAAACATAGACACGAATGTCAATACAAAACGCACAGCGGGTTATTAAAAATGGCAATAATTATCATCTCATATCAATAATGATCGATTTTAAACACGAAACCGATAAAAAATATGGTGACATTGTCGAAAGATATCAAAATTGACCATGGCTGATGATGTATGCAACAACTTTTGGACATCAAAGTGCCAGAGTGATTCACTCCTGCTCTGCTACATTACGAATAATGGGACTAAATTCATACCTTCTCAAAAAAAAAGCCAGGGTATGATTATTCGTTCTACAGATTGACAAAAATCCGTAATGGACCCAGAAAAGCCATAATGGACCAGCTATATTTCATATAATGATATAAATCAGTATGTTTAGTACATACAAATACTAACTGGTTGATACATTTCAGTTGAACTTAGGATCAGCTATTATAAATTTTAATTAAAAAGTGTGACAATTTAATACAATTGTATGTGTCAGGTATTTCAGTTGAAAGTATCTGCCATTATATTTCAGTTAATGGTACACAGGTCATTGATTGTGCCTTTGGATATTACTATCAGCAAGCCTGTACATACACAATTACCGGTAGTAGCGGCTGGAATTTGATCAGCTATGGTATGTATCCATAAGAACAGTTTATTACAAAAATAATATGTGTGTTTACAGTACCCTGCTAAAAAAAAATAAGATCGGTCAGTTTTATGTTTTTGTTTGTGGTCATAATACATATTAAAAATCTCAAGGAGAATTGTGGTGTTACTGAACAGAGCTATAACAATTTTCATTTCTTGTAGCTACATTCATTGAAGGTTAGAGACACACAGAACATAATCGTTCTTTCCTCGTACCTATGGAAACTGGAACAGCCTACCACTGGACACTGTGCCATTCAAGTCAGGTGTCTTTGCAAAACAATACTGATCACAAGTGTTGTACATATTTTTATCTACATAAAAAAGTTTCCAAAAAAAATTAAAATGAAACGCTTTTGTAATTTACATCTATTTCTCCCTCACATGATCTGTACAAACATTGAAACATTGAGAGAATCTTCAATTTGTTAAAGGTGACCAATTAAAGACTAGAAATAGAAGGCTGGCCAGGCGACCTGTAGATCACCATGTTTGTTTATACTTGTAATACACCCAATCGTTTGCGGACTGGTAGAAATTTCAGAATCTTCAATTTTTACCAATTTCTCCAATTTAAAAAGTCTAGGGTTGGCAGTATCAAAAAAGCATCAGTCAGGGTACCGTAAACACAGTGAACTTATCTTTTGTTGACCTTATTTTAGTGTGAATCAGTGTTTACCATGATGTCTTTTAACATAACTGAGTAATGCCGCTCTGTGAAAATGTGCAAAATGTCAAAAACTCAAATCTTATAAGCAGACTGGAAATATAAAATATAAAATATTTGTATGTCTATTAAAAAGCCCTAATACAAAAATGACTCAACTTGACTTCTATACTTGTACATGTATTTGTAACAGTATATTTTTAAAATGAACATTTAAAAAAAAATCTTTTTTTAGTAAACTTGTGCAAATATGGTACTGTAATACATAGATTAAAATAGCTTATTTTGGTTCCACCATTGAAAGCAGTAAATTTTTAATACAGAAGAACTTTGATATCTTGAACTCGAAAGGGTCATCAAGAATAGTTAAAGCTATCAGTAGTTGGAACCATCAAAGGAAATTTGTCTGTTCCGTACTGTGATGAATCATGTTTAACCATGGTCCCGCAGCCTCAACAGAAAACTAAACAAATATGTTTTTTGCTAAAACCTAAAATTGGAGATTTAATTGGTAATGTTACAGTTAATTGGTAGTGATTATATTAAAAGAAAAGTAGTCTAAATCAGAGATTAAATTGCAATCACTGATATTATGTTACACCCCGGACCTATAATTATAGACAAAAATCTATCGAAAGTGGACCCAAAATGTTAACATTCTGGGTCGGACCCAGACCTGTAATTATATGACACCGCTTGGTACAGGTAATATTCTTTAATTTGAAAATCAATAATATAAAGTCTGTTTATTTGTAAACACTAATCAACAGTCATGACATAATTATTAGCTGTTATTTTGTAGAATTGACCCACCTGTCACTAATTGTTATGGTTTCCGTTATCTGTGTCTTTGTACCGGAAGTTTATTATTCCATGCCGACGCTTATAATTTACTTTGAATTATTGATGGTAATTTCCATAAATTAACTGCCAAAGGGACCTTTAAATGAGTTCAAGTTTTCAAGAAATCGGTGTTCTAAAAACCAGAGTTTCTTGTACATACGCATGTAGAAAAAAATTTCGGATTTTAAAAACAATTCAAGAAATCAGTGGTGTTTGAGCCATCTGAGTTCGAAATTTTACTGTATTATTATATTTAACTAAACACAAACAAGAACTAGGGGACTATGTAGTTTAAATTTGGCACGCTTTTGCATGTCCAACGAATTATTAGTTATTTCCCCATTCAAATTTGGTGCGCTTTGGCATGTCAAACAAAAAACTTGTTATTTTGTCTACGTGCAATTTTGAGCAAGAAAAACACAGTTATTGCTACTAATATCTAATTTCTTTTAGTACCTGTTTCTATAGTAATCATTGATACTGTGATATAGCCAAAGTTAGCAATAAAACATTATATTATTTCTCATGCAGTAGAAGTTATGACATTTGTCTAAGCTTGAAAATTGTCTAGATTGACATTAAGAGGTACAGTGTCTGTAACAAATGAATAAATTTCTCTTTCTGCAGCTTACCAGCTGGTGTTCTACGATTACTTTTCTGAGCCAGAATTAAAATCCAGTGTATTTGTAACTCCTGTATCTGGTAGTGTTCATGCACAATTCAACATCATCAGACCAGATGTTCAGATTCACTTTCAGTTCAACACGGCAGGTTCTGTGTATGATCTGGGTTTTGCTGTGTTTGGGGAGACCAGTATTTGTCTCAACCTGCCATCATCTATGAAGGGTTATTTGTTGATAAAAGGAAAACAGACTAGTCCATTGGTCGATTACTTGGGTGTAGCATACCTATATCAGATAAAGGTCAACCAGACACAGACATGTCCTAGTGAGTATAAAATGCCCTCTCTCCTGAATATAGCCATTGCATATTGTTTTGGGATATAGGTGTCAATTTAAAAATAAAAGTAAATTGTCTAGGAAAGTCAAAATCAGCAAATTTAATATAGCCAAAGAGTCAAAAAGCATATAGGTGGTCCTACATCTTATAAATTACCATTACTTTCAAAAGTTCACAAGATACAGTCAGATCTGCAGTAATATACAACCGAACTCAGCAGGCACGAAAAAAATTTCAGAAATTAATCCCCCCAAAAGCCTACGCAAAAATGTCAAAAATTGTAACCCCCTCCCTATAAAGCCTGCAGTTTGCATGCTTTGGAAAATGGTTGACAATTATGGACGACATCTAAATCATGTCACCATGGTCACTTTATTAATAAAACAAATGAATTTATTAAAGTAACGTTGTAATTGGGTGAGTCTCTTTATTGTCACATATAGAAAGAGACACTGTTTGCAGCCATTCAGCAACTTCATAAAGATTCTGTTTTTTTTATTGAACTTTATACATGTACATCGAGAGCCAAATCACAACTGAATCCTTTGAAAATTTGGGTTCTTTTGTACTTTGTAAAGCATTTGTGTTAAAAAAAAAACGATAATTTCTCCATCACCATTTATTTTACTTTTACTGTATACTGTTATTGTACATCCAATTGCAGAATAATTATTGCTATTGTTTTCAATTATTTTAACAGAGCCTTTTCCTTATGGAGTTTGTAAGTTTGACAAAAAATGTCCGTTTGATATAGAATGTTCGTCCAGAATTATGGATCCAATCCCATATCAGTGGGTTAAAGATAACACTACTACAGGTAATCATAAATTAAACTAAGTTTTGCGCAAGATCATTGCCTGTCTGTGTGAGCATGTGGGTCGTGACCTTTATAATTGGATCAAGCAAAGATTTGAAACGCCATGTCAAGATATGGCTGATAAATATATATAATATTCAGTTAGAATATTAATATTTTAATAGTACAAATAAATTTCTACATTTTCTAACTATGTGTATATATTGTTTTTACAATGTAACAATGTAATACATGTTTTACCGAAAACAGCAGTTTTAGTTCATTTCTGCTTGTAAATTTTGGCGCATTCTCTAGTGATAACATGACGTCACTGTCAAACATTGTATTCAATAACATGTCATGACAGAAAAGAATACTAAATATTGTAGGAAGTGAGGACAAGGAAAAGTGTTTGAGTCACTAACAGAATAAAGCACAATGTATTTGGCTACCTTTATTGTACAGCAAATGTAATGACTGGATGATAAATAGCTAATTTAGTGTTAAACATCATGCAGTCACATGTGTAATTTATTTCTTCACACTTCAGTCCTCAAAAGTATCCCAATTGGAAGTCATTTTGAACTGCAAACCTTTTCTGTAGTGTGCTATAACAACCTATCATGAGTATTGATGTGGTACAGGCAGGTTATAAAGTGTACCGACTGTTCTCAAAATTACATTAGTTTTAAAATGCTACATTGGCATTAAACAGGGTTTCCACAAGACCTTAAAAACAGGAAAAGGCCAGGAATTTTATTTTTACCTGTTACCAGAAAAACTGGGAAATTTTTTTACATTGAAAAGTGATAAGGATTGCACATTTACCTTACCAATTTATATAACAAAGTTTTTCTGTCTCATAGTAACAATTAAAGGGGAAAGATAATTAATTTGCAGCTTCGAATCAGCATACATCTATGTTAGGACTTGGGGAATCACTCGAGTGCTTTAAGTAACAGTATTTTGGAATTTATATTTCATTTTGGTTATTAAAACTGATGATGTTGCGCCATTCAAAAGGACCTTGCAGGGATTTACACTAACAGTTGCCCATTCACCCAAGGCGACTAACTAAATGCATGGGCGAGTAAAGAAAGCTTCCTTTCGATCATCCAGGTGGCGATCTGTGATGATTTGGTTGATATCCGTTTCCACGAATTTTGCCCTGTGATTCTGAACAGTAGCCGTATGTCTCCTTTCAATTTTATCTCAAATATTTTTGTTTCTGCTTCATTGCTTATCTTTCAGTCCAAGCGAAACATCGTTAATTTGTGTGAGGTCCGATAATTTTAGATAATTCCCAGGACCTGCTGTCCTGTAATTTTTTTGTTGTTGGTTATTAAAAATATATTTATAAAACATGTAAAATGTGTGTTTGTCACTCTCCGGCCCGTCCGATGACATAATGTTCTGTAAACAATCGATTAGTTACGTGTTAGCGACTTCCACGGCGCTGTATATTGATTTTCTGAAGAGTACTTAATCGTGGAATTCTCCTTTTCTATAAATTAAGATTCGTAAAAATAACAACAAATCAGAAGGTGTATAAAACCATATGACCAATCAAATTCGGCCGA
The DNA here is from genome assembly GCA_944474755.1 of Limnoperna fortunei. Lineage (NCBI taxonomy): Eukaryota > Metazoa > Mollusca > Bivalvia > Mytilida > Modiolidae > Limnoperna > Limnoperna fortunei. Next base: position 19,573,961 of record OX104124.1, read on the forward strand.
AAATTATTATAAGACTTAATATTTCCTAGGAATAAAGATAACAGTATATAATATGATATTTTAATGTGATCTTGGGTTTTGTTTTAGAATCTATATTATTTTAGCAACTTCCACAGCATTGTATGGATTTTCGGATTAATTTCCAAACCATAAATGAACCACATTTTACAAACAATACGCAAATCAGAAAGTATCAATTGCGCATGTCTATAAATAATGTGGTTTCCAGTGTAAACAGAAATGTTTTTACAATTTTATGACGGGGCTGTCCCCGGGAAAAAAAGAAAAGCTGGGGATAAAGAGGAGGAAAATAAGGACAAAAATTTAAAGCTTGGCGTGAGTACTAGGGCCACCTCTTCACTAGAAAATTTAGCGATAAATGGAAAGAGTGCTGCGACTGGCTTCCACGTACGTATGAAGAGGGAAAGGGCATGACCTGCCCCTCATGCCTCAAAATGATAGGTCCTGTAAAAGTTAATGCAGGTCCAGTAAAATACTAATCTACTAATCTTTACTGTAAATAATTATCAAATTTCACTAGGTCTGATCTTGTTTACACGCCACACAGTGTCAGCTGGTCCCCTATGACTTTTACTTTGTACATAAAGCGTAGTGGAAATAATACTGGAAACCATTTCAAAGCAAAAGAAAATACAAAAATTTACGGTGCGTATATGTACTCTGGGCTGGAGATTGCAAGTAAGAAGTGGCTAGGTTTGAAATGAGTATTGCAATGATTTATACATAATACAAATTAGTACTATGGAAGTAACTTTCGAAAAAGTAAATTTAAATCTTTAAATACTTTTAATAGTGCATTTTATGTTAATTATATAATATTATGTTGTATCTTTTTTATACCCCCCGCAAACTTGTTTGGGGGGTATATAGGAATTACTCTGTCTGTCTGTCCGTCAGTCCACATTCCTTGTAAGCACAACTCCTCCTAAACCCCTTGATGAAATTTAATGAAACTTAGCATAAAGCAAAGGAAGTACATTATATGTAGATGTGCATGAAGGATTTGTATTGAGCTCAGATATCATTAAGGGGAGATAATTGGACTTGAAAGCGAAGTGGTGGGTATCCCTTTGTGAGCGTGCTCACAGTCCACACTTGTTACTTCTGGTTCTATCCTATCATTTTATTGAACAGTTTTAATTGATGAGAGTGTATTCATTTTTATTATCAAAAAATTGAAAAAGTGTGGGTGCCTAACTTTTTCACTGGTGCCAAAATTTTTTAAGTTAGGAGACCAGGTGGCAACCATGATTAAAAAGTTAGTGTATATCCCTGTCTTGAAAATTATTTTAATAAAAAGCCTTAGAAAGTCCTTGCAATCGAAATGAAAATCTTTGTGGGAACTCTGAGTAAACAAAATGGTCTTTTATTTCTAGGTTATATAACAGCAGATTCCTCGTTTGGGAAGAAAGGTGATACTGCTATATTTACCCTTCTACTGAATGCTACAACCAATCAGAACCTGAAGTTTACTTACAGAAACACTGGAAATATCGGTACAAATGCATTACAGGTATGGATAAAAATGACTCCTTTTATCTGTAAACTAAACTTGTCTTGACTGTTGCCAGGGCTAAGCCTGTAGAGATGTCCAGCTTATCCCCAAAAGATTTTTTTTTCTCGATCAAAATTTGTCCGTCAAAAATAATGGCTGTTCTTTATCAGCATGACCAGTTGATCCAGCTACTGGACATGTATACTAGACTGGAGCCTACATTTACTGGACAATGTTGTTTGGTCGTGCCTTAATGTTGAACCCAGCCAAAATGTTTTTTGTCCCCCGCTGCAACTTGACAGAGGGACTTCCATCCGGCCGTCTGTCACCCTATTGTGGACGCAACTCCTCTGAAACCACTTTACAGATTGCTTTGATATTTGGTAGGATTAATTGTTATGACAGGTAGATTTGCTTACTATGCCGTCATTGTGATTCATCAAATTTTGTACAAGTTATGGGACTTTGACCGTTTCAGCAATATAATATGATGGTAGATCTTGTGAACGCATCTCCTCTGAAACCGCTTAATAGATTGCTTTGATATTTGGTAGGATTAATTGCTATGATGGGTAGATGTGCATACTTTACCATCATTTTGATTCGTCAAAATTTGTAGGAGTTATTGTACTGACCATTTCAGCTATATAATACAATGGTAGATCTTGTGGAAACCATTCAATGGATTGCATTGACATTAAAAAGTATTAATTGCTGTGATATGTAGATGTACATACTCTACCACCATTTTGATTTATCAAATTTTTTAGGAGGTATGGGACTTTCACCATTTTAGCAATATTGAACAATATTAAAAGCAGATTTTATCAAGCACTCTACTGAAGTTTGCACATTCTGATGAAGGTTTATCATGTTGTTGCTTAGCTCTTCCCTAATACCCATCCAAACAATTCTAATATTACATGCTTATTATTTTGTCCCATAACTAAATGTATCACACAAAAAAATCCATTTCTGACACCTTGATAATTCGGCAATTCGATACTGCAGTGGTGGGGTACATTTGGCTATGTGTAGCAATTAGTTTTTTAAGTTAAAAACCAACAGGCATCTGGACAAAATATCTTGATTGATAAAACTCACAGTCATCTAAACAAAACATTGTATTGGGATCGACAACATGTTTTTGGGATCAATTAATTGTCAAGTGTGTTTGTTTGATATCATATTTAGCATTTTATATAAAGCAGTGCCATATAATTATTGTCTTTCTTGAATTGTCCGTATTGGCTAATACATCTGATGAAAAAATGCAAAGGATTTGTTTCAGATCAGAACTTTTGAAGCTTATTAACTTTTTCAGATCAATTTGTTATTCAGTGGAATGTCAACAAACATGTTCAGAAAGGAAGATATTGCGACTTTTGGATCATGGGAGCCAGCATGTGTGTCCATGTCTAAATTTACTTCAGGGGAGGTAATCAATGGGAAACTAGAATTTGTAGCTACAAGAGGATCACTGGTTTCTGATGATATTCAAGTAGGCCAAGTTGAAGTCATTGATTATGAATGTCCATGTAAGTATTGTTTTGACAATTGGTTTCCTGAACCTTATGCATTATTTTAGGCAAGTCAGTATCTTGAAAAAAATTTATTGCAAATTTACATTACATTAGTATCGGTGGAGCATTTTAAATTGTTTCTTAGAAGTTTTCTGACCTACATACAATATTATGTTCCTGTTTTGTTTGGGAACCAGTTCATATTACAGGTTTTTGTCATTGTTGGCGGAGTGGTTAATGTAGTTCGTCTACTATTCATCACGTGGTCTATCAACACTGAGGTTGCAGGTTCGATTCTCACTGCGGGCAGGGTATATTTGACTCCAATCTTAATTGACAAGGATTGCTAGTTTTCCTGGCGCAGGTCAGGGGTTTCCTCCGGGTACTCCAGCTTCCTCCCCCAATAAAAACTGGATGCCATGATATAGCTGAAAATGGTGTTAAACATCATTCAAACAAACAAAAAATCATATTGTTTCTGTGAAATTTTTTTTTACAATATTGCTCTTGTTTTCAGTAGGCATGATGTATTGCCATACAAAGTTTTAATTTGGGAACAAAACTCGATATAAAATTGGCCAAAATGTTGGTGAAGTTTTCAAAAAGTTGATAATAAAGGGATTGGCAAAACTGTCTACCTTGCAGGCCCTTATGTCTGCCAGGTTAAAAAAAAATTATATCTGAAACAACCAATGAAACATTTGTAAATAATTTTTGTCTCGCCTGCGACGAAAGTCGCTGGAGGCGAGACATATGTATGGGAATCCGGCGGCGGCGGCGGCGTAAACACTTGACATCTTGCTTCATATCTTTGTAAGCCCAAGCCCTAGGTCCATCAAATTTGGTACAGAGGTAGCTTATGATGAGTACTTGCCAGTCAGTCACCTGTCACCTGACCTTGACCTCAATTTCACGGTCCAGTGACTACGTTAAAGTTTTTGGGTTACGACAGTTCCTCTGTAACTATGCATGGTAGGATGACAATATTTGGTGTATAGGTTGCTGATGACTAGTACATGACTGTCTGGTAGGTGTCACCTGACCTTGACCTCAATTTCACGGTCCAGCGACTACGTTAAAGTTTTTGGGTTACGACAGTTCCTCTGTAACTACGCATGGTAGGATGACAATATTTGGTGTATAGGTTGCTGATGACTAGTACATGACTGTCTGGTAGGTGTCCCCATACAGAAAAAATGATAGGATGGCCAACTGAACTGCTCAACTGGCAGCCAGTTGAATAAAGTGTTGAGGGACAGCTGTCCGCTACATGGGTTTTTGCCATGCAAATGAGGTATCCCTCAACTATGAATTTGCTCAACTTTATGCAAATTAGTTGAACAGCATTATACTATTTGGTTTTACACTAGTTGAGGGCAGGTAGTTGAGCAACAGGTGGCCAATAGTTGACAGCCAGGAGTTGAGGAACAGTTAGCCAACACTTGAGGGTCAACAGTTGAGTGATAGTTGGCCAATAGTTGATGGCCAGCTGGCCAATGTTTTAATTGTGTAATTGGTGTTAAATAATAAAAAACATTTTTTTTTAGTGTACAGATAGACATAACAGCTATTCAGCTGAAAACTTGTTCCATGGTCAATCAATGTAAAAACTAACATTAAAAATTCTGCTATTTTTATTCACATGGAAGACACAGTTAGTTCATGTATATGATCAGTGTTAACTGTTAAAGTCAATATCAGTGAAAGCAATCACATGATGACATAAAATTAGTTCATTTCAAAGAAAGCTTTTTAATAGTCTTTTTCTGCAGTTTTTAACCACTAACTTCTCCTTTAAAGTATTAATCTGTATAACATTTTGTCCCTCACTTCCACAACTGTCAGCATAAACATCTTGTCAGTTTTCCTGGAAAAAAATGTGTAATGTTTTATAAATTTTATATGTGACCTATTTCATACTAGTAACTGTTTGTGTAAATTTTGTCAGTTGTAAGTTTATTGATTGAAAAACATAACACCTCAACAGTATGTACCTGTTAGTCCTCTTCTCATATTTGACTTCAAATCAACCCATGAGTAAAATGAGCATTGCTACATTGGAATTGCTCACCTTTCTAAAAATAATCATTTGTTCATGTGTGGACAGTGTTAACCTTTTAATTATTTTTTATAAATATACCTGGTCATATAATTGGTACTTTTTAAGTGTTAGAACTTAGTGGTAAAGTTATTATAATTTTATTTACATTTGAATATCTATAAAATGACATGTATAATAATTTTTACATCAAAAATAAGTTATACAACGTTTTTAACTCCTGTAATTATCTTAGAACTGTGTACCTACATCATGCGTTCTGTTTATGCTGGCAGATTCAGTTCCTGCATGTTAAAATGCCATCTTCACAATATTGTTTACATCCTCCTTTGTAACATGTGTAATGATGTACGTAGCCGTAGGCTCTCACTGTCAGTCTCCCCAAAACTGCATTCTCATTAGTTAGATGACTTATCTGTAAAATATTAATTGACCACAAAGTATCATTTTCAAAAAAAATCTGTATCTTTTTATGTTACATAAAATATTTGTTTTCTGAAAGAAATTATCATTCCAAACTCAAATTTTAAACATTAAAAAATAGACACACATATCGCTATCGATTTCCAAAATTAAACTTCAAGATAAACATCTATAAACAACTTTACTAAGCATTACTTACCGTCCTATTTTATTAAATACTTATTCTTTCGATTGTCGATCACAACAAAGGAATACAAAAATTTTGAAATCTGTGACGTAGCGGAAATGGAAGTCGTATAGATAAAACAACGTCGACACCGGAAAGACATCGAATATCCGGAAATTACCGCATATATATAAACGAAAAAGAAAAATTCTATAAATTATTTATATGTTGTTTTTTAATTAAATTTATATATCTATGATAACAAGGTGACAATTATAAACATGGTTTGGTAATTACATTAAAAAATCAATAAATAAACTGAATTTCAAAATTGTAAAACATTGGACATAACTGATCAACTGTAAGAATTTCACTGAATAAAATTTGTTTTAGTAATAAGGTCAGCCAAATACAGGTTTTTGTATATAATGAATAACAAGTATGACAAAAATCTCAGAGTTTGAATTCACCACTCATACATTGTTTTTAAAGAATCCAAGAGAGGTATAAAAGTGTATGTGTGTGTCGGAAAATAGGGTGGAACATGCACATATTGAAATGAGGTAATTACAATCATTTATAAAATTGTATTTAATGAAGATACTTATTATGTTTTCAAATGCTCACATTTAAATTCAGAAAGCATTAAAAAAAGAACGACATGTTTTTCTATAAACATAGTGCATAATGTAGGTACATATAGGTGACAAGTTTCGTTTGTCAAATTTTAAAGTACATAATGTCAGAATGCTCAACCAAAAAAAAATTTGAAGTACTATTAATGCTCAACTTTCCTCAACTACATAAAATTTGATGTCCTATTGCTCAACTTCTCCTCAACTATATAAATTGTGAAGTCCTAATGCTCAACCTTTCCTCAACTATATAAATTTTGAAGTCCTAATGCTCAACCTTTCCTCAACTATATATATAACTTCAAGTACAAATGCTCAACTGATTGGCCACCTTCAGTTGATGACCAGTTGAGGGACACCTGTCCAAAATACTGTTTTTGGCCAGGTTTAAGTTGAGCAAAATTGCTCAACACCTATCCCTCAACTTTTTAGCTTAAAACAGCTAGCCCTCAACTGGCAACCACATAGCTAACGATTGGCCCTCAATTTATTTTTCTGTAGGGGTCACCTGACCTTGACCTCAATTTCACGGTCCAGCGACTACGTTAAAGTTTTTGGGTTACGACAGTTCCTCTGTAACTACGCATGGTAGGATGACAATATTTGGTGTATAGGTTGCTGATGACTAGTACATGACTGTCTGGTAGGTGTCACCTGACCTTGACCTCAATTTCACGGTCCAGCGACTACGTTAAAGTTTTGGGGTTACGACAGTTCCTCTGTAACTACGCATGGTAGGATGACAATATTTGGTGTATAGGTTGCTGATGACTAGTACATGACTGTCTGGTAGGTGTCACCTGACCTTGACCTCAATTTCACGGTCCAGCGACTACGTTAAAGTTTTTGGGTTACGACAGTTCCTCTGTAACTACGCATGGTAGGATGACAATATTTGGTGTATAGGTTGCTGATGACTAGTACATGACTGTCTGGTAGGTGTCACCTGACCTTGACCTCAATTTCACGGTCCAGCGACTACGTTAAAGTTTTTGGGTTACGACAGTTCCTCTGTAACTACACATGGTAGGATGACAATATTTGGTGTATAGGTTGCTGATGACTAGTACATGACTGTCTGGTAGGTGTCACCTGACCTTGACCTCAATTTCACGGTCCAGCGACTATGTTAACGTTTTTGGGTTACGACAGTTCCTCTGTAACTACACATGGTAGGATGACAATATTTGGTGTATAGGTTGCTGATGACTAGTACATGACTGTCTGGTAGGTGTCACCTGACCTTGACCTCAATTTCACGGTCCAGCGACTACGTTAAAGTTTTGGGGTTACGACAGTTCCTCTGTAACTATGCATGGTAGGATGACAATATTAGGTGTATAGGTTGCTGATGACTATTACATGACTGTCTGGTAGGTGTCACCTGACCTTGACCTCAATTTCACGATCCAGCGACTGCGTTAAAGTTTTTGGGTTACGATAGTTCCTCTGTAACTACGCATGGTAGGATGACAATATTTGGTATATAGGTTGCTGATTAATAGTACATGACTGTCTGGTAGGTTCCACCTGACCTTGACCTCAATTTCATGGTCCAGTGACTACGTTAAAGTTTTTGGGTTACTGCTGTTCCCCTGTAACTATGCAGGGTATGGTGACAATATTTTGTATACAGGCCGCTGCTGATATTTAATGCTATTTAAGTAATGCTTATGACGAAATTTATTTTCGTTACTGATGCGGAATGCAGGCGAGACGTTTTTCTGTGTCCACACTTGTTATTTGTACTCACAATAATTTCAGTTTTAAAGCTCAAGCATGTTATGACGAGTTATCACCTTTTTTTCTTTTTTGTGTGTGTATACAAATCAATGATTATATTTATTTATTTTATTTTATACCATCGTACTGTACTCGACTCCAATCATAAATGACGAGGATTGCCAGTTTTCCTACCGCAGGTTGGGGGTTTTCTCAGAGTACTCCGGCTTCCTCCCCCAATAAAAACTGGAACGCCCTGATATTGCTGAAAATGGCATTCAAACAAACAAACAAAACTGTTTATGTTAATAGGACATTTTCTAAAACTGTATCATCATCATTATATTATCAGTTACATATGTTTTGCAGATTATATATCGTGTGATTTCCAATCTCAAACTTTTTGCGGTTATACCAAGTCTGCAGAGTCTAGTTTTGAATGGCAATGGGGATCCTATAATCTGGTCTCCTACCTGAAACAGTTTATACCAACTGTAGATCATACAGAAGGAACCAGTAATGGTAAGAGTTGTACCACATAAAAAAAAACAATCCCAATAGTTTTCAGATAGATCTAAATATAAGTTTTGATCTTGATCTAATAACCTGTATGAAATATTTAAACCGTTAAACTATCCTACACTGAAGTTGTTTCGAGTCTCACTGCGTCAGGGTGTGCTCATTGAATATTAATTGACAAGGATTGCCAGTTTTCCTACTAAAGTTTTGGGGTTTATCTTGGTGTTTCAGCTTCCTCATCAAAATAAAAAACTGGATGTGGCAATATAGCCGAAAGTTGCTGGAAGTGGTATTAAACACCATTCAAATGAACAAACAAACCAAACTGTTTGCTTTTATATAGTTACTTAAATATATTGTTTTATGATTAACAGAGTCTGTTAAAGCTTGATTAAATGGTTTAAGTGGATTTTGTTTTTCTTATTTTAGGAGGATACATGTACACAACACCCTGCATTGGTCCAGAAGTCGAAGGCGACATAGCACGACTAAACACCCCAAAATTTGATGTGTTGGCTTCCACACCAATGAAAGCATCATTCTATTATCACATGAATGGTGCGAATATTGGAACTTTTAGAGTTTATATTAATGAGCATCGTAACACGATACAGTCAAAATTAGCTTTCTCTGTGGCTGGAAGTCAAAGTGATGAATGGTATTATTCTTGTGTTAACCTACCAGTTTATAATGTCAGTGTTTCCCTTACATTTTCTGCTGAATTAGGAGATGGATGTGATTCTGTGTTTGCTGTAGATGATGTCATGATATCCAGTGGAAGATGTGCAGGTGAGAACTGTATACTAGGTAAAGTAGACAACAGGTGTACAAATAATAAATTTTTGGAGGATTTATATGAGAAGCAGCTGGGGGTATAATGTTTTGACCTGTCCATCAGTCCGTCAGTGTGTCATGCTGTTGTCGCCTGGATAGTGCTCTCATTTCTTCATGGATTTTAACGAAACTTTGGGAAATCGTTATTTATTGTAGGTGCTTAGATGGGATTGATTTTCAGGGAATTTTGTCAAGGGGGACCATATTTTTGGGAGGGGGACTTAGTCAACTTTCATGCACATGTATATTAAATGTTGTTGCCTTGATAGCACTTTTATTTCTTCATGGGTTTTCATGAAACTTTGAAAAATTGTTACTAATAATAGGTGCTTGGATGGGATGGGTTTTTTGGGGAATTTTGTAAAGGTGGACCTTATTTTGGGAGGGGAACATAGTCAACTTTCATGTACTTGCATATATTTAATGTTGTAGCCTGGATAGCACTTTTCATTTCTTGGATTTTTATGAAACTTCAATATACCAATTTATATACCAAATACCACCTTGATGTAATGGGAACATAAAATAGAGCTTCTCGAAAAAGACAGCACCATTAAACCTCCATATTAATGCTATATTGTTTCAGTTCACATTTGTTGTCTTTCTGTTCCAGTAAGTTCTTTTATTTGATATGTTATACCTTTCTGCTTAATACAGACTCTATGAAGGACAATGTTTTTACAAAATAGAGTGGTCTTTCATGTGAGATTATTCAGCATGTTATCAGGAATTTTGGAAATTATTTCTGTCTCCATTCAGATCAGACCAGAAATTTTTGATTACTTGGCTTCTGTGCTATTAGCTGTCAGCATTATAAATTACACATTATTGACTTAGAATGATTTAAGCAAAAATTAATAACATGGTCTATTCCTAGAAAGCATATGTTTTCAAAATAGAAAATCACTATAATATAAAGTCGTTTTTATTATTGATAACAAATTTAATTTGTTTAATTTTCGATTATCATTTGGATGCAAAGAAATTTAAAAAAACAAATTTCAAAAATTTTACGTCACTTGAAGAAAACAAGCATGGTTCTTTTGAAAAATGTATAACTTTTAAACAAAAATATCTAAAAAGTGCATGCACAGTTCTTTTGACAAATTGTTAGTAGAACAGAAATCATTATGTTTTATGTATATATTACCCAAGACAGAAGAATGTAGATATCTCAACATGTAAGAAAACCAATTCAAATCTACTATTGTGCAATTTTCATTACCTTCAATGTTAGATCAGTACTTATCTTAATAGTTAGTGTGTGGGTGATATATATCTTCAAATGTCTGGTAGTCTGAGTCATGAAGATACATGATTGTGGTAACATGTTGAACTGCAGAGAGATACTTACCCATTAATAAGCTGAAAATGCTAGCACTATAAAACTCCAACTCAGTGTGCCAATCTAGTACACTGTTCAAGCAGAAATAGGAAAGCATGTGCTCATCATAAGAAAACTTGCTGACTTGACATAAAAACAAAATTTATCTGTAACCACTTACTTTTGTATAATTTCCATTTTTAGAACATCTGAATGAAGTCACATGCAATTTTGAAGGAACCAATACTTGCAGCTATTTCTCAAACTGTACTGATGGGTCTAAATACCAGTGGTCCAGACAAAAGCAGAAAACACCATCAGACAGCACTGGGCCTATTGGTGATGCAGATGGAAGCAGTGATGGTTAGTTTGTGTACATGTATATACAGTAATTAACATACACTAAAACTAAGGTGGATTTTGGGTTTTACACCTGCCCATCATGGGAGTGGGCACAGAATGGGTACAACTGTTAGACTTTTTACCTTGTCTACATTTTCGAGTGGACATGCTTTTTTTTGCTTTATTTGTGACACTTGCCTTTATAATCCATGGAACAAATTTTATAACACTCCATCCTCTCCCCAATTAAAATGGATGCCTTATCCATATGATATTGCTGAAAAATTGCTCAAAATGACATTAAACCCAAAACAAACAAAAACAATGGCTTATAATAGACTTAAAAACTAACCAAAAAAAAATTATAATTATAGTACATTTGTTTATTACAGGTCATTTTGTATATGCAGAGAGTTCTTATGGACAACCAGGTGACAAGACCTATTTGTCGTTCCCATTTTTTAGAAGCAGTCATCCAAGTAGTTTAAGATTCTCTTACCACATGCAAGGTGATGATATCGGCACATTGGAGGTTCTGTCACAAAATACTGTCTCATCAACTGTTACCAAACTTTGGACACGTTCGGGGAACCAGAATCGTTTCTGGAACAAAGAATGTATACTGTTACCACCAGACACAGAACAGACCATATTTTTTGTAGCAACAAAAACATCAGGATTTAATGGAGATATTGCCCTGGATAATATTTATGTTGTTGATCAGGCTTGTCCAGGTTTGTTTGTTTGTTTGTTTTTGTCTAAAATTTTTGTAGCAAATTTTAGCACCATAATCCAGATTAGACTGTTAATCTGTTTATCAGTGCTATTCTCATTTGATGTTAAAAGGTTTTAGTGATTAAATTGAAGCTTGCATGAAGTTAAGCTCACATCGTTTGTTATACTGCCTTTATTAACTTATCTTTTGTTACCTATATCATCATATTATTCGCTATTGTCATGTAATATAAACAGTTTATAGGGAAATAAGGAAGCATTAATAGAAGTAATAAGTATTTGTGCCAGTGTTTGTATTGTTGCTTCTAAGAAGCAAAATACCTAGGAAACTGACCAAACACTTACTGACCAAAAACAGATTTGTTTGTCTGAATCTGCATTTGTTAGAGGATAACATGTAGATTCAGACAAACCAACACAATAGAGAACAAAACAAGGAAGAGACTAACCTGAACCCGATACAATTTCACTATTGTGCGCAGTAATTCAAACCCGATAAATCCATGGGTGCACTCAGGTGCTTAGTAACCAGAACTCAATAAAACCCATGGTTGTACTATTGTGCTCAGTAATTCAAACCCGATAAAATCCATGTATACACTCAGGTGGACAGTAACACAAAACCAATAAAATTCATGGATGCAAGTATGAGCACAGTAACCGAACCCAATGAAATCCATGGTGCACTCTGGTGCTTTAAGTAACCCAAACTGGATTAAATCCATGAGTGCACAAAGGTGCTCAGTAACACCCAGCCGATAAATTAGATGCAATCAGGTGCTCAGTAACCGAACCTGATGAAGTCCATGGGTACACTCAGTTGCTCAGTAACCCGAACCAGATAAAATCCATGGGTACACTCAGTTGCTCAGTAACCCGAACCAGATAAAATCCATGGGTGCACTCAGGTGCTCAGGATAAGTAAGCAGTGGCTGCCTTGAAATCAGTCTTGTGTTTAGGGTTGTGTTAGAGCCTAGTTTGATTTTACTTTATTGGTTGAGTATTTGTTAAATTCCCTAATTTTATACTCCTTTAATATATCTCTCACCTCTGGCTCTAAAAGAAGATGAAATAATGAAGATTTAGTGTAAGGAAATTTTGTAAATTTTGTGAGTAGCTACTTTAAAATCGGAAGTTTATTTCATTTAAATAAATTGAAGGATTTGTTTATTGATTGTGAGCCATTTTATAAAAATGATGTATTAGTCTCAAAATGATTAAACATGTTTTTGTTTTTAGCTCCAAGCATCTCCTGTAACTTTGAAGATGATGATGCTTTTGCTTGTGGCTATATTAATGGCACATATTCATCACCATGGATTCCAATATCACACAAGTCCAGCAATGATTCAGCTGTGGCCAGTTCTGATACAGGTGATATATTAATTATTACACCTTTGAAATGTTTTTAAGGCTTACATATAACAGTATATCCCAATTGCTGACAGGGAATGTCCAACATTTTTTACCAATTAATATGTCGGAAGGAATGATTGGGAGATCAGATGAATGCTTGACTGTAAAATTAATTTTAATAAAAGGAGCTTATGAGGTTGTACTCATGTATGTCTAAAAAAGGTGTGTATCAGTAGGGGAGCCTAATTCTAAAGTAATGAGTCAATTTTATTTTCAACTCCTACAATGAAGAATATAATGTTGGCTTTAAAAAGATTTGAATAACTAACTATTATTATAATTTATATCTATTTTGGTAAGGTGAAGGCTGTAGTTTAGGAAATTGCATGTACCTGTAATTACTCAGCTTTTGATGTCATTAGTTCAATATGCTAATTCAGAATTTTAAACAAAAAGCAGATTGCTTCAGTAAAGATAATTTATATTTCCATTATTTTTTAAATTTCTAAAAATGTTCATTTTTTATTGAAACATTTCACAATTTATAAAAAAATGTTTAATTCTACATTTTCTTGTTGCATGAATGACAGAAGAGAAAACAAGTTTTGATTGTATGTATTAAAGATTAAAAAACCATCAAATATTTGGGATGCATCTGTTAATATTAATAAAAAGTCAAGATAAAGGAACTTCTGCTTATATAATACATGTAGATGTCATCTGTCTTTTTTTAGGGAAATTTTTGTGGTCTACAGTAACAGATGTAGGGACCATTATCACATCACCAGAAATATTGGTTACTAGTACTTCATGTGTAACCTTTAAGTACTATGTTAAACTTGATAAAAGAAAAGTGGAGTTTGTATTGGAAGCATCAAATCTGACCTCTTTATGGAGTACATCACATGCAACAGGGAACAGTTGGCACTCAGGACAATTTGAGTTAAGTCCAAGAGATGACAAAATCCGGATCTCACTAGTAACACACTTATCCAATGAAATTGGTATAGATGATATCATGCTTGTATCAGGGGAATGTACTCAATTAGGTCAGTTTTAAAATAAGTAGAATAATAGGTTCTTACATGATTCTTCCACAAATGTGAAAAGGCGATAAATTTCTCACTTAAGTGGAAGAAATCCCAAATCTGCAATAAATGACAAGATCCTATTTCCTACATAACAAAAAACTTTCACATTGCTTGTTTAATATTGGACATCCAATCAGAATACCTGAACACTAATGTTAATCATTGTAAATTACCTTATCAATATTCTTGTTTTTAGGTGTTGTCAATGACTATTTTACTCATGACATATGTGACATGGTTGCATGCATCTTTCTGTCATAGAAAGTGAACAAAAACAGAAAAAAAAAAATTTTTGCAGCATGAATACTTTTTAAGTTGAGCTCCATAGCACGTGAATTTAGTACTTATAAATTATTTTTCTCTTACAAAATGTTCTGGTATTCATCACAAATGTTTGCATAATTGGAAAAATCAGTCCCCCATGAAATCCTTTGATTGACTCACTGTCTAACAGTTCTGTTGTATTTTGAATTTGATTTCAGTTTGTCCAGGACAGTTTAGTTGTGGCAGTTATTGTATAGACTCCAGCAAACTTTGTGATAGGGTTTTTGATTGTGATGACCGGTCAGATGAGGAGAAACTTTGTGGTATGTGTAAATATTTTCTTTTAACCCAAAACCTTAAGGTAACTTGTCACAATTCATTTTCTCTTTATTCTGATTTCAACTCCTTCATTCATTACCATTACAAATAGGGTGGTTTACTTTGAATCTACCCACTTAGAATGGTTGTAAGTTAAGTTATTCTTAAGAATCAGGCTGGAATGTTACAAAATAATTCATAATACAAAAAAAAAACCTATAGTAAAAGTCAGCATGTTTTTTGTTTTGCGCAACAAATTAAAAGCTGCTTACCATGTATGGTTTAGGTAATTCTCACTTTGTAGATTTATATTTTGAAATCAACAACTGTTTCCTCAAGATATTCAGGGTTGTGAAATGCAACTTTTTTTTTCATCTTGATTTGGTTAGTAAATTATTGACATGGTTTTGAACATAGGTGCAGTCGATTTTGTCTCTTTGAAACTCTTCAGACTTTGTCATTAACTATCGATGTCTTTCGATTTGTCCAAGTACCATTGTATGTCACGTAAGCAGACAAACATTTGTAAACAATATTTGATCTATTGCTGATTTGCTATGTACACTTCCCATAGCAAAAGTCATGGACGATTTTTGAGATTTAAACTGTAGAGGCAGTGTATATAAGATATGAGTGTGTTATTGTGGACAAATTAATTTAAAAAAGGAACAATATGGAATAATAAAAAATGCAAGAAAAAACATCACTTTACTGGGATATTATGTGATGCTCTCCATTTGGTTATGAGTGCCCCTCCTTCTGTCTTTGCCACAGTACGGGTTTTCAGATGATAACTTGCAAATTCTACAACAGATTTATTTTAGACTTTGCAGAGTGTACTATACAATGAAGATCAAGTTCAACTTTCAGTACAATCCAATTTGTAGTTTTCAACTGGGGCTAATTAAATTTTTTTTTGGCCAACAGTTGAAGGTTTCCAAATGATGACTTGAAAAAATGTCATCAAATTTTGTTTAAACATTGCTCAGATGTTAAGTACTATAAAATAAAGATAAAGTTTTTCTTTTCAGCACAATCCCATTTGCAGTTTTTGAGTAAAGCCAATAAATAAAAATGTGTCCACAAATGGCAGTTTTCAAAAGTTAACTTGAGAAACTGATTTTTTTCAACTTCGCACTGCTGTTAAGTACTTTAAATTGAAGATCAAATTGAATTTTCAGCACAATCAAATTTGTAGTTTTAAGATTATTCCAATTAAAAGTTCTAAGGTCAAGGTAAAAATTGTCTTCTGTGATATGGATTTTTATCATGTTCACCTGTTCATATAGGCTGATTTGTAATTCAGTAAAATGTGTTCATGGATATGAAAAAGTATGCAATGTGGCAGGTTGGCCTTCCATTATGTTTGGTCTGAGTGCCAAGTCTTGATTAGAACAAACATGCATCTCAGGCATAGTAAATTGTATAATCTTTGTGTCTTTGAGGAAATTTAATTCAGTTAAATGAGTCTCCATTTTGACCATTTTTGTTTTACATTGTATTTATTATCTCATGACCATATAGTCAAGATCCAAAATAATGGGGAATTTGTGGCATTACTTTGCATTTTATTCTTTAAAATTGTACGTGTTCTTTTTATACGCCCTTCAAAGACAGGTCGTATTATGGGCACACCCACAAATATGTTCGCTCTCTAACTCAAAACAGTTGTTGTCCATTCTTCATGAAACTTAGGGAAAATATTTATGGGCATTAATATCTTGATAACCATCCAAATTGCTTTAGCCACTTCAGAGTTATGGTCCTTTATATATACCAACAATGGCAAATTTTTGACGGGCGTATTTTGTAGCACTTTGGCACGTGTTCATTGATCAAGAATCACCTCTTGGTTCTAAGACATAACCTCACATAAATGAAGTATAGCTTGAGTGTTTGATGTAGATGTCTTCTCTGTAGCATATAAGCTGTTCAAATGTGCTATGGGTTGATTTCAACAAGCTCAAATACATAATGAAACATTCGTTTTTGTGATGCAAATAATTGTTTTACTGTTTTACTGTTTTATCAATCTTTTTGAAAGCCAAAATATCACAAGCCGATCGTAAGGGAACATACTTGGAACGAACCTTCAGCGTTAAGAAATAAACCTACAAGATATTTAACGTGACTTGTCCGATGTGAACAAAATTACAGATTAACTTGGAACCGTAAATTTTAGTCTTCCTCTTCACTCAAAATTATATTGAGAATAACAACCACGTGATATTGATACAACTTACTCCAATTGCGGCAACCTACTACCGTAAGATTTTCGACGCTATTGGAAGCAGTAGCTCCATGGTCAGGGTGTGAAGCCAATAGAAGTGGTAGGGAGCTTAGGTAGTGAGCCCACCAGAGAGAAAACATAATTACAGTTTCAACATAAATTCAAGAACTAAAAGAAGAATAATACAATATAAAAACAATATATTTTATATAACAATATTTTGTACTTTCATTTTAATATTTATGCTCTATTTTTAACTTCATAATCTATATTTATATTTATATGTCGTCATAACTACGATTGTTCATTGTTACGTCACTTTTGTCAACCTGAAAAGCATATAAGCCTGTTACTTTTTATGTAATAATTGTCCTGAAGACGGCAGGCAACTGCCAAAACTAGTCGAACAAAATAAACATCGACTTTGCATCCTACGAAGTGTTGTTGTCAATTCCTTAATTGTTTTACCAATAGTTATATAACTTAAAGATTTAATTGTTTAATATTTTAACAGATGTTGGTATTACTTGTGATTTTGAAGATCCATACCTGTGTGGATATTACTCAGATTATCAGATATTTGAGGGCAAACATGTCATCTATCAGGACTGGGTATATGATCATACCTTAGGCGACATATCTGGTGAGTGTTCATCTACTGGTACCTACTGCTGTGTTAGGTTAATCGAGAACCAGTACATATGTTATGACAGCCTTTGTTTGATTGAGATTTTACTCCACTTTTACCAATTTCTCAGCCATATCACAGCATTCAGATAAAGGTACTTAGAAGATATGCTGGCATCAGTTGGTGATTTGAAGGTCGGAAATTTAGTTCACTGGCGACGCTTAAGTCTCCTGAAAATATTTAACATTTTAATTTTCCATGATGTTTATGGAATCAATTCATGTGTATGAAATTTTTGAAAACCCCCCATTATGCAGGATATAGTCGCCACATTGTTTGCATTATCATAGCATGTGCTTTGTAGGAGGAGCCTACTTTTATATTTAATATATATTATATTAATTTTTATAATTTGTGAAGAAATAAAGTATACTGGATTTTGTAATTGGTCTATTTTTGTGCTTTTTTAGGAACTTTCTTTGGTATGGTAACCTATTTGTATAGCAGTTTATCATTTAAATCCTTACCTGAGGAAGTGTCAAATAAGTCCTGTTTGTCACTGTTCTACTTAGGAAATGTCCTACAGTTTAGTTTTGAGGTCACATACCTTGACAAGGCCATGAATAGTTCCATGAACATCAGTCAGAACATATTTAGGGATACTGCCTTAAAGGATTCTGCTAATGTTTGGAAACCAGCTCAGGTAAGAAGTTGTTCCCTTTTAATTTGCTTACATAGACAAGACTTATTGTTTAACAAGTTTAGCTTTTCTCAAAAGCTATCTGTCTCCTAGCTGCATTACCCATTTTATGGATATTATTGAAGTATCTGTTGTTTGTAATTTATATGTAGGATTGGTAAGCAATGTACCTTTTAAGGACATTGTTTGTGCCAAACTATTAACCAATGGTGCTTGAGAGATTTAAATACCCGTCCTCACTTCACCCCTGATTTTTGAAAATAATTAATCAAAAGTTGACTTCCTGAACTAATGTTCGAAATGAGCAGTAAAAATATGTGTTTTCCTATGTGCATCAATATCAGAATGAAAATAAATGTAAAGAAAATATCTATTTATTCCCAAACAGCTTTAAAAAGTAGGGAGATTTTTGTGCAATGTTTACCGTTTACCTTTTAATTAGGACCCCTCCACTTTGTGGCAGACGCCCTATAGTGATCAGTCAGTCCATCCATTCGAATATTATCATGTCTGGGCTGTTACTTTTTTATCTTTTAAGGTAGGCTTTTGATATTTGGATTGTGTCACAAACGATGTGTGTACATACTGTGGTTGTTGACCTTTGACCTTGAACTTTGATCTTAAGGTAACATTATTGCGTTCTGAATTATAAATTCATTTCCGGGCTGTAAATTTTTAACTTTTGAGGTAGGCATTTTATATTTGGAATGTGGGTAGATAATTTCAATTTACTGTGGTTTGGAATGAATGACCATCAGTGTATCAGACAGAATAGGAGGCTCTGAGTCTTGTCCCTGGAAGTTGTGGTCAGCTTTTCACCTTTTGTGGGGACATCTGTAGAGTAAGATTCTAAGTTGCTACTGTAGTGAACAATCCTAAAAGCAGAATATGTGATTTATTCTGTTGCTTCTCATAATCCCAAGTATTACATTTAGCCAAACTTTAAGAGTACATTTCAACTTACCGTGGGGCCTTGGTGGCCATTGGTTAAGGTAGTTATTCATCTACTATTGATCATGTGCCTGTCAACACTGAGGTTGCAAGTTCGAGTCTCACTGTGGGCTGGGGTGTGCTCGACTCCATTCTTAAATAACAAGGAATGCCAATTTTCTTACAAAAATTAAGTTTTTACCAGGTACTCCAGCGTCCTATTCCAATAAAAACTGGATGACAAGATACAACTGAAAGTGTTATAAAACAGAAAACAATCAACTTACTGTGGCTTTAAGATCTCTGTATCAGTGAGCAAAACTGGGCGCTTGGAGACCTCTCCTGTAAAGTGGAGATCAGCAGCCTCGGTCTTTTTGCTCTTTGGTGTGCAGGGCATGACTCTTTGGCTAAAATGTGGAGTTGACATCTAATTTGCAAAAAATGGCAATCAGATGCTTGTCCTTCAAAATTTGGTTCTAATTCCTGGACCTACTTTTGCTCAACTGTGTGGTATGGTTTTATCCACCATAATTGGCTGTCCAGCCTGAAAAAAAATCATGAATAAGTAATATGGTTTATTCAGTTTCAAATAAATTAAGTAAATATCCAAGTATAAAATTTATCCAAGTCAGGGAGAACCGATTCATAGACTTGTTCAAGGAAATGAAGGTCAGCTTCTTCTTCTGCCATCTTGTTTTCATCTATAGAGTTTGATAAGCTAGAAGCATGTTTTGTTTAACTAATCAAGACTCATTCTTAACCCCCCGCCCCCAAAAGACCACCTAGATAAGGAGGACATGTAAACGTACTGTGGTTCTGAAACAGAAGCCATCTCAGAGTCATGTTGAACCTATTGATAGACTTGTCCCAGGAAATGACGATTATACTCTCATACCTTCTGGTTCTCATCTTTAGTGTTTGGAACTTCAGTGCTACTCCGCTTGTCAGCTCTGAAATACACGTCAACTGAAATTTATGTGGCTTCCATTCTTTTAACTGTATAGGTCATTATTCAACTTTTAAGTTCAGAATAAAATGTCATCAAAGATAGCAAGGTTAAAAAATGTAATAAGCTAGAAACATGTTTTGTTTAACTAATCAAGACTCATTCTCTCTCTCCCCCCCCCAAACCCCCTTAGTTTCCAAACTAACTTTTTTATAATCAAAGACCACCTAGATAAAGAGGACATGTAAACTTACTTGTTCAGAAACAGAGGCCATATCAGCATCTGGGAGAACAGATTCATAGACATTTCCAAGGAAATAAAGGTCAGTTACTCCTGCCTTCTGATTCTCATCTATAGAGTTTGGACCTACAGAGCTACTGTGTTCATCAATTCTGAAATAAAAATTTACTGAAATATATGTGGCTTCCATACTTTGAATTATGTAGGTCATTATTCAAGTAATAATTTCAGAATAAAATTACAACTTCATAAAAATAACAATATATGGGTGGTCCTTTCTGATGCACCTGGACTCCCAAGTTATTAGTGGGTTTTGTTAACTCAGTTTAGGTGTTCATGTTGTGTGTTTTTATGCCCCCGCGACGACATGTCGGGGGGCATTAAGTTTTACTCATGTCCGTCCGTCCGTACGTACGTACGTACGTCCGAACAAATTTCCGTCAAGCTTTTCTCAGAAACCATACATCAGAACAATTTTAAATTTGGCAGAGTGGTTCAGTATCACAAGTTGTATCTCCTAAGCGAATTTCAGACCTGTCGGACAACTACTTCCTGTTTGGGACTTCATTGGTACGTAAATACGTCTGTATGTACAAAGTTCCGTCAAGCTTTTCTCAGAAACCGTACATGAGAACAATTTGAAATTTGGCAGGGTTGTTCAGTATCACAAGTTGTATGTCCTAAGCGACTTTCAGACCTGTCTGACAACTACTTCCTGTTTGGGACTGGGCCGATATGAAAATGTGTTAACACAAGGATGAAAATTTCCGTCAAGCTTTTCTCAGTAACCGTACATGAGAACAATTTGAAATTTGGAAGGGTGGTTCAGTATCACAAGTTGTATGTCCTAAGCGACTTTCAGACCTGTCGGACAACTACTTCCTGTTTGCGACTGGGTCGATATGAAAATGTTCTAACATGAGTATGAAAATTTCCGTCAAGCTTTTCTCAGAAACTGTACATCAGAACAATTTAAAATTTGACAAGGTGGTTCAGTATCACAAGTTGTATGTCCTAAGCCACTTTCAGACCTGTCGGACAAGTACTTCCTGTTTGGGACTTGGCCGATATGAAAATGTGTTAACATGAGAATGAAAATTTCCGTCAAGCTTTTCTCAGAAACCGTACATCAGAACAATTTGAAATTTGGCAGGGTGGTTCAGTATCACAAGTTGTACTTCCTAAGCAACTTTCAGACCTGTCTGACAACTACTTCCTGTTTGGGACTGGGCCCATATGAAAATGTGTTAACACAAGTATGAAAATTTCCGTCAAGCTTTTCTCAGTAACCGTACATGAGAACAATTTGAAATTTGGCAGGGTGGTTCAGTATCACAAGTTGTATGTCCTAAGTGACTTTCAGACCTGTCGGACAACTA
The DNA here is from genome assembly GCA_944474755.1 of Limnoperna fortunei. Classification (NCBI taxonomy): domain Eukaryota; kingdom Metazoa; phylum Mollusca; class Bivalvia; order Mytilida; family Modiolidae; genus Limnoperna; species Limnoperna fortunei. Next base: position 19,595,842 of record OX104124.1, read on the forward strand.
CTTCCTGTTTGCGACTGGGCCGATATGAAATGTTCTAACATGAGTATGAAAATTTCCGTCAAACTTTTCTCAGAAACCGTACATCAGAACAATTTGAAATATGACAAGGTGGTTCAGTATCACAAGTTGTACGTCCTAATCGACTTTCAGACCTGTCGGACAACTACTTCCTGTTTGCGACTTGGCCGATATGAAAATGTGTTAACATGAGAATGAAAATTTCCGTCAAGCTTTTCTCAGAAACCGTACATCAGAACAATTTGAAATTTGGAAGGGTAGTTCAGTATCACAAGTTGTACGTCCTAAGCAACTTTCAGACCTGTCGGACAACTACTTCCTGTTTGCGACTGGGCCCATATGAAAATGTGTTAACATGAGTATGAAAATTTATGTCAAGCTTTTCTCAGAAACCGTACACAAGAACAATTTGAAATTTGGCTGGGTGGGTGGTTCAGTATCACAAGTTGTACGTCCTAAGCTACTTTCAGACCTGTCGGACAACTACTTCCTGTTTGCGACTGGGCCGATATGAAAATGTGTTAACATGAGTATGAAAATTTCCGTCAAGCTTTACTCAGAAACCGTACGTTAGAACAATTTGAAATTTGGCAGGGTGGTTCAGTATCACAAGTTGTACGTTCTAAGCGACTTTAAGACCTGTTGGACAACTACTTCATGTTTGGGACTTACTTTAGCGGGGGCATCTGTGTCCCATGGACACATTCTTCAATTTTATTTTTTTTTTGGTCCTCTTTTGTTTAACCGTGGTTTGTTCAGTTCTGGACTTATTGTTTCAGAAATGCCATGTATTTTCAATTCTTTTTCTATAGATCTAATAATTGAATATCATCTACCTAATATATAATCTAATTAAATTAGCAATGTGAATGTCAAATTGTATAATTCTTGATGCTTTTTCCCATACATGTATTAGCGAACTATTCCTACAACAAATAATGTGGCTAGAGGAAAAACTGTACAATGATCTTCAGATTTTCCAGTGTTAGCAGAGACCGGACTTCAAAACAAAAGCTACAATAAAAAAGGATTAAATGTTATGAAACTTAATAATTACATCCTTGCATCAAGGAATTGCAGGATAGGAGCAATGGACTGGCTATCATCTACAGGAGAAAAGTCTGCCAGTCTAAAACACTTTCTGCAGTAACCTCTAGAATTTGTTGAATTTAGTAGTTGTGAATGACTACTAGGCCCCATTCCTCCTCTAGTCCTAACACCACCTCTGGTCCTTATGCCACCTCTTGTGCACATTCCTCTTTTCTATTCACCTTTCTTTAAATAGCCATATCCAACACTGCTTCCTGACGTGTCCTGGTTATCAAATGTACCGGTAATAGACAGATCTGAAACTTCTGAGTCTGGTACTATATCTGATGTGGCTGACAAAGAATCATCTGAATCATATTTCGAATCATACAAAGACACAGACAAGTCCGACTCTGTGCTTCTAAATCCATGAACTACTGACTTGGCTCCTTTTGTTCTCTTCTTGATTAACTTTCTTGCGTACCGTTCACGACTCGCAATAAAACATACAGATGATCTATTTCAAACATCTACTTAACCATCATCTGTATGTCTTGTGATTTACAAGAATAATTCAGTTCTTTTGGCGTGCTCTAAAAAACACACCTAGAAAAGAAATTCAAAACCAGGGGTTGAGGTGGGTACTTTGAGAGGATAGTATAGATTGTGAAACAATATCCATCTGGTGGTGAGGTAGAAGAATTTCTTCTAACCATTTTCCAGTGTGAACTATTTGTAGTGAGTAAAGTAAAAGTCTTTTCTCTTTGCACAACTTTTTTTTTTTTAAAAAACATCCACCAAATAATAAAAAATGTTAACAGTAACAAAAAACTGTAATATGAAAATCTGTAACATATTTACAAAGTACATGTATCTAAAACATCAACTGACAAATCTCTCAGATAAAATCGTCCAAATGTCGATTCACAGCTCGAATCTGCTGCTTCTAGAATTGAATGTAAAGATGCACCATTATAGAGTGCCCAAGACAGGCTAATAGCTCTTGTAGAATGAGCTTTGACATTGTCTAATGAATCATCTGGATAAGCCATTTTAATAACTTGTAATATCAAACATGAAATTGTCTGTGAAGTTACAGGTTTGTGAGGTTTGGAAAAAGGCAAAAAGAGTTTACCTCATTGATCATTGTTCAACTGTTTTCTAAATTAACTTGTCTTATCTAAATAAGAAAGAAGATGTCTTTTAGGATCTTATTTTTCATTTTCACGGAACAAAGATTTTCCTCATTGTATGATTTTGACGGTCTTGTTTTGGCAGTCCACATCTTACAAAAGAAATACCTTGCTGCTGAATCCTCATCAATGGAGTATTTACTCTGAGAGATTGCAAGTCACTGCATCTCCTGAAAGTAGTAATAGAAATTAAAAAGACTGTTTTCAAAGTCAGGTGTTTCAATTCTGCATCAACTATAGGTTCAAAAGGAGAATTTTGCAACATTTTTAGAATGCGTTGTAAGTCCCACTCAGGAACTAATTTTGTACTAGGGGGTCTGTTATTAAAAATCCCTTTAATTAACCTGACTATTGAAGGAAGTTGCCCTATTGATACATTGTCAACTGATGGCAATACATTTGAAATCATTGATCAAACCCTGCAATAGTTCGATATTGAAGACCTTTATTATATAAAGATGTAAGGAAATCTGCTACCTGGGTCAAAGTTGCATTATGGGGATTAATTTGCCTCTCCTGACACCAGCTAGAGTACTGTTTGAACTTGGCGCTATAATTGCGTTGTATTCCTTTCCGCCATGACGCAGATAATAACTGTCTAGCTTCATCTGAAATTCCTTCTGCTTGGAAGGATCGGTTGATAGAAGCCATGCAGTCAGGCTGAATATCTCCGGATTCTGATGATAAAACATCGATTTCGGTTGATGTAAGAGATCCAGGACATTTGGCAACCTGACTGGAAAATCTATTAGGAGATGAAGCAGTTCGGGATACCAATGTCTCCGTGGCCACATTGGTGCAATCAGGAGAATTTGGCACTGGAATTGCCTCATATACTAAGCACTTTGGGTTAGAGACATAGGGGAGGGTACGCGTAGCCATACATGTTCTCCCATGAAATCGTCAGGGCATCCAATGCATATGACTGAGGATGAGGGATCCAAGAACAAAATATTTCATTGTTTGTTCTCGGCTGATGCAAATAAGTTTATCAAGGGGCTGGACCATCTGAGAAAGAGTTTCTGAACTATTTGCTTGTTCATGGACCATTTAGTGGGCCGAATTATGTAACAGCTCAGATGGTCTGCAGTCAGATTCAAAGAACCTAACACATGTGTCGCTTTGAGAGTAATGTTGTTCTTGATTGCTACATTCCAAAGTTCCCATGTTTGGTAACACAGTTGGGGGGACCTGGTCCCACCTTGTTTTAGAATGTACTGAACAACTGTCGTATTGTCTACCTTATCAGTACTGTTCGACCTTTCAGAAAGTTTATAAAGTGTTTGACTGCTCGGATTACTGCTTCCATCTCTAAGCAGTTGATGTGTTTCTGGCTCTCTGTCATGGACCATTTGCCTTGAAAAGTTTTCTTTTCCATAACAACCTCGTACCCTACTTTCGAAGCGTCCATCGTTATTGTCATGCAAGTTTTTTGAGGGTGTATGGATCTGCCCTTCAGAACATTGATAGGATCTTGCCACCATGTTAGATGGGAAATTAGATGACTGGTGACTGGGACTTTTTGATACAATTTGTGACTTGCTGGTCTCCAAAAAGATAGCAGATGAAGTTGGATTGGCCTCATGAACAGACGGGCATTTGGTATTAGTTCTATACATGAGGCCATCAAACCCAATATGTGAAGGAAATCTACTGCTGGCATTTCAACCCCTATTTTCATTCTGTCTATTGCCAAATTCAACTTGTCGATTCGTTCTTGAGTTGGTAAAACTAGACCTTTTTGCAGATTGAAAAGGCCCCCAAGATATGCAAGATTCTGAGTTGGATGTAGATTTGATTTTCCTTTGTTTACTAAGAATCCCAGTTCTACCAGGAGATTGAGACATTCTTCTCGATCTAAAAGAAGTTGATTTCTGTTTTGATTTACAATGAGCCAGTCGTCGAGATAAACAATTAATCTCACATTCAGAGCTCTCTGAAAGGCTGCCACCACTGACACTACTTTTGTAAATACCCTTGGCGCAGACGTTGGGCCGAAACACAGTGCCCGAAATTGGTAGGCTTTGCCCTGTATAAAGAACCTTAGAAATTTTTTATGGCCATGAAAAATCGGAATGTGGAGATAAGCATCGCTTAGATCTAGATTTATGGCCCAATCTCCTGGTTTCACCAAGTTCAACTTTTTGTTAATGTGTCCATTTTGAAATGTTTCTTTTGGAGATATTTGTTGAGGGGTCTCAAATTTATTACAGGTCTCATTTTCCCATTTTTCTTGGGCACTAGAAAAAATGTGCTGTAGAAACCTGTTTGAATTTGATTGTTCGGAACAATTTCTATAGCATCTTTTTTTAAAAGCGTATCTATTTCTTGAAGTAAAATTTCTAAATTCTTTTTTGCAACTGAAGTTTGTTTTACTCCCAACCATGGAGGTTTCTGAATGAACCCCAGTTTGTACCCCTGTTCTACAATTGACAATACCCGCTGATCGTTGGTTATTTGTTTCCATTTCTGAAGAAAAAATTTTAGACGTTTCCAACAGGTATCTTCAATTGATTTTGATTTAAAATAACCTGCAAATCTGAGTCAACTGGATCCTTTCCGTGGTATACGAAAACCTCCAAGGGATCCTGTGTTTGAAGACCTTGATTCTCCATCTTTCCTGTTGTTCTGTGAGAAACCACCTGCTCTATCTTTTTGAAAAGACTTGTTATAACCATGACTTAGGTTTGTTGAAATTGAAATTATTTGCACCACCTTTCTTGTATTTGTCAGAAAAGTTCTTAGAAATATTAGAGTTTATTCTCTGATTTTTCCAGAATAATTTTCTCTACTTTCATAATTTCTCTTGTGTGAATTTTCTTTGTTAAATTCAGGAATTTAATCCTTAATTTGCTCTCTTTGTTCTTTCCTTGTTTCCAATTTGTCTCCCAGCCCTTTCCCGAAGACACCATCTCCGGTTAATGGTAATGACAAAACTTTTGCCTGAATATCATTCAAATTACTAATGCCAGCATCTGAAGCTGCACATTTTTGATGAATCATATGAGCATAAGCTCCAGCTCTACCCATCTGGTCAAGAGACTGTAGAAATAGCAAATAAATCTTTAACCATATTACAGTGTTCATCACTAACACCTTCTTCTTGTAATTTACTCAAAAATGTACCAAGCATTTGTTGTAAATAAATAATAGAAATCAACCCCATTCTAGCAGCAACTTGCCCTTGAAAAGCCAATTTTTCAAGTTGTTTTAAAGGTTGTGTAGACAATTGTTTAAGTTTGTCCTAATTTTTCACTGCACTAAGACCATGAACTTCTCTTAACATGGGTTCTAACAAATCATCTAGACTTGGAACTGTTAAATATGGCATAGACTGTTCGTGTAAAGGTAAGCATGAACGATACTCATCCTTAAATGCAGTTAAACAGTCTGGCCGTTGAATTCTCCAAGACTGATTGAGCATTCTAATCTGAGCCTCATCTAGAAGGAGACCTGTATTTTTCGACTCATAATTGTCAGAAGGAATTTCCTCTTTAAACATTTGTGACAACTTATCTACCTTACATGTAGATTTTCCTTGCACCTTTTCAGTGTCATGTTACACATTTCAGAGTTCGTATTAGTCGTACAAACAAACCTACTAAAACGGTTTTGTTTATTGCCATTGGTATTATTAGATAAACTACTCACAGAAAGAGAGTCACTATTTTCTTCTTCTTGATCCAAAATCAACCCCAACACATCAGCTCTTTCTTGGCTGTTAGGTTGCAAGGATATTTCATCAAAGTCCAAAATGACCATTGAAATACATGGACTGCTTAAATCTTCGTCCAAATTAGGCTCTAGCAGAATAAGTGGTCTACGCTGTTATCCACTGTACCTTTCTCCCTCTGCGTGGCATAACCACCAGTACGAGAAATCTTGTTTAAACATACCTAATAAGGTCATCATTTGCTCAAAACGAGAATCTATCTTCTCTTCCATACCATTAATTCTCATTTCTAATTCTGCCGTCTTTGGCGAGCGTTTTTTTTTAGTAGATGACTTTACTCTAGCCGTTTTTTTCACGAGTTTCCCTGTTGACCATGACCTTGCCCTTGTCAAAATCTGCTGGCGGAAGTTTGTTAATTTTACTGGGAGAATCATGATGGGATTCATCCTCTTCTGAAACAAGACTAGAATCCATGATAGAAATAATACTTGATAGATAAATAAAAAAAGAGAACTCAGAATTCTCAGATTCGAGAGGTGAACGATGTTACTTTGAGCACGCAAAAAATAGAACTGGATTATTATTGTAAATCACTTGACATACAGATGATGGTTAAGTAGATGTTTGAAATAGATCATCTGTATGTTTAATTGCCAGTCGTGAACGGTACGCAAGAAAGTTAATCCTGTTAGTAACTTTGACAGGTAAAGTATAAATTAATGAAATAATAATTGTAACTTCAACAACACACACTTCCTGACAAAAATAACGGTAGTTCATAATTTGCAATATTTTTAACGATTATCGTGTACAAATTCGTAGTAATTGTTTAGTTTAAAATATGATCGTAGAAGAATAAGTGCCTCTTATTACAGTTATAACATCACAATAAGCTATATGGATTTAGGGTTAGAAGGTTACGATGCAAAAATGCTTGACAGACATGCTACTTACCGTCCAGTCTTCCATCCTCTTCAGTGTTCACACAAATGATTGACGTAATATACAAAAAGCGTTACTGTGTATTAAAAAAGATGCGAAAAACTAGCTCGTACTAGTGTATACTAGATCCTGTAACGAGTTGAACGGATGTTACGAAATCTTTTGCAATAAAGCAAGAAAATGTTATTTTTTTTATTATAAAGACGGAAATATAAACATTAAAACATCCATTTCACAATTATACTAACTCAATATGCTTCATCTTTTATTAAGGTTACCATTAGGAAGGGGTTAAACAAAATGAGACTTTTTGACAGACATCATAACAGCCATAACTCACTTTTATGTACCAATTATTACACACATTAAAACAGGAAAAATACTCCTTTCCTTAAATGGGACTTCATCATTAATAATAACATTATATACTTGTATAGTCAGAAGATACCATTTTCAGTTTTGACATCCCCATTGGACGACGTAAAAACGATGACAATTTCAACAATAAATATTTGTGTGTCTTACTAGCCAAAGTTACAGAATCAATTTTATCCTGGGTATCATTCTGTCACAAATAACACAAAAATAATGAAATGTTTTTCAATTTAAACATTAAATAGATTGATTGATTAATGGTGTTTAATGCCCGAGCAGCAATATTTCAGCTATATTCAGGCGATGAACATGAAATGGATGAAAAAATGAACATGAAATGATGATGAATGAAAATGGGATGGGACACAAGGAAAAATAGGGGTAACAGATTTTAGATTGCCACTGGCAAATGGGAGGATGGATAGGGTCGGGCAATTTAGCCTCCTGTAGCGTGATCCAAATCCCTACTCATAGCAAATACTACAGCAGCCAATCTTTAACGTGCGAGGAACGTGACATTTTTCCCAACACGGTGCACTAATATGGTTTGCGGTCAGGTTTTCCGTATTATGGCCTGACAACCCCAGCTTGCCAGGGGTACCCCATTCAACCACCTGGGGCACACATCCCAGTCGGTCTTTAGGCAAACCGACCTGACCCGCCGGTCAGGGTACTGGGCGCTATTTAGTCGCCTTTTACGACAAATTAGCGCGACTGCGGTCTATTCTTTTAGCCACCCGGATCCCGCACGGGGCAACAATAGAAAAAATACAATACTAATCTGTGACGGCCTTTATTGTTTCCATTTATCTGATAAAGACCCATTACCCCACTAAAATACTGATTGAAACCCCGATTCAACCCAACAGTATATCAAAATTTTTGTACACATACTAGTCAATCCTGATGTAAACCAATGATATGACAAAGATATTTATAGATTTAGTGAACCACCCAATCAAGTAACAGACAGTCATTTACTGTGATACTGTATATCATTCAAGTCTGTAAACCGTCTCCCATGGGAGATGGTAATAATATATTGCCACTGTTATACACTAGCTGTTGTTCATGGAAGCCCTGCATAAAAATATATATTAAATTTTGATGTAATCATACTCAGGTCATCGATTTGTTCTAAGGTTAAAAAAAAAAAAATAGGGAAAATGATTTTAAAACCAATGGCAATAATAGAGATTGTGAAATCGGTCTAAATGATTTTACTGAGCATTGTGCTTCATTCATTTGATGATGTTGATCGGGGAAATTTATATTTTCTGCAATCCGATATGTTGTAATTTGTTTCAAAATACCTTCTGCTTATTATTTTTATGTATTTTACTTTGTGTTTGTACGTACGATCTTTACAATTTTGTAACCTTTAGTTGTTATTGACTTTGGTTAATAAAGATATTTATGGATTAGAAAAACTTTATATTATATAAATTATATAAGGTCAATGAAACAAAAAACATCAGGTTTAATAAACAGAGATTATTTGAATAAATGGCTTTATTTTTGAATATGAGAAATTTATGGCATTCCCTTTTCATATTTTGTAAAGATTAGTGTGTCTCCTTTAGACAGAACACATACAATCTGAATTTATACATGTTATAACAATGAAAAATTGACTGAATTAATAACAGTGTAACTTTTTGCCCTTCCTTGACTCACACAATACCTACATTCATTTTCAAATTTTACCATCAACATGGTATTACATAAGATGTAAGTACATGTATTTACTCTTGTTTATTCAGATGGAAGTAAATAATGGCAAAATGGAGATTAATTTCATGATATATGGATATAGCTCAGAGATTAAGTACTTTGGTATAGATGATGTTAAGATTACACCTGGGCTGTGCCCACCTTTGGGTAAGATATTTAGAATCCATGCCTTCTGAAACCATAAAGGCAACTCAAATATAACCGTATAGTTTTACTTTTTTCTCTAAAACTGTAATATAAATTATATATAATATGTAAAATATTAAAATTTAAATTAACTCAAAACAGAGATTTAATTTCAAGCTAAGCTTATATTTTTTTATCTGAGCCAGGAAAATATATTGTGGCATCTTTGACAGAACAGAATTAAAACATTATAATTTTTGTCTTGCCTGCAATGATAGTCGCTGGCGGAGTAAACACTTGGACATCTTGCTTCATATCATTGTAAGCCCAAGCACTAGGTCCATCAAATTTGGTCCATTGGTAGCTTATGATGAGTACTTGCCAGTCAGTCACCTGACCTTGACCTCAATTTCACAGTCCAGCGACTACTTTAAAGTTTTTGGGTAACGGCAGTTCATCTGAAACCAAGCATGATAGGTTGACAATACATATTTGGTATATAGGTTGCTGATGAATAAATAGTACATAACTGTCTGGTAGGTGTCACGTGACCTTAACCTCAATTTCACGGTCCAGCGGCTACATTCAAGTTTTTGGATTAGGTCCGCTTCTCTGTAACCATGCATTGTATATTTTAAATGATAACAATTTTATCCTATTTACGTAATGCTTTTGATGTAATTTTTGTTCATTACTAATGCGGAATGCAGGGGAGACATTTTTCTGTGTCCACACTTGTTTTTAATTGTTATGTGAAAAAAGACAGAAATATTAGTGATAAATTAACTTTTTGTTATGTGTGGTAATTGTTTAGGTTAAAGTGTGGTCATAAGCTAATCAAGAGTTAATTTGCCGTATTATACCCCCAGCAAACTTAGGGGGGGGTATATAGGAATCACCCTGTCTGTCTGTCTGTCTGTCTGTCGGTCGGTCTGTTCGTATCTATTGTAAGCTCTACTCCTAAACCTCTTGATGAAATTTAATGAAATATAGCATAAAGGAAGTACATTATATGTAGATGTGCATGAAGGATTTTTATTGACCTCCGATATGATTAAGGGGAGATAATTGGACTTCAGAGTGAAGCGGGTGGTATCCCTTTATGAGCTTGCTCACAGTACACATTTGTTTCATATTTACTTATGACAAATATAAAGCTGATCAGTATGAAAAGTGGTAATACTGCCATGAGAACCAAGTCTACCATAAAGAATTGTAGGGAATGAGAACATTACTATTATTTTAGCAACTAATATTAGAATAGCCATCTTTATGTACATAACTTGACCATTACTTTAAAACCTAAATGCAACTATATCACATATTAACTGTTTGATTAATGCACAGGTACTTAAAATACACACACACACAAACAAGTTTTTTAGTATAGGTAACCATATGACTTTGACACTGAATTAACTCTATTGACTTTCATTTATTATGTTAATTATACAGATTGTCCTCCTGGGTTATCTCCCTGTCATAAGGACGGTATATGTGTCAAGGTCAAAATTGAATGTGATAAAATTTTCCAGTGTCCTTCAGGTGAAGATGAGGCAGTTTGCCGTAAGTATAATATTTATTAAGATAACTTCTGAATAGAAAACTTGACCCCAATTTCTTGGCTTTTATCAGTAGGTAAAGGGCTGTCTATTATTATTGATGTTATCACATAATGATTTGAGGGGGGCCGAGTGGTTAAGGTAGTTCATCTGCTGATGATCACATCGTCTGTCAACACTGAGGTTGAGGGTTCGAATCTCATTGCGGGCAGGGTGTACTCGACTCCAATCTTAATTGACAAAGATTGCCAGTTTTCCTACCGAAGGTCGTGTGTTCTCTTCGGGTACTCCAGCTTCCTCAACCCAATAAAAACTGGATGCTATAAAATAGCTGAAAAATTGCTGAAAGTGGCATTTAACATCATTCAAACAAACAAACATAATGATTTGATCTGTTGGCTTGTTATTACCTGACATTATGTAAGTCAGACATTATTGTCATATTCTAATATGACGTCCATTATATGGTTTCTTATTAGCATAGAGCCCGCTGTGATGTCTTAAGCTCAACTGAGAAATGGTTTAAACTGGAACCACAGTTTTGTTAAGATTTTATTTATTTTACGTCTACGAGGTACATATATTCAATAAATGACCTGCATATAATTTTATTTCAATTTTATTTGCTTACATGCTGTTTTGAAATATATCTTTAGTTTCCAAAACCAATGGGTCATTGAAAGCGTCCTCTTAGAGTCACTTCAAAATTTTAAAATATAATATATGATATAATAGAATCCAAATGAATTACTGCAAGCAGGCTCTATGTGGGTTAAAACCTGGTCAGACCTTATATTTGTCAATATTTTATACCATTTTTATGTTTTGCCTGAAACAAAGCTTAAAAACCATATGAAATAACTATTTTAAACTTGGAGGTTGGTTTAGGAGTGCTGTACACAAGAACCATTTAAATCTACTTGCTAATTATCTCTTTTAGTAAAAACTTCTGTATGGATTCACTTCTTTCTTGGTATATATAGGTACCTGTAGTGGAAGTGCAGTGCACAAGAATCATTACTGTACCTTTGATAATTCTTTAAGTTATCTCTTTTGGTTTTATTTTCGTCTGACTTGCTTTTCAGCACAATAGAACTTATAATATTGAGTGCTGCATTGTCAACTGTCAGTTTAGCGAGAAAAATCATAAAAATATACACTTTAGTTGTGTTGGTTTACTTAGCCTCTTTAAATATTTCATGAACCAATTTATGCCGCAATCTGATAGCGATACACATCAAAACAAACACATTGCAAAACAACAAATGTACATGGAGATTATGTTCAGGGTAGATAACTCTATTTATTGACATTAACAGAACAGCACCAGATTTTTTAACGAATTATAGTAAGAAATAGAATCAATCACCGGTGGTAAGGCAGGACGGCAAAAGCAGAGCCTCGTTGGATTCCAGGTGTCTGAGATTTTCCCGTCTTGCCTTCCCACCGGTGTTAGATCCTATATATCTCTTCACTGGCAAAAATCTTAAGTTCTGTGCCAAATTTTTAGCACTTAAGTGAAGTAAGAAAAAGGGAAGTGTTTACCAATATGAGTTTACTAGACACATTTTTTTGTTGTATCAGCTTTTTATTGCTTTCTGGACATGAAGCCCCATGCAATAAGTCACTCTATCAGTTTTTTGTAAATGTTTAATTTAAATGTTTTTTAGCTGTTAGTCTAAGCTGTGACTTTGAGCAACCTTATGGATGTGGTTACACATTTGGAAGTCTCTTTATTTATAGAGAGGCATTCCGACACCATTTACCATCTATAGATCATACATACAGAAATGATTCAGGTAAGTTATAGGCATTAATGTGAATGGATTGATGTCTTCTGGGAGTAATTTATTAAGATGTTGTAAACATGTAATTCAATAATATTGTATGCAGTTTAACTTTACACCACTTGAAACTTAAATTTACCAAAGGAACGATTAACACATGAAATAATTAAAGATTCTAACAGACTAAAACTTACTATAATTAGTATTCTTTGTACAAAGATTCTGATCAGACAATTCATTGATTTATTGACCAGATCATCGACAATTGCTATCTTTGTTTGATCAGTCTAATGCTGATTTTGATTTTCTTTCATCTGAAGTTGGTACCATGTCAAAGTGAATTTTATTTAAAAACCATTTAAAAAAATTATAGTATTGTGTTAAAAAAAACTTTACTTACAAGCATATAGACTGTAATTGTATTCAAATTAACACTGCACTCAAAACCAATTAACATCGTTTCATGAGCATACAGAACAACAAACAGTACTTTGTGTTCTTATTGCACATGCAGAGGAACAAATGATCATTTATATTTACCTGTATTGCACATGCCAAGATATGAGCAAATTAAGGGTTGTTTAATTGTGGTGTGATTGCAGATGCACTGATAGATGACAGGGAAAACTAGTTTAATGTGATTCATGAAATTTCTATATACATTTATTTGCAAATTATGTTTTTCAATTCAATAAGTTAAACAAACGGATTATAAAAGATAAAATATTTAAATTAAATCAAATTGTCCTTTTACAATTTGATTTAGGTTAAATATTTTTAGTAAATCAAGCCAACATTCGAGGAGTATACTGATTAAAAAATAATCTTGATTGAAATTGCTCATTACAAAGTACCTACATTAGTTCATATGACCAATTGAACAAACGCTTGAACAAAAAATGAAATGATATCATTACAGAAAAATGTGTTCTTGAAAATGACCAATAGTTACATTAGACATATTTTGTAAGCTCTGCTCAGCAGTTCCTTATGTTTAGTATTGAAGAGTGAATAGATTGATAAATACATATCTTATACATTATAAAAGTGTATAAACATGAAAGGGTATCTCACAGTCATAAGCCCTAACATTCTTGGGATCATAAGAAAATTGATATTGGTACTTAATTTGTTTCACATTCATACATTTACCTTAACACAGCTGAAGAAAATAATGATGAAAGACATTTAACCTCATCGAAACTAATAGACACATGAGTATATGTTCAAAGTTTGATATTTTTAGGTCATTACATGCACTTCTACTCAAGCTCTCGTCAGAACTCGACGCTGATTTCAGCCCCATTAATAAATACAAATGGTGGTTGCATCAAATTCTATTACAACATGGAAGGAGGAGTTTCAGCAGAATTGAAAGTTTACAAACACTGGAGTAATTCCAGGGACATGGTATTCTATGCAAATGGAATATTTGTTGAAAGAGACCAGTGGGTAGAAGGATGGTTTGAGATTCCCCCAGGAACTATCAGGTTGGAGTTCAATGCCTATGGTGATGTTTTTAATTTTGCTCCATCGAGTGTTGCCATTGATGATATTAAGTTCATGGAAGGTCAGAGCTGCCGTCAACCAGGTAAAAAGTGTTGCACATCTATTTCAATAAATAAATTAACATTTGAAGTATTTGAAGTAGAGTGCAGTATAGCAGTCAGGCATGGTTAAAACAAAAATATTTAAATAATTCACAGGGCCAAATGAAATGATATTAATTGGATTTCCCTCGACAATTTTGTGTTTATTTTCAATCAGAAATCAAAAATAGTTGCCAAGTCATGACTTAGTTTCACATAGAAACCTTTAAAAAAAATGTTTTAAAAGGCTGTTTTTTTTAAACTAATGAACCAGTTGGAATAAAATTATGAAGCTGTGGTGAACAGAAAACTTGTGAAAACAAAAAGTGTCACAAACAAGCAACATTAAGCCCATAAGTAACCTATTAATTTTGAGAAAAGAATGCTATCTAAGTATTGAATTGATAGAACTGTTTACTCTTATATTCAAGAAAATTAGTTAATATACTCATGTGTTAAAAGGAACTACAGTACATTTGTTGAAAATTTGTTAAGAATTAACAAGTCTGCTGCACCAACTACAATAATGCTTATGCTTCAGAATTAACTCAGTTTTGGTTTCTTCCAGCCTGTGGTAATATTGCACACATGTTTGCCTGCAAAAGTTCAGGAGTTTGTATCCCAGAATTCCTCACTAATGATGGTTACAATGATTGTGTAGATGGATCTGATGAAAGTAAGTCATTTTTGCAGTTTTATAAAATTCACAAAAATATATGTGTCACATCAAATTGTTTATATTTGTTTAGTACAGTTAAATTATTACCAAGTGTATTTGTAATAATGACCTAAAAGTCAGTTATAAATTGTCAGTTTAACCTTATTCAGAATGATGCAGACCCTTGGCCTTGTCAGATTTTGAAAAGGTACCTAAAGCACTTGTTTGTGATGTCAAAGTTCTACATGCAATAGATTTTTACAATACATAGTGTACTGTATATAAGATGTGTTTCTTTTTGTGTTTGTCTGCACATTTTTGTATGAAACGTTAAGCAATTTTTCAGCTACATCATGGCATCCAATTCTTATTGGGGCAGCAGGACAGAGTACCCTGTAAGGATCCCCAATTTTCAGGAAGTTACCTAATTTGAAAGGGGGTTTTATTATACTAAGTTAATTGAGACAAACTTGACAAATGTTGTTCTCTGTCTGTGTCATCATTGTAATTTTTTCATATTTTCATGATGTCCTTCATAACAACCACTGTGCCAATTTGAATCAGCTTGGTCCCTTCAGTGAAATGAACTTTCCTCTTTAGATTTTAAATGACAGTCCACACTCTGTTTAAAAATGTCAAAAAATAAAAATCTTCTTCTCAGGAACTTTTGTGCCAGTTTTTAAACAAACTTGGTACAAAGTATTCTTGGGACGAAGAAAGCTGATTCAAGTATGTTCAACTAAAGGACCATTTTCTCGTCAAATGGGATAAAATTAAAAATTTGTGAAAATAAAATGTCAAGTTGTCAACATTTAAAATCTTCTTGTACTGATTCTTTCTAGCTATGCAAAAAGTATCCAAAAGGGAAGATAATTTAACTAAAGAGTTGTGCTCTCTTCAAAGGAGTGATAATTAAGACATTATTAAAATATAAGATACATTTTTTTTTGTTAATTTCAACTTAAGCTTGTGCATTTCAACAGTTGGTGAATGGAATTTTTTGTACAATTCAATGGCTGTTTTGTTATTAAAGAAGAGATAATAGAAAAACTGTAAGATAGTAATTTTTGGAAGTCAATAACATGGACACTGATTTAGTATAGAAACGATATTGAACACCTCTGATACTCATTAAAGGCCCAAAATTTATGGATAAATAATCTTTGAGTTTTTAAAACCATTCCTTTTGATGTAATGATTGTTGAACATATTTCTTACAACATTTTTCTGTCTACCATTGTTACACTGTGAGCTTTGCGGGCAATAGCCCTTTGACCCCTCCTTAAATTGGTGTAAGTAAGTACTAGCACTTAAAACTCTTGCATGTAATATCCTGAACCATAATTATGCAAGTCCGTCAGCTTTCATCCACATGTTATCAGTATTCTACAATGTAGTTTTTTTTTCAGGAGTAGAAATTGCAGCAAACACATCTACAAATGGCAGTACAGTTAACAGTAAGTTATATAAATAATCTAATTATAATTAAGTTTTTGCTGTCTTCCCTGTTTTTCTTTTTGTTGCTGCATGGATGATAGTACTGGAGGCCATTTGGTGAGTGATTCAACTTCAATAGCATTTTTTTAGGAACACTATATACTAAAGTGGTAATAGTATTTTGATTTTATTAAGATAGCAATTTTTATAGATAGTACACTACAGCCAAAACGGATTACGCCAAGTCCGTGAGTCCATGATGGACAACGATTGTAGTACGCGGACATTCCCGATGGACAAAAGTTCATCATTCGCTGACACTTCAGAAATTAAAGCCCCCAATGGATCCGCGATTTCTTCCATATGTCCGCGAACGTAAACGTTATTGTCATGGACTGAATTCGATAAATACTTTATTTGAAAATAGTGTATTGTTCCAATCATTAAACCATTCAGTTGTGTATTAATTCTTTATAGATTGTCAGTAAAAACATGTTCAAGAAGGGTACTTTATTAATTATTTTACATAATAAATATTTTCATATTAATTTGTAAAAAGGGGGTAACAAAAAACAGATATAGTAAACTTGTATACAATAAAGGTGTGTTTAAACTCTTATAATATAAACAGTAGGTATTAATAAAATGCTGGCGTAAAACACCTTTCCTTATGGTGCCCAGAGGAATTAGGATACCTGTCGTCCACCGGATGCAAAATAGAACGGTCCATTGATCAAGGAACACCTGCGATTTTATTGTGGGGTTAACTAATATACACGCGTATAAATGTGTGTAAGAGTTGAAAGGTATGAATTACGGTAAATTTCATAATTATAATAAAAAAATGTCCCGCTGGTTTCCCGTTCAGGTGACTGGTGTTAATTGATGAAGGTAACCAACACGTGGACTTTCCGTGTAATTAAAATACTACGCCGACTGGAAAGTTTAATTGCTCAAACACATTTGAGCAATATTTTTCCCACACGTTTTCAAAACTTTGGAGGTCGTAGATTAAGTGGAATATTGTTAAAAACGCATATTTACTTAAATTTTTTAAAGGAATTTTGTACAATTAGTTGCAACCTCGAATTTTGATGTCGTCAGCCAGCGACACTTATAGTTTTTTGCTCCTCCCATTCATTGAGTGATTCCCGCCTCACCTATTGATATTTTGGTAATAGGTGTGTTAGTTTTGGCACACCTATCTGTCCATTAATCTAATCTCATCAGGTATTCAAAGAGACCAATAATTGACACATGATTTCTCACTCCGTGCATGTCCGATTGTTATAGAATTTACACAACGTAGAATCTGTTGAATGAACAATTATGTAAAACGAACATAAAATAAAGACATATGAGTAACGAGGTTTCTAAAATGTTACTGCCTTTCTGCAACAAATACTTTCATTTCGAATTTCTGCAGTTACAACATATGCCTTGTACAAAAGCCGTGTTCATCGCGGCAATACCGCGAAGTCCATTAATAGACGATTCTGCAGTCATTTTGGTCACGGAACGTTCGCGGACAATTATCACTAAAAAAATTGATTGCCGCGTCACGTTCGGCCATGTTTTTTCGCGGACTTTGCGGAATCCATCTTGGCCGCAGTGTACAAAGTTTGCTGTAGACAAAAAACTGAGTGTGAAAGGAAATCAGAAAAAACCAAGAATTTCAGGATAATTAATGTGCATAGTGAATATTGAAAATATGATCATTTAAGTACCACGGAACACATCAGATTTAACAAGTATGCGGAAAACTTGTTCCACGCACGAGTTTAGTGTGAATGCATTATTGTGTTGAACAAGTGATAATATTTTCAACATTCACGATGTGCGATTGATTATCTCATTTATTACATTGATGAATATTAATATCATCGAAAACTTACAAGAATTTGTTTTGAATGTCCTTTAGCATCAATGTTTGCATGCAACATCGTTAAGACATACATGGTGACGTCAATTTAAAGGAGTGAAAGAACTGAATTTATTTTACAAGGAAATCTTGGTATTTCTTCGCTGTCAATGTAATAAATAATAAAAGGAATCTTAAATCGATATGGAATGAGAAACGAATAAAAATTATAGTAATATTTGAAAGAAAACTAAAAAAAACAAACTTGCACAAAAACGAAAACACTGAAAACAAAAGAAAATTTGAACTAGTTGAACTAATACTAGGGAAATTATTGAAACTAATATTACCGATGTACTATAAGAATAGTTTCAAGACATAAGGCAGCTCACAAAGTTTGATTGAATTAGAGATCTCCTCCCCTGTATTCATTTTACACCCAAAAACATGTAGTGTCTCTATATTTAACTCTTAAAAGACCAGAAAGATAACATTTATTTACATTTATATGTTGGGGGAAAAGTGCAATGTGAAGTGATTATATTTGTAGCTACAGTTGTGAGTCGGTGTACTTTTGAAACAACAGTGGAAGCAAACTGTCAGTTCCATAATGATATTCTAGACAGTACAGACTGGAGGATCCAAACTGTAAGTATCGGCTTACTGTGATGACAAGCCTGTTTGTGTAGAAATGTAGAATTATGGATTTTGGCGTAATAAGGCAGTACACAGTTTCTACTGATTTTGTAGTAATACACATGAATAATAGAATAATGTTTCAGATGCGAACTTTGCAAAACCATCTGTGGTTATTTTTACATTTGTGGAAATTATATCTGCTTTTTGACTGAAGGTGCCCAAAATTTTTACAATCCATGTGATCAGCATTACTGTTTCCTACCTTGACGAGAGCGATTGACATGATGTATTGTCATGGCTGGATGATTTCGTAAGGCTTCTATGGCTTGTGATACTAATGAAACTGGTATCTACTACCAGTTTGCACACATTTTCAAATAAAGAGTATTAAGGAGACTACCAACCAGCACACTTGCGGCATCAACAAATAAGATATGTATATATGTCTAGAGGATTATACAACTATAAAAATGAAGATGTTTCTATCATGAATGAATAAAGACAAAAGTTTCCAATCATCCTAAATACAGCTAAAATCTTTTACCTGTAGACTGGCTGTTGAGCGACAATTCAATCAATAAATTTTATCCAATCAAATATTTTGGCAGTATATATGATATGCATTAAGCTGGTAGCAAGTTGTAGCTCATTGCTGTTACAGATTTCAACTCTATACAGTTCTTGTCCTGCCAACAATGAATAAAAAAAGCTGCGCTATTCAACAGCAAATACTATAAGGCCATGTAAAAAAAATCATTAGCTTTTCAGGCCACTAATCAAATTTTTTGATGAGGCAGAAAAGAGTCTTTTTTTTCCTTGTTTTTTCTTAAATGAATGTTGCTTCTCAGGCCATTTTTCAATTTTTTTATTGAGGCAGGGGCGCTTTTTTTTTTTTTGGCATGTACTTAATTGTGGAAACTTTCATCATGTCTGAATTATTAAAATATAGCATCTGTTCTTATATACTGGTATATAAAACAAGAAATTGAGAAGTCTCCAAGCATACTCTCTGTCATATAATCAACAAACGATGTATATTTAAATCACCACATGACGTGATAAAGCGTGTTTATGAAAACGTTTCGCTGATTATTAAGATTGAAATCATAAATTTTACTGGTAATGGAAACAGACACGAACATTTTCACCGCAGGACCCAGAACTGCTGATTTTAAATTTTTTTATGGTATGTTAAAAAACAACGAATGCGCGGGTTAATGGGACATGCGGTGAAGCCTGAGACGCTAATTTTTTTTTTGGCCTAATGTTAAATTAGTTGCAAACTAAAACTATTATTTAGATAAATTCCCTACTGTTTTATGAAGAATAGTGTCTTATATCAAAGGATCAGAGATTTCAAACTTTCATGTGGGAAAAAAGCAATGTTTTTTAGTGATTCAGGGGCCTTGGTGGCCGAGTAGTTAAGGTAGTTCATCTACTATTGATCATGTGGTCTGTCAATACTTAGATTGCAGGTTCGATTCTCACTGCAGGCTTTGTGTACTTGACTCCAGCTTCCTCCTACAATAAAAAATGGATACCATGATATAACTGAAAAATTGCTGAAAGTGGTGTTAAACAACAAACAAACAATATAGTGATTCAGATGCAACCTATACACAGTTATAACCTATATATGAACACAATACATTCAAAATGTTCATGTTTCTTCTAAGTCCGGAAAAATAGTACATTTTTTTAAATCTGCATCAGCCATTTCTGGTCAATATGTAATAGTCAGAAATATCTGTCTATATAATGAATGTTTATATTTTAATTTATTGTGCCGCGCTGCAAACAGACAGAGGGACCTAGTATTAGTCTGCATCCGTCTGTCAAACATTTGTGGACACAACTCCTCTGAAACGGCTTGACAGATTGCTTTGATATTTAGTAGGATTAATTGTTATGAAGGGTAGATGTCCATACCATACCGTCATTTTTATTTGTCAAATTTTGTAGGAGTTATGGGACTTTGACCGTTTTAGCAAAATAATACTATGGTCTAAATCTTTTGGATGCATCACCTCTGAAACTTCTTGACGGACTGCTTTGGTATTAGATAGGATTAATTGTTATGATGGGTAGATGTGCGTAATGTACTGTCATTTTGATTTGTAAAATTTTGTAGGAGTTATGGAACTTTGACCATTTCAGCAATATAATACAATGGTATATCTTGTGGACACATCTCATCTGAAACCGCTGGATAGATTGCTTTCATATTTGGTTGGATTAATTGTTATGATGGGTAGATGTGCATACTTTACCGTCATTTTGATTCATTAAATTTTGTAGGAGTTGTG
Source organism: Limnoperna fortunei (assembly GCA_944474755.1). NCBI lineage: Eukaryota > Metazoa > Mollusca > Bivalvia > Mytilida > Modiolidae > Limnoperna > Limnoperna fortunei. Next base: position 19,616,771 of record OX104124.1, read on the forward strand.
GGACTTTTACTATTTCAGCAATATGATACAATGGTAGACCTTGTAGACAAATCTCCTCTGAATCCGCTTGATAAATTGCTTTGATATGTGGTAGGATTAATTGTTATGATGGGTGGATGTGCATACTATACCGTCATTTGATTTGTCAAATTTTATAGGAGTTATGGAACTTATTATTTCATCAATATCATTTAATCTTGTGGATGCATTTCTGCAACTGTTCAATGGGTTGCTTCGATATTTAATAGGATTAATTGTTGTGATGTGTAGTTGTGCACTACCACCATTTTGATTTGTAAATTTTTTTTCCATTTTATTTTCTCAAGACTTCTAAGGCTATTTGATACTGCAGCCGCAGGGGACATTTGGCAATATGTAGCAACTTGCCCTTGTTTTGTAGGGTCCGACTGATTCTACTGAGACAGGACCAGATGCTGCAGCTGTTGGATTATATTACTTGTACATTGAGACTTCATCTGGTGACATGGAACTTGGTCAAAATGCTCGCTTTGTCACAAATACCATGAGTACAGGTACAGACATTGCAAGAAAAAATCTGTGGCAAATATTTCAGTTGGAACTATTTGTAATTATATAAACTTGATTCAGGCATTTGTGTTGATTCCTATTACCAGTCACGTTATTTAGCTTATTTTCATAATTCATTAGTGTCTTGAACAATTATAAAATAATTGAAAATTGATACCCTAGAAAAATACAAGACAATTCGGTCTGTATAAGTGTAACGACCAGAAAAGGATTGATATCAAGTACTCTGTGGGACGTCCTTCCCTCACCACCTACTGAAAATAGCATAAAACACACACCCCCCCCCACACACCCCCCCCCCCCCCCCCCGCCCAGTTTTGAGGCTTCCAAGCAAAGTTTTAAAAATATTGATGCAAACAAACTGCCCCCACACAAAATCTTAAGAATAATGATGCAAACAATCTATGAATCTGTCACAAAGTTTGCATCCACATGTTGACAGACATAACCCCTTATTAGAAGGGTAAACTCTCTAAACAGGGTAACAGCTGTATGCAGGGTTCCCATACAACTTTAAAACCTTTTTCATGTTGGGAAAAGTCAGAGAATTTAGTAAATCGAAAAAATCTGAGAAGAAAATGGGAAATCTTTTACAACACTGAAAAGTGATTTTATTGCATGTTTGACATACCCATTTATAATACAAAGTTTTGCTGTCTCAAGGTTATTTTTAAAGAGACAAGATAATTTGCAACTAAGCTTCAAATCTACACACAACTATAAGGACTTGTGAAATCCCTTTTAGTAACAGTATTTTGAAAAAATATTTCATTTTGGATATTGAAACTGACAATGTTGTGCCATTCCAAGCATCTTGAAAATTATTTAAAAAAAACTTGTAAAGTCTTTTAAAAGTCCATGTAAAATCTTTGTGGGAACCTTGTGTACGTGATGGGCACATAAATTCTAATAAAAACTGTAGTTCTAAATAATATTAAGTTAGTTATCTTTATTATACAGCTAGTCAGATGTGCATGCTGTTTTACTATCATATGTATGGATCTTCTGTTGGGTCGTTAGAAGTGAGAACTGAAACCTCAACCAGAAATCAGTCACTCTTCTACAGGTCTGGAAACCAGGGTAACCGATGGTTCCTTCAGAAAATTTACATTCCAGCTGCAAGCAACTTCAAGGTATATGTCACTAACAATTTTTCATACATGCACACGTTAAGTCTTATTATTGGATTGATAGAATGAGCATTGCTTGACATCTATATTCAGAGTAAGAATAAGTTTAAAAGTAAGTTAAGGAAAGAGTATGTACTGACAAAACAACAAATTTTGACTACCACTGGAAGAGTATGGAGTTTAGGGTAGAGACAGAAAATTTGTGTTTGTTGTTGACGGCCCCATTTTGTCGTCTGTTAGCTTTTACAATGGAGTTTTATTCTCTTTAACCAATAGGCGATGTTTTTCATTCTAATCAGAAAACTTAAATGCCTGCCACAGCAGAACAAAATAGGAACCTACATGAAAATGTTTTAAAAGGCTACTCTGAAACTGGTTAACCAATTGGTAAAAACTTCATTGTCAGGATTCTGGATGGTTCTATGTAACGTTTTTTTTTCTTTTTTTTATGCCAAAAAATTCAACAAATTGCAACCAATTCGGCACTTAGTATAGAAAACATGTTCAAATGCCAGCATCTCAGTAACTACAAGCTAATTGTAGCCATATTGTATGTTTATGAATGTTTATTTGATGGTCCTCTTAAAAGTTCAGATCTAAAATCCAAAATGGAGGACAACACAGTTCCTGTTGTGTGTGTTACTATATTAAATATGTTGGACTAATAATTATAATGCAAGTGAAGCAAAAGGGTGTTAAATGTATAGGTAAAGTAAGTGTGGAGATATAGAGGTAAGTTTGCTGTTTGGAACTTCAGTTATAATTAGTAAATAATTGAATCTGAATTTTAAGGGAAGTACGGTTAGGTGCAGTCCTAATATAACATTAAGTTAATTTCAAATGTCACGTGAGAAATATGTCCATTGAAAAAAAATGGTTAAAATATTTCTTTTCAATTGTCACCTGACAAAAATATCCAGTGGACAAAACCAGTCAAAATCTATTCTTTTCAATTGTCACGTGACAAAATGTCCTTTTGGACAAAAGTGTCAAAATCTATGCTTTTTTAAATCATTTCATTACAAATTGTCAATTAGACATCCACTAGAAAACTTGATTATTAAAATCTATGGCTGTCTATTTTAAACAATGCAATTTCTTTCCCTTTTGTGTTTCGTTAAATGTATAGCAAGCCATTGTGGTTAAAAATTGACTAGATTTCCCTACATTATTATTATTATGTTATTAAGTATTGCCAGTTTTCCTACTGCAGGTCGGGGGTTCTCTCCGGGTACTCTGCTTCCTCCCCTAATAAAAACTGGATGCCATGAAATAGCTGAAAAATTGCTGAAAGTGGCGTTAAAACACCATCCATCAAAACAAACAATAAACTTTGTATATCAAAACACCTTCTGAATGTAGTTATTGCATTAAGAAAAACTGTTTTCAGTGTAACATACTTTAGTGATTTTTCATTTAGAGGTTCAAAAGGTTTAGTCTCTAATGCACTTAGAACCAAATTTAGATCCCACTCTGGAAGTAATTTTGTCTTTGGTGGTTGAGAATGAAAAAAACCTTTGAAAAGTCTTGAAATATGTGGATGTTGTCCCACTGGATAATTTTCAATAGATGGCAATACAGCCGATAACATTGATCGATACCCAGAAATTGTTCTACATGTATTGTCAGAGCATCCAGTGCCAAGGCATCTGGATGAGGTATCCAAGAACAAAAAATCTTTGTTTGTTCTCTGCTGAAGCAAAGAGATCTATCAGTGGATATCCCCATTGATTGAAAATTTGCTTACAATATGTGCTGCTTTCAGAATAATTTTTTTTTTTAATAGCCAATTGCCATAACTCCCATGTCAGGAAACAAAGGCTGGATGACTTGGTCCCCCCCCCCCCCCCTGACAATTTATGTATTGGACTACACTGGTATTGTTGCTCCTCACTAAAACACATTTGTTTTGCAGTTGATTCAGAAAATGTTTGACAGTCAAGAAAACTGCTTTCATTTTCAGACAATTTATATACAACAGTTTCTGATCTGGTGTCCATTCTCCCTGAAAAATCTCTTTCCCAATATAACTCCCAAAACCATTTTTTGAAGCATCTGTTGTGACCGTAACTAAATTTACTGGAGTTACACTAAATATCGGCCTTTCTGCGTGTTCGCTGAATTTAACCACCAAATCAGATGGGATTTTAGATGTTGAGTAACGGGAATCTGGATAGACATATCCTTGCAATTTGGATTCCAGAAACTCAACAGATGTAGTTGTATTGGTCTCATGTATAGTCGAGCATTTGGAATCAACTCTATACATGAAGCCATTACCCCCAAAACTCATAGAAAATCTAGAGCTATCACTTTTCATGTAAACATGTTCTGATCAACATCTGTAATTTTGTATTCTCTCCACAGTTGGAAATATTAAACCTTTGTCTAGATGAAACAGACCTCCCAAGTATGTCACCCTTTGGCTTGGAAACAAACTGGATTTCTCTTTGTTTATTATAAATCACAGAGATACCAAAAGATTGAGACATTTTTGTAGATCTTGTAACAGATTTCTGTCCTGATTTACTATCAGCCAGTTGTCCAGATAGACAACTAATCTGATATTCTGTACTGTCACCAGTTTCGTAAAAATTTGGGGTGCACATGTTAGTCCAAAACACATTGCTTTCCACTGTGACCTTAAAATATCGGAACATGTAGGTATGCATCTGAAAGATCAAGAGAAATTGCCCAATCGTTTGGTCTCACTAAGTTTATTACTTTTATCATTGTATCCATCTTGAAATGAATTTTCTTGAGGTAAGCATTCAATGGTTTCAGATTTGTTACCATTCTTAATTTTCCCTTTTTCTTCTGAATAAGGAAATAGGTACATGTACTGTAAAAACCTTTCAGACACTCTGGATAGGGAACTTTTTCTATAACATCTTTTTCCCTTAAAATATCTATTTCTTTCATGAAAATTGATAAATTGGCCTGTGAAACAGTTGTTTTCTTTATTCCCGTAAACCTGGATTTTTGAAGAAATTCCAGTTTGTAGCCCATTTCCACAACTGATCTGAGGTTATCTGTTTCCAATCGTGTAGAAAATGTGTCAGCCGACCCCCCCCCTCCACGGGAATATCTGGGTACATTAAAATACTTCCGAGTCAGCTATAATTTTTTCTTGGAATTCGAAAAGAACCCCAAGATGTCTGTAGCACTCTTTGCTGCACTTTTCTCATCTTTTTTATTTTCCTCTTTCTTCATAATGGAAGTATTTTGATCTTTCCTGCCTACTTTCCTATATTTGGAAAAACTATTATTAAAGGTATTTTTTGTCTGGGATTTGAAGTTTTCAATCTGTGCTCCCTGATCATGAAGAGCCAATTATTGCTAGCCTTCTCATTACTAACCCATTTTCTCTTCCTAGATTCGGGTAGTAACTCTGAGAGTTGATCTTTTTGTTCCTTTCTTTTTTCCAGGCATGTTTCTAAGGATTTGCCAAATATTCCATCCTCAGTTAATGGAAAATATTGACATTTAGATCTCATGTCTTTTAAATTAACAAGACCAGAATCTTGCGCCGCTGCCTATCGGCGAATCTTGAAAATAGGCCCAGTACGACCTGCTGGATCTAGTGATTTAGTTGACATAGCAACTATATCTTTGATGGTTTCACTTAGGATTGTTGGATCAAAATTACCCTGTTCAACCATTTGTGCCAATGAACCTAAAGCTGGTTGCACATATAATAAAGATATAATACTCATACGAGCTTCAAGCTGTCCTTGAAAACCCAGTTTTTCTATTTGCTTAAATGGTTGGGAATACAACTGTCTATGGGTATCCCAACTCTTCACAGCTTTCAAACCATGAGTCTGTCTTAAAATAATTTCCAACATGTCATCTAAAGTTGGAACTTTAAGAAAATTTACAGAGTCATCATGAATGGGAAAACAATTTTTGTCTCGCCTGCGACGAAAGTCGCTGGAGGCGAGACATATGTATGGGAATCCGGCGACGGCATAAACACTTGACATCTTGCTTCATATCTTTGTAAGTCCAAGCCCTAGGTCCATCAAATTTAGTCCAGAGGTAGCTTATGATGAGTACTTGCCAGTCAGTCACCTGTCACCTGACCTTGACCTCAATTTCACGGTCCAGCGACTGCATTAAAGTTTTTGGGTTACGACAGTTCCTCTGTAACTATGCATGGTAGGATGACAATATTTGGTGTATATGTTGCTGATGACTAGTACATGACTGTCTGGTAGGTGTCACCTGACCTTGACCTCAATTTCACGGTCCAGCGACTACGTTAAAGTTTTTGGGTTACGACAGTTCCTCTGTAACCACGCATGGTAGGATGACAATATTTGGTATATAGGTTGCTGATGACTAGTACATGACTGTCTGTTAGGTGTCACCTGACCTTGACCTCAATTTCACGGTCCAGCGACTACGTTAAAGTTTTTGGGTTACGACAGTTCCTCTGTAACTACGCATGGTAGGATGACAATATTTGGTGTATAGGTTGCTGATGACTAGTACATGACTGTCTGGTAGGTGTCACCTGACATTGACCTCAATTTCACGGTCCAGCGACTACGTTAAAGTTTTTGGGTTACGACAGTTCCTCTGTAACTACGCATGGTAGGATGACAATATTTGGTGTATAGGTTGCTGATGACTAGAACATGACTGTCTGGTAGGTGTCACCTGACCTTGACCTCAATTTCACAGTCCATCGACTGCGTTAATGTTTTTGGGTTACGACAGTTCCTCTGTAACCACGCATGGTAGGATGACAATATTTGGTATATAGGTTGCTGATGACTAGTACATGACTGTCTGGTAGGTGTCACCTGACCTTGACCTCAATTTCACGGTCCAGCGACTACGTTAAAGTTTTTGGGTTACGACAGTTCCTCTGCAACTACGCATGGTAGGATGACAATATTTGGTGTATAGGTTGCTGATGACTAGTACATGACTGTCTGTTAGGTGTCACCTGACCTTGACCTCAATTTCACGGTCCAGCGACTACTTTAAGTTTTTGGGTTACGACAGTTCCTCTGTTACTACGCATGGTAGGATGACAATATTTGGTGTATAGGTTGCTGATGACTAGTACATGATTGTCTGGTAGGTGTCACCTGACCTTGACCTCAATTTCACGGTCCAGCGACTACATTAAAGTTTTTGGGTTACGACAGTTCCTCTATAACTACGCATGGTAGGATGACAATATTTGGTATATAGGTTGCTGATGAATAGTGCATGACTGTCTGGTAGGTGCCATTTGACCTTGACCTCAATTTCACGGTCCAGTGACTACCTTAAAGTTTTTAGGTTACTGCTGTTCCCCTGTAATCAAGCATGGTAGGGTGACAATATTTGGTATATAGGTTGCTGATGAATAGTAAATGATTGTCTGGTAGGTGTCACCTGACCTTGACCTCAATTTAAAGGTTCAGCGACTACGTTAAAGTTTTTGTATTAGGACAGTTCCTCTGTAACTATGCATAGTATGGTGACAATAATTGGTATACAGGCCGCTGCTCATAATTAATGCTATATACGAAATGCTTATGACGAAATTTATTTTCGTTACTGATGCGGAATTCAGGCGAGACGTTTTTCTGTGTCCACACTTGTTATATTCTTCCCTATAAGCTGAGATCTTGTCAGTGTTTTTACTACGCCATGTTGTTTCTAATATATCAATTTGTGCTTGATCTAATATCAAGCCAACTTAAGATTTTTCTTTATTAATTTCATCTCCAAAAATCTTTGAAAGAAAATCAACTTTCTGAGAATTTTTGCCATTTTTACTCTTTTGAGACTCGACTGACAATTCTTGTGATTCTGTATTTAAATTTTGCACATGCTTTATAGATCATTCTGAATTACGATTACTGTTTGTGTTATTGTTACACTCCAGTATCACTCTCTTGATCGTACATCTAGAAAAGTCATGTTTATCTCTGCCAACATAAAGGGAAATTTCTGACCTGGTGTCAATATCCCTGTTTCTAGAGATCCTTGGTGAACCCCAAACTTGGTCCAAATTCGGCTCTAATGTTAATATTGGCCTACGCACTCCATACAAGCCGTTACCTTCCATAGTTGTGTCATGTTGCCTAAGCTCCCCTGATGGGACGTTACCCAGACCACAGTCAGATAAGGGCAAAATTCCCCTATTCAGACTGTTAGAACACAGTTCAAATAACTTTTCAAACTTGTCATTAAAACTGTCCTCTATCGATTTCAATTTTGCCTCGTATTCGGCATAATAGGACGCTGACTTAGAAGGTTTTTTTTAGGTTTTTTACCTTCACTAGCCTCTGCTGTACTCATCAGATATTTAGAAAACCCACTAGTACGAGAAGTTTGAATAGAAGAACTCAATTTCGTAGCTGAAATAGAACTACAAGTTCCCGATGTCTCAATGCATTGCGCAATAATGGCGACTCGGCCGTGTCTGAGTCTTCCATCATTTTACGACAATAAAATGTAAATGCCAAATAATAAAAACTAAGTTGTAACTTGTTCGAATACTAAATTGAACAAAGTGAAATTGGATGAGAACGCCTTTTCCAATTCAACTGAATCTTACCTGGGTTTACACAGGTGATCACATGATAGGTGACTACACATCAGTCACATGATGTGTATTTTTAGTCACCTATAAACTTGTGCTGAGAACTAATCAAGCGTAAAATCTATATTCTAATTAATTAAGTTTTATTGGTAAGTATATTTCAACAAATCAATATAAAATTTCCAGTGAACAGAAATTGTCAAAAAATTGCCAAATGGACAAAAATATATTGTACAAAAGATTGTCAAAATCGCTGCTCAAACCAGTCAAATTATCTGCTCTAAGTTAAGGCAGTCAGAATCTCTGCTATACAAGTTAACTAGCATGTTTATGTCAGGACTGCACCCAACTGTAACCACTTTTTGATAGGAAGGGCGTGGAAAACTGGAACAAGAACATATCTTGATAATTTGTAGACATTGGTTTGAACACTGTCTTACCATTATAAAAGCTTCACTTCGTATATTACATCATAATTAATATGGGAATAAATATCTGCCAACGTGTACTTCATAAACTATAGACTATGATTTTAAAATTATAATATGAAAATTCAGGAATTTGGTTATTCTGAAATACTTATTTCATTTTATCAAGCACACTTTATCTTATGTGTTTAAAAAATGTTGTTCTTGGAACACTTTAGGCTATGTCTATAAAGATTTTATCCCTGGCACACTTCAACTTAATCCTTTGCATGTACACTTCAGATTATTTCTTAAAATATTTTATCTCTAGTATACATTAATGTACATAAATTGTAATTCTAAGCACTCTGATGTTTTTGTAAAAAAAAAAAATTTTCTTAGCACACTATCTCATTCTCAAATGTTTTTGTTTTTACACTCTAACTCTGTTTGTCAACAATAATGTTATTAGTTTAATCCTGACATATGTACACAACTCAAACCTTCATTGAATATGTTTGCCAGTTTTACTGCCAAAGGTTAGGGGGTTTTGCTGGGTAACACTGGCTTCCTCCACCAATAAAAACTAGACACCATGATATAGTTTTGAATTGAAGAAAGTGGTGTTAAACCCCACTCAAACAAATAAATAATTATTGCCTACTTGGTCACTGTCTGTGCTATTCTATATAATACAGAGTATACCGATATCTGATTACTGTAAAGCCTTCTATTATAATTATTTTGCAGATTGTTTTCAATGCTATAGATGGTGATGGATATCAAGGAGACACTGCCCTTGACCATATAATGCTGTTCAACGGAGAATGTGGTATGATTAATATCGGAATGGGGTTTTAAAAAAAACAAGTGATAATTTGGGTCCTAGATTCCAAACTGTTTGAAGGGCATTTAAAAATAGAATAGATATTATTCCCCCTCCCTAACAATGATTTAATAAAGCTGTATTTCTTGGTGAAAAATTAAACGGTAACTTCAGTAATGTTTCGGATACCTGAATTACATCCCTTATTCAAAATCTAAACATCAATCTTGCTGCCAGAAATGTTGGTCTGGGTGAACCCATTAGTGATATAATTTGAGGAACATTGTTGAATCAGTCATACGTTACAGATAGAGAACCTGTATTTTACAAGAAACGGTTTTTTTGTTTTTATAATTTTGTTCAGATTTTCTCAGGGCAATCATTTTATTGATAAACATTTGCTAATTTAATGCCAGCTATTTTAAATGAAGTTGTGCACAAATCATAGCAAAATGTATTATGTTATTATAAGGACAAATGAATGGTTCATGAAATAAATTGTGTTTTTAATGTCAGTTTTGGAACAATTAATATAAAAAGGTTACTTGGCATGAATCATGGTTCTATTAATAATAAATTATCTGTTCATTTTGATAACATTTTATAGTTTTAGTAAAATTTTTAAATGAAGTATTTATAAAATCACAGCAGTGACACAGTTTAAGATCATAAATAATGGGGGGTTGGGGGTGATGTTAATGGAACAATTTGTTTGTAAAATCACTGGGGTTGACATAGACTTAAGATGAGAATTGGGGCATGGATATATTTAGATAATTTACACTTACCCAATGATATATTTTTCAATGAAAAAATCTGCCTTTTCATATATTTTGGAGCGCTAAAAAGGTGACCCTATTAGGCCACACATCCGTATTACCCTATATATACCAAGTTACACCTGTGATTAATTGCCCAGCTGTCTACTACAGTTTGGGGGCTACAGTATTAATATTTTGAAGGATATTTGTACACATAATGGTGATTTGCAGGGCCAAGAATTTTTGCATTCCATTAAATTTTAAATTATTTGGACTATATTCGTCTTCAATTGAAGACCTACAGTAATTATATTTATTGATATGTTTCTACACATAATGAAAGTTTGCATGACTTGTGATTTTCATTTAATTTTCTTAAATTCCCACCTGTTGCAAAACACCTACATTTAGCTGGACAGGTGGGTGCTTTATTTGTGTCTTTATATTCAGACACACTTTACTTCTTAAAAAAACTTTGCCACTAAGAAATCAACCTTAATTCTCTTCTGTGGTAGGGGGGATTCTTCTTGTTTAGTTTTAGTTTTGTTAATTTCACATGTGTATTAAACTACAAAACAGAAGTGATTCATTTCAAGTCTGTTTATTACATGCATTTAGGTTATTGATTGGAATAACTGATACAATAGTCTCCCATGTATAATGTCCACTCGACTGATATAAACTACTCACCAAAAGCAACTTCTTATAATTATACATTGTTATCTCCCCTGCAACAAATGTCATCTGCAGGCAAGACATTTTTCACAAGGAGAGAAGTGGTGGTCTTGTAAGAAAAGGATTACTTAATATATACCATTTGTTACTTTAAGAAATTTGCATGTTAGTTGTATATAACATGTTTTAATATTATTGTTTTCATTTGTGAATGGTAGCCAGGGGTTCAAATTAGCAGTGGCGAAGGTCCAGGTGCTTTCCAAGATGGGATTGAACTTGCAGTTTGTCATTAGCTGAACCTGGCAGACCTTCCTTTTGTTTGAGACAGATTTTTTTTTGTCACATGACAAATAAAAAAAATAATTGTCATGCAAATAGACATTTGCAAGTTACAATTTACTTTCCTGTTTATGTTGAATCATAGTGATGTCTGGTTAAATTGTTCAAAACTTGTTGTCATGAGCTTGTCTCTTCGGCGTTATTTCTCGAACAGAAAACCTGTTTATATTGAATGTTATTCATAATAAAAATCTCATTAACGAAAATTCAATAAATGGCTGGAGGAGGTAGTGCTCCTATTGGTGGAGCTTCCATTTCTGAAACCTTCCAGTCACAAATGCCTAAGCATTTTTTTTTTTTAATATATATTTTCCTTTTTTGGCTTTCATCTCACTTTCATCAATTCAACTAATTATAAACCAGATTGGCAAATGGAATTTACTTGATTCAAGAAATTAGAACATTGTAATAAATTCAAATAAACAGAATAATTATTATTTATTACTGTATGGTAGATAATTCATCTCTTCTGGATACCAATTTGGTTATGAAATCACTTGTTCGACTCGTTGGTGGGAAAACCGAGGCATCCGGACGACTTGAGATACTTGGCAGCAGCACTTATTCACCTGTGTGTGCAAGTTTTTGGGATATATATGATACGGCAGTTGTTTGTCGACAGCTAGGATACAAGTAAATATAACAATAGTGTATAAGCAATTATTCTGTAACCATCGTCAAAGAGATAAATTTTAATTAAATGTTTATTAACAGTAAAATATGTGATGAACATCTGGTTAATTTCATTCCCAGCAGTAGGACACATCTAAGTAAACCATTTTCTTTGACAGTGGTTAACCTTTCATGCAGGAAATTGTGGGTTTGCCCTCCTTTGTGATCTGCAGGGTAGACTCTCCAGATTTAGAAAATTTGTTTAGATTTATGCAATTCTTTTGAAATTACTGTGTACTTGTATAGTTTTCATTCTACTTATTTCTATTGTTTTCTGTCTTGCAGAAGACGAGTTGAATATTTGAATTGATAGGGTTAGCTTCATGAACATAATGTAAATTTGGTGTCCAATTGTATTTATGTAAGGATTAAACATGTATTGCCAAAGTGTTACTTTACCTCATGCACCATGAAATAACTATTAAAAAACACATAGATCTACAAGTTATACTTTAACATTTCACACTGTTTAATCACTTAAGTTGTATAAATGTTTCAAATTGTTGTATATTGTTTTGAATGATCTAACTTAAAATAAACATTTTGTATCTGTATTTTTAGCAAATCAAGACAATTTACCAAGTCTGAATATGGTAGGGGAAGACCAGGGAGACTTTTTTTTAACTACCAGTATGATTGTTATGGTACCGAGAATAAACTGTCGGAGTGTTTAGGCGGCTATGTCACTTGTTATTCGTCTGACACTGTTGCATTGCATTGTACTAATACAGGTTTGTTTCTCATTTTGTATAAAATACAGTAAAACCTGTATAAACCGGCTACCTATGGGGCCGAACAATATAAAACGAGTGTGCATCAAAGGTGTCCGTAGTCTTTCAAACCCCCCTTTTCATCTTCACTTCCAGTGATTTTCTAAATCCAAACAAACTGGCCCACTGTCCTAATTAGCCATATTGTTCGGCCCCATGAATACATGAAAGAAATGTAATCAAATGTATTATTTTTAAAAAAAATTATAATACACACTGATATTTTATTGATATAAACGAGAGTAATAATTACTCAATAGTTTACAGCAAAAATACATGTCAGGGGTTCCTTGTCTTTTCTCCATTTTTCTTTGCATGATAGTGTCCTCTGTTAGTGATTGGATAAGCACAAGAAACTACAGGTAACGATAATTTTTACTGTTTGCAAAGTTTATCATGTATGCTAAGTGTCGTAGCATATCCTCAGACTTAAATCTTTAGGAGATCGTTGGCGACGGAATGTTAAATCCTCGTCAAATTTTCGCTCTCCATTTTTACTTTTGAAATTATTGGTTTTGAAAACGATTCGCATATATCTAAAGCAACGGTACATTAATAAGATTCACTTTTGAAAATAATGCAAATTAGGAGAATTAAATAATGGGTTTGAAAAAAATTCACCTTTGTTGTACGCTTTGGTTCATTAATTAAATACGCCCTCAAGGAGACCTCACAAGTCATGTAAATTGCCTTGTTTCAGAGTTGCCAAAAACCGTCGGACCTTCGGTCCCGACCGGCAAATTATTCTAAGGACCGGCTGATTTGATTATCGTGTCGGACCCACTGTCCGATCCAAAAATTTCATAGCAAGGTCCGGCAAAACAAAATTTTTTGTCTGATAATAAATAAAACCTTCCGCCGTGAGTCACAAATATTGTATTCAACTAAAGATCCCGGAATTCCCCCAATAATACGTAACATCGCGCATGCACGGTGACATGGCTGCTCCCATTGATGGGGGACGATTTGGCCTGTCAAGTACATCATAAGGTTCTTTTCAATATCAAAGCCTGGTATTAAACTGTTTTTTTTTTAAATTCCTCAAATTGTACGTGTACTGCAACGGTAACTACACTGGGCGAAAAAGCTGTCTTACTCGAAGTCGCACCTCGATAAAGCAGTTCAATGTCGCCTCGATGTTCAGGTCAAACGTATTTGCCCTGACTTCCAAATCTTGATGAAATATGTAATACCAATTAAAATTTCAAAGATTTTGCGTATTTAGCCCTTTTCAAAACGTTTCTACCTCTTCCAAATAGATTATGCGCCATTTGTTTATTTACGTGATACGTCTAAAAACCGAAATTGAACAACAAGAAAAAAACCGAGTACAACGACCCTTAATGAAAAATCGTAAACTGATTGGTAAACAAACACATTTAAATTAGTTTTAAAATTAAAGTTCTTTGAAAATATATTTGATTAAATCATTGTCTCCTATTAATACATATAATCTGCAATTGAAAGAATAAAGTTAACTGTCGCATGAAGCAGTTTGTTTCAGCATTATTTACATGTGGGTTTAATAAAATGTCATTTAATTTACATTCTTTGGATATTTTGGCCAGATACACATGGCATGTACATGACAAATTGATTGGAAATGAATTACCATGAATAATAATGAAAAAAACTGAATCTATTTGTGTTATGGTTTAAAAAAGCAAGAAAAATCATCCAGAAATACAACAATTATTAACAATTTGATATAAATAAAAGAAAAAATTATGTAATGACTGCGAGGTTAAGTATGTTTATATGGTTTCCCTTATTTTTTCTATAAAAATGATTAAAAAAATGGGTCTGACAAATACTTGGTAGGACTGACAAAACATTGAGGTCTGTCAGTCCTACTGTCTGGCAGACCTCTGAGCATTTTCGGCAACTCTGTTGTTTGGATAGCTATCATTTGATTCAATAAATACATCTGGTCATGTAAATTATCCAGGATTAAACACTCAGGTACATTTTAATTGAGAAATGTGTATTGGGACTGGACATAAGGTCGGAATACACGATGTCCGGTTTATACAGGTTACACTAAAGAAGGACTTTAAGGGGAAAAATAGGATCCTAAATTTTCGACCGGAATTGACAGGGAACCAGTTTATTCAGGGACCGGTTTTAACAGATTTTACTGTATAAATAATGAGCAAATTTATTAAAACCAGTTGGAAATTTAACAATTATTATACCCCGCCACACAAAGTGATGATAACTTGAAAACATGTCAACAGATTTTATTTAAACTTTGCTCAGCTAAAATACTATAAAATGAAGATCAAGTTAAATTTTCAGCACAATTCAATTTGTAGTTTTCCACTTGGGCTAATTCAAGGGGGTCAACAATTGGCAGTTTCCATATGATAGCTTGAAAACGTGTCAACAGACTTATCATGCTTAGCTGTTCCCGTAGGCTGATATGTAATTCAGTAAAATGTGTTAATGAATATTCAAAACAATGCAACGTGGCAGGGTATCATCATTTAATGTCCCATTAAATGCATATTTTTTTTAAACAACTTCACACCATGTGCTTAGAATTCTCAGTGTTTTTTATTTTACATAATTGTTGTCTGACATTTGATAAAATTAATTTACTTTGAGTATATGAAATTTTACAGGTTCAGTGCAATCATTAAAAAAGAATATGTGTTTGTGTACATTTTTTATTTATGCATTAACCTTTGGTCACCCATGGTATTACAATTTCTTTACATTTTTTTTCAGAATGTTTTGATGGTGAGGTGAGTTGTGGTGGCAATTCAACATGTATATCTGACAAACTCTGGTGTAATGGTAATGTAGACTGTCCCAACTCAGAAGACGAGACTGATTGTGGTAAGTAAATAAGGGAAATAACTCCCTCCTAAATTATAGCTAAAATGTTGCTAACTTGACTAATGTCTGTTAATTTTGTGTATTGGGAATGTGGACTTAGCAAATGAAATGAACTGTGATATGTAAACAAGGAAAAAAAACTTTTATCTAACTTGTGAGTTGTCACCTCTTGGCTGCAGAACTAAAACGTACTAGTGGTGTGCAAATATTTTATAGAATATTGTATCAATAATATAAATGAAAATGATTTATTGTTATTAAAAAAAATAATATTGGATTTAGGTTTGCTGCCAGATGATTGACATGTATTATTTAATTTTGTTAAATTAATAAAAATGTTCAGCAAGTGTGGCCCCAGTGAAATATGTGTGGTCTTTTCAGTAACTTGTCACCTCTTGGGTGTAAATGTCCTCCCTGCTTCTTACAAAATGGTCATTCAACTGCCAACCTGGGTATTATATTATTTGCCATGTGCGTATTCCTGGTCAAGTGTCCTTCTATGGAATCTAGTTTCATAAGCAAAAACCAAGTTAGACATTATTCTGTGGAATCAGGTTTCCTTTGCTAAAACCAAGCTAGATTTTCTCCCATGAAACCCAGTTACCTAAGGCAAAACATCATAGAGATGCCCGTCCATGGTTATCTATGCCAAAATTGTGTCATGCATCCTCCCATGAAATCTGGATACTTATGAAAAACCAATTCATGCAACCTTTAATAAAATCTGGTTTCTTGTGACAACACTTGGTCAGACCCCTTTGTTACAGGTTTGCAATGCCAGTCTCTTAATGATTTTACATTGATAATCATTAACAAAGTTAATTTATTCACTTAGCAAAACACATAGCATACTTTGATGATTTATCCTAAACATACAGTATATTAAGTTCACTGTTATTGTTTTTAGGCACCTGCAGACATAACGAGTTTGAGTGTAGTAACCATGACTGTGTTCCACTAGTAAATCGCTGTGATGGGACTCCACAGTGCTCAGACAAATCTGATGAGTTCAGATGTGGTTAGTCATTAAGCTTCAAAGGAAATTCTGCATGGCATTGTATAGCCTACTATGATAATTCTTAAGAGTGTATATTTCCTTTTTTTCTAATTTTTAAACAAAATGGCATCAGTTCAATATTTACAAGTTTTCCCATGTTTTAATTTCAGTAATTTGGAATCTGTAAATTACTAAACTATCATTTTTTTGTTATTAACTGCTTATGTGCACAAGCTATTTTAAATTCTTTAAAAAATAGAAAATTTTCATTGTTGTTTTTAACATGAAGCATTAGGAGTGGCAATTCAGCTCTTATCAACATCTCAAAATCTTTCTAATAAATTACAATTTTGTGTTTTAGATCATCTGATGTAAACCAATTGTTCAAAAGAAAAAAAATTGTTTCATTATACCCCTGGTTTACCTCCTTCGATCCGTCCGTTCTTCTGTCTGCAGCATAACTTTTGTAACAGTTTTCTCAGCAACTACTTACCACAACCATTTTATATGTGCCCTTACCATGTGGTCCTATATTATGAGTACTGATTTCAGGTCTCGTCGCATATCTACTTCCATGCTGTCTATATAATTTTGAAAATGTAATAATTTTTTTGCAGTTCTTAGAAACAACTCAAATGGTCAAGTAACGGTATACAGAAACCAGGCTTTGATACCACTGTGTTATACAGATGACTCGACATTAGCTCAATTTTTGTGTAGTGTGACTGGCTACGGGTAAGTAATGGAAGTTCTTCATCATAAAGGGAAACACTAGAGACCATCAGTGTAGGCACTAACTTTCTCTGGCTGTTTAAGGAAAACCCTAAACATGGGAAGAGGTGGTAGGAGGTGTACATATACATTTATGGCAATATGAAATCCAAGATAGGTATGGTATTACAACCCTGCACATTAAATAGGCTGTAAATATTGCTAAAATGATGCACACTGGATGAGAAACATCAAAACTAAGTTGTTGTCTGATTCCCTTAATTTTGTGTATTGTGTTGATTAGAGTTATGGGCTCTAGTAGGATGTATCCTGTTGTCAAAAGCTAATTTATTTTGCTGTAAATCATGCATACAGATTGTTCAGTAAAGCACATTTTCTGTCTTGTAAATTATGGTTGTTTGTTTGAATAGTCTTTAATATAGGATTAAACACTGGGTTTTAGGAAATTATCAATGTGTAAACTCCGGCGACTCACTCACAAACTAAATAAAGTCCGAAGGACTTTATGTCAAGTTTGTGAGGGAGTCCCCGGAGTTTACACATTGATAATTTCCTAAAACACAGTGTTTATTCCTTATAATTCTGTGAAATAATCGTTGCGATTTGTTAAAAAGCAAAAACAGTTACAGAAACCCATCTAGACCTCAAAACGTACCTAGGCCGGAAAGCGTAGGGTTATGCAAAACTTAGTACCAAAGGAATCGCGGTTCTGTAGAATATTGATTGGAAAAAAGCAAAATGAAACACTAAATTGTATTTATATTATATTTTATTTGAAATCTCAATCGATTTAATTAAAAATCACTGGCGCAGAGAAAACATTGTCCCCCTTTCCCTGAAGATACGCTAGGAGGACGCCATCTTGTTTACATTGGATACTGAAAGTAGTCCGCTCAGAGGAAATATCGATATATAATTTATCTGAGAAGACGCCATTTAAGTGTTTTATCCAATCAAAGCACTTAGTATAAATAAATTACAGCATGAATAGAATTATTGCTTATTTCATCAAATTCTCAGCTATATCTTGGCATCCAGTTTTTATTGGAGAGGAAGCCATAGTACCAAGAGAAAATCCAGATCTGCAATAGCAAAACTGGCAATACTTGTCAATTAAGGTAGAGTTGAGTACACTATTCCTGCCGTGAAACTTAACCCAGCAACATCAGTTTTTACAGGTCACGGGGTCAATACATGTAGTACGATTAACTACCTTATCCTTAAATAATGATGGACAGGACTAAATAACTTACTCAGACTTGACACACTTTTTTAATTAAAACTTCTTTGATTAAGATACATTTTATTTTTAGGTCTTTGAGTTTCTATAACAGAGGAGCTGTGATAACAGGTGGATTTCTGGCTACACCTGCATCTAACCCTTATGGAGTTATCACCAACTACCTACTCAATCAAGAAATGTAAGTTTCTTTGTTTTAAAAAAAATTATAGTACATATGTTAAGGATTTTCTGTTGCATGTTGGAGAAATTATGTTTAATCAGTAATTTGACATGGTCAGTTTTTCTTACTAAATTTTTGTGGCTTTAATTATGGTAAGAGGCAATTTATATCATATAGTAAATTAATAGTGAGTTAACAGCAAGGATGACTTTTTCTTTCTGAGCATGCATGCTTTTGAATATTATTTGCTTTCATAAATTTTGTGCTTGAAGATAGTAGTGATAGATTGTCTTGTCATTCTTTGTACATTGATTGAAGATATGTTATTTGATTAAGCTCACATGGCCATCAGCTTGTGTTAACTGTTGTCATTTAATAACTTTTAACATTTACATTGATGTCTCATTGAAAATTATCTGTCAAAATTGACCCAAACTTTGAATAAATAATGCATGTGATTCTCATTTCTTATTGTTTCTACATATGTCTACAATTTCTTCTAATTAGTTGAAGTTCTAAAATTATTTCCTCTGAAATTTTAATTAAAGTTTTTTTAAGGATGTTTGCTATATTTTGTCAAGTTTTCCTGACTGTGCAAAATCATTATTAAAAAAAATGTTATTCCAAGCAGGCGTTTTGACCAATATAGATCCCAATACTTAAAATTGGGACTATTTTACTAACACATGTCTAGGTAAGTTATGGGTGGATCTTTAAAGACTGATTTGTATATTTTAAGTTTTCTCAAATATGAATTTTGATTACTTATATTATTTTTTAGATCTTGTGATGCTTTAACACTGCAATGTGGTAATATAGGTATGTTTAATGGATTTAGATTTAACTATGTTTGCTGAAGGCCAAATGATTAAATTATGTGCTTTTATACCTACTGGCTAGATTAGTGACAGTTAGTATAGCTTAACTGATGTGACATTTGCAAATGATGTTCGTCAAATCAATTGTAAAAACCATGAGAAAGTCAAACTAAAATTATTGATGGCTTGGGTGATTAAATGGTAATAAAAGGTGTGAAGATTGAAGCCATATCTGTAAAATGCTGGTTTGATTTTTTTTGCTTGTTTGAATATTGTTTAAACACCAGTTTCCTAATTGTTCAGCTATATCATGGCGTCCGGATTTTATGGGGGGGGGGGGATAGAGTCTGGATATATAGTGGTCCTTCATCCGTCCAAATTTAATTTCCAAATGATAATTCAAAAAGGGGGCCTCGGTGGCCAAGTGGTTAAGGTAGTTCATCTATTATTGATCACATGGTCTGTCAACACTGAGATTGTGAGTTCAATTCTCACTGCAGGCAGGGTGTACTCGACTCCAATCTGAATTGACTAGGATTGCCAGTTTTCCTACCACAGGTTGGGGCTTTACCCCGGCTTCCTCCCCCAATAAAAACTGGACACCACAATATATCTGAACAATTGCTGAAAGTGGCGTTAAAACACCATTCAAACAAACAAGAACAATAATTCAAAAAGCTTGTATCTAATTTGAATAAAACTATGGGATATTGTTTCATATTAGGTTGGTAAGAAGATTAATTTCAGTGTAAATCAGTAAAAATTCAAGGTCACTGTCCACAAATGCGTTAGAAATTTTTGCAAAAAGGATGTTTCTGACAATAACTAAAACAGTTTAATTTGATTCCGGCTTCCTCCCCCCATAAAAATTGGACACCATGGTATAGCTGAAAAATTGCTGAAAAGGCGTTAAAAACATTCAAACAAACAAACATATCTAGTGGGTAAGAAGCCTTTTATTGCTGGAGAAATACCATTAAAGGTCATGGTCACCAGTCCACAAAAAGCATTAGAAATTTTTACAAAAAAAGTTTTGCAAAATTTTAGGGGGTATGAGTGATCGCTAAATCACTTTTTTTAGCTCACCTGACCCAAAGGGTCAGGTGAGCTATTGCCATCACTTGGCGTCAGTCGTCGTCCATCTTCGTCGTCGTCGTCGTTAACTTTTCTTCAAAAATCTTCTCCTCCAAAACCACTGAAGGGATTGCTTTGAAACTTTGCATACAAATGCCCTCTACCAAGTTTGCCCAAATCATGGCCTCAGTTCAACCAACATGGCCGCCTTGGCTAAAAATAGAACAGAGGGGTCAAAATACAGTTTTTTGCTTATAGTTCAAAAAGTATAACAGATACAGGAAAACCGAAGAGACCTTTCTTCTTCAGCATCTAAAGCTCTACAAAACTCTCCAATTGATGATTTTTGCCATTTTTGCCTCAAAATCTTAAAATCATCAATTTTGACAATTAAAGGGCAATAACTCCTACAAGGAGTCATCATACAACTTTGACCCAATGGAGTGTTTTGTAGAGCTTTAGATGCTGAAGAAGGAAGGTCTCTTTGGTTTTCCTGTATCTGTTATACTTTTCGAACTATAAGCAAAAAACTGTATTTTGAGAAAAAGTTAGCATTGCTTAATTGTTCTGCTCTATGAGGGCTAAAAAATGACTTAAGGGTCAAGATTTTCTGATTAACCGTTTAAGAGTTATTCCCCTTGAACTGTTTTTTTTAATCGGTTTTAATTGATTTTTTAAAATCTTCTCCTCTGAAACAACTGAAAGTACTGCTTTGAAACTTTGTACACATCATCTGTCAAATGTCCTTAACCAAGTTTGCACCAACCATGGCTGCAGATTTACCAACATGGCCACCATGGCTAAAAATAGGAGGGGGGGGGGGGGGGGCGGTAAAATACAGTTTTTGGCTTATATTTAAAAAAAGTGTAACAGATACAGGAAAACCGAAGTGACATGCCTTCATCTGCATCAAAAGCTCTAAGAAACACTCCATTGGGTTGAAGTTGTATGATGACTCCTTATAGGAGTTATTGCCCTTTAATTGTCAAAATTGATGATTTTTGCCATTTTTGCCTCAAAATCTTGAAAATTATTAGAACTAGAGAAAAAGTTAGCATTGCTTAATTTTTCTGCTCTATGAGGGCTACAAAAATGACATCAGGGTCAAGATTGTCTGATTAACCGTTTAAGAGTTATTCCCCTTGAACTGTTTTTTTTTAATCGGTCTTAATTGATTTTTTAAAATCTTCTCCTCTGAAACAACTGAAAGTACTGCTTTGAAACTTTGTACACATCATCTGTCAAATGTCCTCAACCAAGTTTGCACCAACCATGGCTGCAGATTAACCAACATGGCCACCATGGCTAAAAATAGGATTTGGGGGGGGGGGGGGGGTGGTAAAATACAGTTTTTGGCTTATATTTAAAAAAGTGTAACAGATACAGGAAAACCGAAGAGACATGCCTTCATCTGCATCAAAAGCTCTAAGAAACACTCCATTGGGTTGAAGTTGTATGATGACTCCTTATAGGAGTTATTGCCCTTTAATTGTCGAAATTGACTATTTTTGACATTTTTGCCTCAAAATCTTGAAAATTATTAGAACTAGAGAAAAAGTTAGCATTGCTTAATTGTTCTGCTCTATGAGGGCTACAAAAATGACTTTGGGTCAAGATTGTCTGATGAACCGTTTAGGAATTATTCTCCTTGAACATTTTTTAATCAATTTTACTTGATTTTAAAAAATCTTCTCTTAAACCAATGAAAGGACTGCTTTGATACATTGCACACATCATCTTTAGGATGTCCTCTACCAAAATTGTGCAAATCATGACACCTGACTACCTACATAGCTACGTTGGATTAAAATAGAAAAAATGAAAAAAAAAGGGGGGGGGGGGCGAGAGAGTTTTCGACTGATAGTTAAAAAAGTATAACAGGTACAGCAAATTTGAAGTGAACCTCCCTTCTCCCTTTAACCATCAAAAGATCCTCCTTATAGGAGTTATTTCCCTTAAAAGGTCAAAATTAATGATTTTTGCAGAAGTGTTGGGCAATTCCTTATAGCAAAGAAAAGCTGGATAAAAAAGGGTTGTTTGGTTTCAGGTTCAGGTGAGCGATACAGGCTCCTGGGAGCCTCTAGTTCTAGTTTAAATTTGCTGGAATTGGTTTTCATTAATTAAAATATAAATTGCAATAAAATCTTATTATTATATAGATAGAGATGAAATATGGAATTTTCCGAGTGACACAAATCACGGTAAATCACATGTGAAAATTATCGTTTATTTTCACTCTCTGGTTTTTTCCTGCCAAAATTTGCAGTTGGTTTTGTACTATACAGATATTCAATCCGCCGTTCATAAAATTTAGGATTAAGCAGTAAAATTTTTCGAAAATAATTTTGATTTATATAATAAATAGGATAATCAATTCGGCATTGTGAATATCCAAAATAGGATCACTCGTGCCGCATAAAGCATCAGATTAAACTCGTGCGCTGAACGAGTTCCGCACACTCGTTTAATCAGATGCGTTATGTGGCACTCGTGATCATATTTTGGATATTCACTCCGCCCAATTAATTATCTTATATTCTAATATGATGTGCTTTAAAGGCTTTGAGACCACACACTGTTGTAAAAAAATGATTTATCTATGAGCAACACGCGCTGAGGAGGACATGTTTTAAATGGCTGTTCTAACTACAAAACTGTAACTCCCACCGGAAAGCTATTGTGTATGACGGATAAATCTTATAAATAGCGAAACACGCTATCACGCGCAATATTATAAATGTACTGTAATTGTCTTATTAGAATAGAAATAATTCATAGAGGCTGTGATTTATCATTTTTTTACAACAGGATGACCATTTATGTCGTTATTTTATCCCTCGCTGTCGCTCAGGATAAAATTATACAACATAAATGGTCACCCCATTGTAAAACAATGATAAACCACAGCCTGCGTGAATTATTTCTTTAATTCACTATTGAGGTCATTAATACAATTACATAATGCAACAATACCTATTCACACTTCTTTCAAACACTTGAACAACAAAAAATAAAATAAACCTTTTATTTTAAGAAAATCATAAAATTTTTCATAAAAAGCAAGATTTATATATCAATACAATGAAGAAACACAATTTTATTGATCCAGTGTGAACTTGTTTGACTACAGGAAATTAATTGAAATATATATAAACCAGTATCAATTCCATAGCTGAAAAATTGCTGAAAGTGGCGTTAAAACACCATTCAAACAAACAATCAATGACTAACAGACTCGGAAAATGTCTGAGTTAGACTCCATCTACTTTTGATCACTGAGTGTCAAAACTGAGGTTGTGAGTTCATGTCAAGCTTTGTCCAGGGGTGTGCTTGACTGCAGCCTTTATTTACAAGGATTGTCAGTTTTTCTGTGAAAGGACAAGGGTTTTCATACCTCAATCTATCAATGAACTACATAGTTTAGCTGAACAAATTAAGCTGCATTCTCAAACAAAATCATTATTTAAATAATATATGATAGAGACAACCAGCATATTGCATAAAGTAATATCTGATGTTTTACTTTTAGAATGTGGAGTACCTTCTGTATCATCAACTTCAGTGGGGTCATATATACTTTATGGAAATGATGCCGTTCAAGGTGAATATCCATGGCAAGCTTTACTGTTTATGGATGGTAGTTCTGGATGTGGAGCAACCTTAATTGACCCTTACTATGCAATTACTGCCTCTCACTGTGTTAAGTAAGTTTTATTTTTAGAATATTTGCTGATTTTGTTAGTTTATGTTTTATTGAAAAAGTGTTGAATGTTTTGCATAATTTTATCTTTAACAGTAAAAAAATATTCAAAAAATTATGTTTTCAGAAAAAAATTCCCTTTATCTTAGAAACTGAGAAGCTATATCATTGGATACAACTGTAGGAAATAATGTCACATAAGGCATTACTGTTTTACAATTTTAAAAATTAATTTAGAAAAAAACTATTTTTATGCCCCCGCGACAACATGTCGGGGCATTTAGTTTTACTCATGTCCGTCCGGTCGTACAAATTTCGTCAAGCTTTTCTCAAAACCGTACATGAGAACTATTTGACATTTGGCAAGGTGGTTCAGTATCACATGTTGTACGTCCTAAGGGCCTTTCAGACCTGTCGGACAACTACTTCCTGTTTGGGACTTCATTTAGCGGGGCATCTGTGTCCCATGGACACACTCTTAGATTTTTTAAGTAAGGTTTTCGATATACAAAACATGTAAGTGTTTTTACTGAAAAATTCATTATTAAATCTAGGTAAAACAAAACTCTTGTCAGCCTTATCACTTATGACCTCTATTTGGTAACCTTTATGCAATATTATATTTAGGTGTATCTTTTAAATACTGCATTGGTGAGCAATGTGTCCATTTCATGTAATCTAACTTGGTATTTTTGTCACGCCCCATCTCGTGACTGGTTGATGATGTTGACTATATATATGCACTCTTTCGCAAACAATACATGACAACAGATTGGAAATATTGTTTAATAAGTTGTTAAGTAATTTCTTTAATAATATTTGAATTTAAAACATAAGGATTGTTTTTAAATTGTTGGTTAGATTATTGGATACAGAAAAATTTTGATTGGTTTAAGAGTGTAAACCATCTTTAAGTCGACTCTACACAATAATCTAATCAACAAGGAGAACAACAATCCTTAAAAAACTCATTTAAAGAAATTACAGGTGGAATCTCTAACCTCACAGTGATATTTCTTGCATCCCTTGTAACTTTAACATCTTCATAAAACATGTTGCTTTGTCTTGTGTGTCTGACTGGAATGGGGTGTATGGATTGTACAGTTTTAGGATAACAGCATTTATATTAAGTAGAATTTTTTGTACACATAATGAAGGTGTGCAGGGCTAAAGGTTTTAATTTTCAATAAATTTTCATAAAATGTGATATTGTTGGACTTGGTCAGTTTGCAGGTTGCAGGCTATGATTTGTCCTGCTGTCGTATCGTACAGATCTTAACCTACTTGTATTTGGTAGGATGTTTGAATACATAATGGAGTTGTCCAGGTCCTCAGGATTTCGATTTAAAAATAAAAGATCTGGGTAAATTTTTGCTTCTAAAAAGTAAACAATTCCTGCTTGCTGCAACACACTTGTCATGTCTTTGGCAGTTAAACCTGGGTAGTGCAAGTTATATCTTTATATTTACATATAAGACCTATCCTAAGTTGGATATTGTAAAGTGTCATGCATAGAAAATATGAAAAAGCTTTTACATGTTTTCAATTTCAATGATCAGACAGGGACATCATTACTGTGCCACTAACAATCAACCTTTCAAATAATTCACAGCTAGGGGGCTTAGAGATCTTATCTAGATTTCTCAGAAGCAAAGCTTTATTTTCTAAAATGATGGTAAATCTAGACAAATATATCATTTTACAAATCGGTAAACAAAATTAAGTTGTCTCCAAAATAAAATGGGTGTATTTGGGATGAACTTGATACACATTTACTGTTTACTAATAATTGGAGCAAACATCAGAAAATTGCAAAGAAGTTTCCTCAACAAATCTTATTTTGAGGGACTTCATTTGTGTCTAAAAAACTGTGCCACTAACAATCAACCTTTCAAATAATTCACAGCTGGGGGGCTTAGAGATCTTATCTAGATTTCTCAGAAGCAAAGCTTTATTTTCTAAAATGATGGTAAATCTAGACAAATATATCATTTTACAAATCGGTAAACAAAATTAAGTTGTCTCCAAAATAAAATGGATGTATTTAGGATGAACTTGATACACATTTACTGTTTACTAATAATTGGAGCAAACATCAGAAAATGCAAAGAAGTTTCCTCAACAAATCTTATTTTGAGGGACATCATTTGTGTCTAAAAAACTGTGCCACTAACAATCAACCTTTCAAATAATTCACAGCTAGGGGGCTTAGAGATCTTATCTAGATTTCTCAGAAGCAAAGCTTTATTTTCTAAAATGATAAATCTAGACAAATATATCATTTTACAAATCGGTAAACAAAATTAAGTTGTCTCCAAAATAAAATGGGTGTATTTAGGATGAACTTGATACACATTTACTGTTTACTAATAATTGGAGCAAACATCAGAAAATGCAAAGAAGTTTCCTCAACAAATCTTATTTTGAGGGACATCATTTGTGTCTAAAAAACTGTGCAACTAACAATGAACCTTTCAAATAATTCACAGCTAGGGGGCTTAGAGATCTTATCTAGATTTCTCAGAAGCAAAGCTTTATTTTCTAAAATGATGGTAAATCTAGACAAATATATCATTTTACAAATCTGTAAACAAAATTAAGTTGTCTCCAAAATAAAATGGGTGTATTTGGGATGAACTTGATACACATTTACTGTTTACTAATAATTGGAGCAAACATCAGAAAATTGCAAAGAAGTTTCCTAAACAAATCTTATTTTGAGAAAGAATTACAACAGTGCAGGATAAACATAATAATTAAATAAAATAACTTTTTCAGTCCTCAGCAACTTTCTTTCTTACAATAATTAACTTCTTGAAGTTATTATACTTAAAAGAAAAAAAAAACACAAATATTGGACTCAACCATCAACTGTTTTCTTATTGAAACATTAAATCATGGAGAAAAACATCTTGAAAATAATAAAGAAATGTGGAATATACTTCAGAAATAATTCATTACTGCTCATATTTTATTGATAATTCTAATATGACGTCCTGCTTTAGCTATGTAGACAAAGCAGTGTCAAAATTCCAATAAGTTTAGTTCGCACATGCGTAAACTGCGTGTTTTGTGTAAATATAAAAACTGACTTACAAATGCCGTTTGTTATGTGTTATCCATAATTATCGTTATTGTTAATAAATTAGTTATTTTTAGTCTGAATTCTGAGATTTATATGATTTAAACTACTCCCGATATATTATTTTTTTAACAATTCTACAATCGAATTAATATGATGTCACAATTAGAATTCTGACGTCATATTACGCTGAACTGAAAATTTCTAACTGGAATAATGCTATTTCGTTAAGATTTCTCAATATTTTTGTTTAAAAGGTACGTACATTCAATAAAATGACGAGAATATATGTTTATGTCAATTTATTTGCTTTGACATACTGTTTTGGGATATATCGTATTAGTTTCAAAACAACAATATTACCACTGAAAGCGTTCTCTTAGAACCGCTTCGAAATTTTAAAACATTTGTTAGACATATTAGAATCGAAATAGATTATTGCGAACGGGCTTTATGGGAATTAGAACATGGTCAGACCTTATATTTGTCTTCATTTTATACCTCGCTATCGCTTGGTCTAAAAATTGACAAATATAAGGTCTGACCATGTTCTAATTCCCATAAAACCCGCTCCCAATAATCTATTTCTTAATTTACATGTGGTTAGGAGTTCATAATTTGTAGCCACAAACATTAGTGATGGGTAAAATATAATGAATATAGTTAACTTATCATAAAATATGGGTAGACATGAATTATTATTACATTAGCAAAGTAATTTAATTTATAAAAAATAAGTGGAAAAATTCTCACATGACATCTGGGACCCAAGATAGATGGCAACAAAAGTTCTGTTTTGACTTATTGATATAAAAAAATCAAAATAAGTTGGTGTAATATTTGTGCAAGACAATATTGTATTTCATAAGCCCAGGTTTATATTAAGTAAACAGTAAAGCCCCACATCTTTCTTCACAGTTGATTGATTTAAAAAAATCAGCTGCTAACTGGTAAATACAACACACAATGTCAGGAATACAGCCTGATTTTACAGTAAGGCAAAATGAACCAGATTAAACACCACCTACCATTTATTCATTGAAAAGCAAGGAGGATACTAACAAAAAATACACTGCTGTAAATCAGAAATAACATGAAAAGCCCCTTTAGGTTTCTCATCTTTCACATCATTGGTGATGCTTGCAATAAGGGTCCTTTATAGTAGAGGGGGTATACTGTTTTACCCTTTTACATCTGTCCGTTTATATGGTCATAACAAAAATTTCAGTTTTATAAGCAACTATAGCTTGTAGAAGCCTGATATTTTGCATATTGCTTTGTCCTATAGTACCATATGGTGTTTAGCGATTTCATGCTCATTGTCATCTACTTTCTGTTTACCGATTATTTTTAACGGGGGTATCACTAGTGAGCATTAGCTCACAGATACACTTGTTCTTTATTTAAACATGTTTAGAAAATATCATGAGATTACCAAACATGTAAATGAAAACTCTTAATATTTACAGACTTTATCAGACAATAAACTTTTATATGGCATGAGCATTAATATAGTTATACATGAGAGATAACAGAGCATGTATCACTGTTAGCTTTGAAGTACATTCTAAATTTTATATTTTCAGACAGTGTCATGTATTTTGTGTTAATCATACATCCTCAGAAATCCATGTAGGATAAAAAAAATCCAATAAAGTAATAAAATTTATTCATGTAGTAGAATGTATTTTATTTTTCAGCGGTTACTCGTACTTTGCAATCCATGTTGGTGAAGTGAAAGAGTCAGAGATGTTGGGTCCTAATGACAATGGACAAAGAATTTCAGTGGCAGAAGCCTTTATCCACCCATTATATGCTGGCACTTACAACAGTTACCTCTCAGATATAGCCATTTTACGCCTGGCACAACCTGCCAGGTACAATCAGTATGTAAGACCGGCCTGTATAGCAACAGAAGTTCGCACCAGTTTTGATAACTGTTATGTTACTGGATGGGGCTACAAACAAGATTATCCTTATGGTATATATTATACTTTATACATTATTTGGGCTCTGTCTAAAATAACTGTATTGGTTCATAAGCATGTCAGATAATAATGTATTATTAATATGGGATACTTAGGGTTCAACAATTTTCCTCTCTTTTGGGCAGCTGGGATTTAAAAAAAAACATGTTTTACTCTAGTATGTCCAAAAAAGAGTTATTATGTTCCAGTATCACACTTTTTGGCCATATAACTTAAAAGAAAACCTAAAAAGTTTCATTTGGGACAGAACCTGTCAGAACTTGGTATGCTAGGCCTCCACCAAATAGTACAAAGATGTGTTCCTTATTTTCATGTGCCACCAATGAAAGTTGAATCTCACAGCAAGCAGGGTGTGCACAAATCCAATTGAAAAGGATTGGAAGTTTTTCCCAACGTAGGTAAGTGGTTTTCACTTGGGGCTGCAGACTTCCTCCCCAAATAAAAACTGGATGCTATGATATAGTTCAAAAATTGCTTAAGGTGGCATTGAATATGGACACCCGGGCAAATAGCAGACGAAATATACAAAGCCACTTCTTGCATCTGTCAGTTATTTTCTAAAAATTGATGATCTATTGCAACAAAATTAGCTGTCTTTAATAAGCATTGACCTACTAAACACTCTCTAATAAAATGTTCTTTCAACAATTGACTGTGTATATATGATAATCCCCCCAGGCTGATAAAATACTGCAATATAGCATAAAAATTATTTATTATACAAAGCTAATTAGACATTGCAGATACCTTTTCCAATGTGACAATTGTCCAGGACTCATAGTTATCAATAAACTTGACCCTGTTACATCATAATACTTGATACTATGCTTACCATGTCATCAGGTTTATTATACTCCCCGCAAACTTGTTTGGGGGGTATATAGGAATCACCCTGTCTGTCTGTCTGTCCGTCTGTCCACATCCCTTGTAAGCGCAACTCCTCCTAAACCGCTTGATGAAATTTAATGAAACTTAGCATAAAGGAAGTTCATTATATGTTGATGTGCATGAAGGATTTTTATTGACCTCGAATATCATTAAGGGGAGATAATTGGACTTGTTAACTTTGATTTTTTCCAGGTAATGTACCAGATAATTTACAGGAGGTCAAGGTTGACATCAATTTCAACATAGAGAGATGCAACAAAAGTATACAACAGAACACACGCCTAATTGTTCCAGCTTCAGGAATATGTGTAGAAAACCGGAATCCATTTTCTCCCTCCTGCTATGTAAGTTACTGAGCAATTAAGAGATGATCATCTGCTATCTCATTCTTTCTTCTTCACTGAACAAGTCAATAATTATAGATTATTTACGTTTTTTGAAACGAGATGCATTTTCTCGTTCATATCTCATCGAAGGGCGTCAGCCCTGAGATGAGATGACGAGAAAATGCATCGAGTTTTATAAAACGTAAATAATCTGTTTATCGCTGTTTTGTAACATTGTGACGTCACAGTGTTACTTAAAGACGTCTTGACAGCGAGCTGAGATGGGCCCATCTCAAGCTAGTAGAGTGAGATGGAATAATATCGCACACAAAGATCAAAGGAAAATACTGCAAAATAGCGATAAATGTATTCAGATTGAACCCCATTGCCATTGTCTCACACCATAAAGTTAAAAGGACTAACAATTGATTATGTGTTGACTCTAATGTCATCTTGAATATCTAAAATAAAAAATAACATAATATTGATTTTTATACCACACAACACTAAGTGGCAGGGTCTTATGTGACACCCTCCTTTTGGACATGATTGTCTCTCTGTGCCCCAGTGGTTTCCAGATGATAACTTGAAAACACATCTGCAGATTTTGTTTAAACTTTGCACATCCCTTTTGCAGTTTTTGTGTAAGGCCAATAAAAAAAATGGCAGTTTTCAACAGATTATGTTTAACATTGCACAGCTGTTGAGTTCTATAAAAATATGATTTTTCAGCACAATCCTAGTAGTTTTTGAGTAAGGCCAATTAGAAGGCCAAACATTTAAGTTCAGCTACTCTTAAGAATTTGCAGACTTATTACAACTGCTTCTGAAGCACTAATTGAGTTCACTTCTTGAATTTGGTGTGGCTGGCTTTTGTGTATGTGTTATTATACCCCCTACTAGGGGTGGTCTGTCCTTCCATCTGTCCATCCATTACACTTTCTCTTATCTGCAACTCCTCCTACACTACTGAATGGAATTTGATGAAACTTACACATAGTCTTTGTCACATAGTCCTATTGTGCACCTGATATTTCATATTTTGATCGGAATGATTTTTGTGGTAAACCATAGGAAAACATGGACTTTGTCATTAACATAAGGGGGTGCCCATCTCTTATCCGCAACTCCACCTATACCACTGAATGGAATTTGATAAAACTTTAACAGAATCTTTGTCTCATAGTCCGATTGCGAACTGATATTTTACGTTTTGATTGAAATGATTGTGGGGCTCCCATTAAAACATGGACTTTGTCAGGGACATAAAGGGGTACCCATCTCTTATCTTCAACTCCACCTATACCACTGCTTGCAATTTGATAAACCTTTCACAGATTCTTTTGTCACATAGTCCCACCATTGTGCCTGATATTTAACATTTTGATCCGATTAATATTTGGGGTGTTTTGAAAATTGGGGTGGGGGGGTGGGGGGGGGGGGGGAATTGCTCACTTTTTTGTAGTTTTGTTTTGTGTTTGTTATACCCCCACTCAGGGAGCTATATTGCAATCACATTGTCCGTCAGTCTGACCGTCCATCTGTCTGTCCGTCCGGTGCAAACTTTTGTAGCAGATTTCTCAGCTTCTACTAAAGGGATTGATTTCAGATTTGGTTCACAGCTTTAGCGTGATGAGTTGTACCGAGCCACCCCTTTCCAGGTCAGTCAGTTATCTACTTCCTGTTTCCAAGCTAACATAGTCTGTTTCAAGGGTCAAAATAGGAAAATTTTTCATAACCGATTTCTCGGCTGCTACTGAAAGGATTGATTTCAAATTTGGTGCACATCTTTAGCATGATGAGTTTTACCGAGGCTCCCCTTTCCAGGTCAGTCAGTTATCTACTTCCTGTTTTACTGAGCCGAAAAATGGTCAAGTGGGGGTATACTTAGCACGACTTAGTGCTGGTCTATGTTGGTTTTGTATTAGTTAATTTCCCTTTGGCATTTCTTATCTTCATTATTATAATGGAGAAAACCCTTATGGCTTAAATGCAGTTTAAAAGTTGTGGAGATATAACATTTAAAATTTAACAAAACTTTTTGGTTGTTTTATTACCACGATTCACCCACTAGCTGTAGGATATAATAATAGTACTTTATTTATAGAGGGTAATATAGTTAGTATACAACTAATCATTCCTCACGCCCTTATTAAAATTTCATGTAGATAGATTATATAAACATGGTATATGTTCATCAAACAGTTCAATTAACATTGTAAAGAACACAAACTTATAACATCATCTTCATCATTTATTAACAACAATAGTAAAAATGCCTTATATTGGTATAATACTGACAAAACTTTTATCAATCCTAAATATGTCCAAGAATGTGGTCTTAAAGTTTTTCTTTAAAGTGTGTACATTTTGGGCATTACATATACAATTGGGTAAACTGTTTCACAACTGAGAACCAGAATAAATGAATGATTTCTTGTACCGTTCCGTATTTGTTTTTTTGGGATTTGCAGCATGTCCTAATGAGCTTAATTATATTATAGAGCTGTTAAATATAGTAAGCTCATTACAATATATAGGATAATATTTGTTTTTAGTACTGATACATACATTTTTCAAGATGTGGTTAAATGTATTTCAGGGTGATTCTGGTGGTCCTTTGGTTTGTCAGAACCAGTATGGTAGATGGGAGTTGGTTGGAGTAACCAGTTTTGGTGTATCTGGATGTAAAACGGACCAAGTTCCAGCAATTTACCAGAGTGTACCTTACCATTTGAACTGGATACGAGATAGGACAGGTAAGTTAAGAGTGTTCCTTACCAGTTGAACTGGATGCGAGATAGGACAGGTGAGTCAAGATTGTTCCTTACCGTGTGAACTGGATACGAGATAGGACAGGTAAGTTAAGAGTGTTCCTTACCAGTTGAACTGGATGCGAGATAGGACAGGTGAGTCAAGATTGTTCCTTACCGTGTGAACTGGATACGAGATAGGGCAGGTGAGTCAAGATTGTTCCTAACCATGTGAACTGGATACAAGATAGTACAGGTGAGTTAAGATTGTTCCTTACCATGTGAACTGAATACGAGATAGGACAGGTGAGTTAAGATTGTTCCTTACCATGTGAACTGGATACAAGATAGGACAGGTGAGTTAAGATTGTTCCTTACCATGTGAACTGAATACGAGATAGGACAGGTGAGTTAAGATTGTTCCTTACCATGTGAACTGGATACGAGATAGGACAGGTGAGTTAAGATTGTTCCTTACCATGTGAACTGAATACGAGATAGGACAGGTGAGTTAAGATTGTTCCTTACCATGTGAACTGGATACGAGATAGGACAGGTGAGTTAAGATTGTTCCTTACCATGTGAACTGAATACGAGATAGGACAGGTGAGTTAAGATTGTTCCTTACCATGTGAACTGTAATTGGGCTATGTTTGTATATTGTACATACTATTATCATCAAATATTATATTCCCTGATATATAGAACAAAAAACTTAATATTCAGAATATTGAGGTGTGTAAATGATACACATTATACCACCACCTTATTCTCCTTTATGGGGCTTCGGTGGTTGAATGGTCAAGGTAGTTCCTCTACTATTGATCACGTGTTGTGTCAACACTGAGATTGTGGGTTCAATTCTCACTGCAGGCAGGGTGTATTTGACTCCAATCTTAATTGACAAGAATTGCCACTACCGCTGGTCCGGGTTTTCTCCGGGTTCTCTGGCTTCCTCCCCCAAAACTGGACACCATGATTTAGCTGAAAAATTGCTGAAAGTGGCATTAAACACCATCAAACAAACAAACAAACATATTCCCCTTAATTATTTCTGTACTATATCTAACAAGCTGATTTGTGTTGTCACCATTTCAGGTATCAATATAAATGCAGGCAACATTCCTATACCTCCACACTAAAGACAAAAGACTAACAGTTCAGGAGATCCTTAAGAATGTTTAAATGTTTTATTGGTACAGTTATTGTTGCTTAATATGACTTTAAGATTTTTGTTTTGAAGATATAAAATACTTCCATGTTTTGTAAATTTTATTTTTGTTTATATTTTATCTTGTTTTGTGTAGCATTACATATCTGGATATATATATATATTCATGCTTTAAGCCTTGATTCAATCATTTAAATTTTAAGACCACTAAAAACAGATAATTTTGTTTTAAAACAATTTCAATTTTGTTGTTTTTGGTCAGTGACCTGTTACAACTTAAAAATTTACACAATCTAAGATTTCCATATGATAACTTGAGAAAATGACTATCGTAAATCAATTGAAATTTGGAAACTTTTATGGTGATCACAAACAGTTCAGGTTTGAATTAGACCAATTTCATTTTTTTCCCCCTTTGTTACTTAGCAACAGCCAAATTTGTGGTTTCAGCTTGATAACCGTATAGGTAAACCATTTCCTATCAGTTTAATCATTTTTCACTCATATTTGTTCTGTTAATTAAATATCTGTCCAAATTTATGATTTTTGTTGATTTGTAAATTATGGCTTTACACCGGTGAACATAGAGACTTACAGTAATTGAACAGGGCAGATGTTACATCTGTGTCCTATGGACACTTTCTTTTATTGTATGCTTATATCTTTTGTAAACAATGCGGTATTAATGCTTTTCAAGATGTAAAAATATTATCATATGATGGATCAGTAATTAATTGGGAAATGATCAAATTTAAAAAGTTTTTTTAATGCTTGCTAAAACATAATTAATTACATCATTTTGAAATTCACTTCAGATTCTGTGGTTTTATGATGTACAAAGGTAATTCAGTGCAAGCAATGGTAGGATTACAGGTTAATCAAATTATAAGACTGAAGACTGTGATAAATATAAACACTTTAAAATTAAAAGAAATTATGACTGATTTTCTGTCCATTATTGACAACAGGACCAGTAATTATGCATGTAAAGTGGGAATAATATAAAAACTTTATATTCTTGTCACAGGTTGAAGAACAAACTTGTATTAATATAGACATCCTGAAAAGCTACCATTTGTTTTAGTGTGCCATAATTGGTTATATGTAATAAACATAAGTGTACTAGTATTATATTATATTGTAATGATATATAGTAAACAGTTGTTAAGAATAGAAAGATTTACTATAATGTTAGAATATTTTTGCTATTGTTATCAGAATATCCAGAATCCATATTATAAGTCAACATAACTTGCACACTGTAATTTTTTGTGTCTTTGAATGACCCTGGCATGAGTTTTATTGACTGATCACTTGATCATTCGACATCTACATGGTAAGCACCTTACATTTTTTACATACATCAACATAAAAAACATCCAGATTAAATATGTTAATCTAGTATTTGTTTACTCAGTTATGTTAAAACAACAAATATTCCATATGATGTTTTCAATATGCAAGAATTTTGTACATTGACCACAATCATATGGAATAGTTGTATGATTGCACCCAATATAAGGCTCTTGAAACAAGTGATTCAATTATTTAAAGTATTTTTTTACTTCTTGTCTATAATACTCACCCAGGTTCAAATTACATGATCTGTTTAGCAAAAAAGTGAGCATTATACACAATTATATTACTCTAGAACAAGTTAGGTGAAGTTCAAGTTGATACTTTAGAAGACAACTCATTTTGGCTTTTAAGGAGGCTATGATCACAGACACAATATATATTTGTGAATGAATTTTCTTTTTAACTTTTAATATAGTTTTTTGTACGAATTTATAATTTAGATCAATAAATTAATGGTTTCAGAGCTTTGAAGAGTTCTAATGGACTGCACATGAAAGAAATACAATGCAAAGAGATATTCTGATCATGTGGTCTGTCAACCCTGAGGTTGCGGGTTCTAGTCTCACTCCCGGCATGGTGTATTCAAGTCCAATCTTGCATGTAATTGACAAGGATTGCCAGTTTTTCTACGGAATGTCCGGGGTTCTTTCAGGGTACTCTGGCTTCCTCCCCCAATAAAAACTGGACGCCATGAAATAGCTGATAAATTGTTGAAAGTGGTGTTAAACATCATTAAAAAAAACACTAAAAAACAGATATTCTGTTCAATAACACTTATTAAATTTCTTTTATAATGTCAAGCAATTGATAAACATTATTTGTGAGAGAAAGAAGATAAAAGTCTCCAAGTTTTATTTTGTTCAGTTAGAAAATAAGTAGTCAAAACAACTAAAAATCTAGGTTTTTACAGATTGTCATCATTTTGACTCGTATTTGGTTGTTTTACTTATAAATGTAAATTATCATTTAATATATAGATAAATTTGTATGGTTAATATGTAAAAAAATAATGGAATTTAAGCATTCATAAATTGCGAAATTGTTTTTATACCTTCACCATCAATCTAAGATCGTTTCCAAATGTCCAGATCGAATGTCTGGTGTTGACCATAATAGGCAATTGAGTAGATCAATTTTTAAACATGTGTACCCATGTCTTTATAATGTGTGAAAACAGAATGTATATAGATTTAAGAGACTTTATATAGCGATTTTTTCCGTTATTTAATCATGCTTATATTAGATCTGTGCCAGTTTTAGTTCTCTCCGGGTATACCCTTTGCTTCCTCCCCAAATAAAAAATGGACGCCATGAAATAGCTAAAAAATTGCTGAAAGTGGCATTAAACATTTAAACAAACAAATATATTAGATCTGTTAAGTTTTATCGAATTTTGATTCTAGGCTGGTACCTAGAATATTTGGTGTTGTTTTTTAAGTTACTTCCAATATGTAATATTGTATGGTAGTTATTCTCTATTTGAATACAAAGGAAAAACCAATGTAGTCAAAAGGCTTTAAGATTTCAGGTTTAAGAAATAAATGTGTGAAAGAAACAAGTTGATGAAAATAAATCTAATAAAGCAATACCTGCTGAAATGGGAAGTACTGCCAGTATATGTGAATAAACTAATATACTACAAAAAAGTGTTCTGTTGACTGTTAATATGAAGACGAGATTTATATGAATACCAATGTTTAATTCATTCGTTTTAAAGTGCCAGTAATTAATTTTGTAAATACTTTATTCTGAATTTGGCCTTCATAACCGTAGAGTTAAAATATTTTTGTAATGTTATTGAAGCTTGAATGTGGTATTTACTGGAAACCTGAAATTCACATGGCAATTGACGATTTTTCAATTTTATTGATACATTATATATTCTCTTTTGTATGTTTATAATAAAAGAATCAATCTCTAAATAGTGCATTCATTTAAACGGTCTTAGTGAAACATATACTTTCCCCTATGCAAAGGAAAACAATTCTCTAAGTTTCAAACATCATGTACTTCCGAAATATTTTGCGGACATATTATGGTACGCGTTTGTCAGCGTCAAAGACTTTAATGTTTGTTTAAATGGATTTTTCCTCCACTTAGAAAAATATTTAGCTTAATTTATGATGGCATCCTGTGTTTTTTTTGTAGAAAAAATAGGACCTCGGGCATGAAATTGCATATCTTTGTCAATAATGCTTAAAGTCGGGTACAACTTTTTTATTGCCTGATCCTGGGGATTAACTACTTTAGGCCATTGAGGCTCCCGTTTTTATACGATTGAAAAATTGGGTACGAATCTTTTGATGTAAGATTACCAGGACAAAATTTTTATTTATGGTAACGGGTGATTATAACACTCTTACTATGTGTTTATCCACGATTGGCCATGGTTAGGGAATACCACTAAAATACAGTTTAATTGATTTATTATACCCCTGCAAACTTGTTTGAAGGGTATATATGAATCACCTTGTCTGTCTCTCTGTCCGTCTGTCCACATCCTATGTAAGCGCTTCTCCTAAACCGCTTCACAGATTTTTATGAAACTGTACATGAATTATTTTTATTGACCTCGGATATCATTAAGGGGAGATAATTGGACTTAAAAGCGAAGCGGGGGTATCGCTTTGTGAGCGTGCTCACAGTACACACTTGTTACCAATATTTTTATTGCACAAGGCAAGACAAATTTTAATAAAGTCTTACGACTCGGTAGAGTATAAACTTGAAAATATACAAGTTAAATCGAGAACCCAAAAGTTATAGGTTATCATAGCTACAATAATGTTGTTACACTTTTTTGACAAAGAGGTCCCATTACTCGTAAGGGAGCAGCCGGGAACGCCTTCCACAAATATAGAAAAAGAAGCTATATCATTGGAGATAAGTTTACCAATGAGACTATAACTCGAAATTTAATTACAACCACCATAATAAATACATTTCATTGCAACAAACAACACCATGGTATCTTTTGTTTAATGAAATACGAACTTATTAGTGTCACAAATGTATCATCAACATTTGCGTGATCATAAATAACATTTTAAATATCTGCATATACATGACAATTCAACAATAATTTCTCATCTGCATAAAAACAGTTAATCATAAACCTTTCACAGATTCTTTGTCACATAGTCCCATTGTGCCTGATATTTAACATTTTGATCAGATTAATATTTGGGGTGTTTTGAGAATTGGGAAGTGTGGGGGGGAGCATTGCTCACATTTTTTGTAGTTTTGTTTTTATGTTTCTTATACCCCCACTTAGGGAGCTTTATTGCAATCACCTTGTCCGTCTGTCTGTCCGTCTATCCGTATGTCAGACCGTCCATCTGTCTGTTCGTCTGGTGCAAACTTTTGTAACGGATTTCTCGGCTTCTACTAAAGGGATTGATTTCAAATTTGGTGCACAGCTTTAGCATGATGAGTTGTACCGAGCCTCCCCTTTCCAGGTGAGTCAGTTATCTATTTCTGTTTTCCAA
Organism: Limnoperna fortunei; assembly: GCA_944474755.1. Classification (NCBI taxonomy): domain Eukaryota; kingdom Metazoa; phylum Mollusca; class Bivalvia; order Mytilida; family Modiolidae; genus Limnoperna; species Limnoperna fortunei. Next base: position 19,656,070 of record OX104124.1, read on the forward strand.
CCGAAAAATGGTCAAGTGGGGGTATACTTAGCATGACTTTTAGTGCTGGTCCATGTTGGTTTTGTATTAGTAAATTTCCCTTTGGCATTTCTTATCTTCATTCTTATAATCGAGAAAGCCCTAAAGGTTTAAATGCAGTTTAGAAATTTTGGAGATATAACATTTAAAATTTAACAAAACTTTTTGTTTGTTTTATTACCATGAGTCACCCACTAGCTTTACGTAGGATATAATAATAATAATAATACTTTATTGATAGAGTGTAACATAGTATATAACTAATCATTCCTGGGGCCCTTATTGAAGTATCATGTAGATAGATTATATAAACATGGTATACGTTCATCAAACAGTACAATTAACATATTACAGGCTTTCAAGCGGGCCCTTATTTTCCTTTATTATATAGTGATCATGGTGTCCGTCCATCCGTTACACTTTCTCTTATTTGCAACTCTTCCTACACCACTGAATGGAATTTGATGAAACTTACACAGAATCCTTGCCACATAGTGCTATTGTGCAGGAATTATTTAACATTTTGATCGGAATAAAATTTGGGGTTTTCCATAGAAAAACACTGACTTTGTCCTAGACTTAAGGGGATACCCATCTCTTATGTACAACTCCCCCTACACCACTGAATGGAATTTGATGAAACTTACACAGAATCCTTGTCACATAGTGCCATTGTGCAGGAGATATTTAACATTTTGATCGGAATGATATCTGGTGTTTCCCATAGAATAACATGGACATGGTCATTGATATAAGGGGATACCCATCTCTTATGTGCAACTCCTCCTACACGACTGAATGGAATTTGATGAAACTTAAACAGAATCTTTGTCACATAGCGCCATTGTGCACCTGATATTTAACATTTTTATCGGAATGATATTTGGGTTTTCCCACAGAAAAAATTGACATTGCTTTTCTTTGAGGTGGGGGAGGGATGGGGGTTCCCATGTTTTATCTGCAACTCTTCCTACACTAGATAAAGTTTCAAGTTCATAAGTAAGAACACATGCATTTTTGAAGAAATCATGAAGCGGGGTGTATCAATTGTGAGCATTGCTCACAGTTTTTTTACTCTAGTTTTTTTACAAACAGCCCTAAAATTCCTAATTAAAGCTGTAAAATCCTAAAAAGCCCTACTTTTTTGGTAAAAATCCTAATTTTTGTAATTTTCAAAATTTCAAAAATAAAAATAAAAAATAAACATAAAATAGATTAAAGTTAAATGAAGTTATCTTTAGTATACTCTCAGAAATTATTGTAGAACAATGTTGGTAATTATCCAAATGGTCCTCTGAATTGGTAATTACTATTGTTCTGTGACCAAAATGGTGTGTAAATCTAATTTTTCAGTCTTAAATGATTAGATGATAGCGCATTTTATCCCTTATTTTTGTTTAAAAACCCCTAAAAATTCCTAAAATTAGCCCTTGATAACATTTGTTTTTTAGTACTGGTACACAAAGTTTTCAAGATGTGTATATCCCTATAATTTTTTTCATTTGTTTAAATGTATTTCAGGGTGATTCTGGTGGTCCTTTGGTTTGTCAGAACCAGTATGGTAGATGGGAGTTGGTTGGAGTAACAATTTTTGGTGTACCTCGGTGTAAAACGGACCAAGTTCCAGCCATTTACCAGAGTGTGCCTTACCATTTGAACTGGATACTAGATACGAGATAGGACAGGTGAGTTAAGATTGTTCCTTACCATGTGAACTGGAATTGGGCTATGTGTGTATATTTTATATAACATATTATTATCATCAAACATTATATTCCCTGATTTATCCAACATAAATTATGCATAGTATTCAGATAGCTCTCAGCTTAAAAAAAGTGTCAGTATATAGCTCAGTATAAAAATAATTGAATATTGAGGTTCGTAAATATTATACCCCCACCTTTTCCCCCTCCATTATTTCTTTAGTATATCTCTATATAACATGCTGATTTGTGTTATGACCATTTCAAGTATCAATATAAATGCTGGCAACATTCCTATACCTCCGCACTGAAGACAACCGTTAAGTTCATGAGAGACTTTAGAATGTTTAAATATGTTTTTTTTATTTTGTTTTTGTTTATCTTGTTTGGTGTAGCATTACATATCTGGATTCACATATATATAATCTTGCTTTAAACCTTTTTCAATCATTTAAATTTTAAGAATACTAAACAACGATCAATTTTGTTTTAAAACAATTTCAATTTTGTTGTTTTTGGTCAGTGACCTGTTACAACTTGAAATTTCCTTATGATAACTTGAGAAAATGACTACCGTAAATCATTTGAAATTTGAAAACTTTTTTGGTGATCACGAACAGTTCAGGTTTGAATTAGAACAATTTCATTTTTATTGCCCTTTATTACTTAGCAACAGCCAAATTTGTGGCTTCAGCTTGATAACTTTAGGTAAATTATTTCTTATCGGATCATGAAAACTCAGCTTTAATATTGATTTCCATGGTGAAACCTTCAAGTGTAGCAAAACTGAATGAACATATTCTAGATTCCCCCCTCAATTTATCCCCAAAGTTACGTTAAATAATTTATTTTATCCAGAAAGTTAATTTTATATTGAAATTTATTGCTACATTTTATTGGCAGGATTTCACAGTGTGAAAATCCGGGTTATAATATGGTGAACGTGTGTGGGCGGGGAAAAAATTTTCGTAACAGTTTTCTCAGCAACTACTTATCACATTCTCTTGAAATTTGGTATGCGGCATCAGCATGGCCTCCCATAATGTGGGATTCGATTTCAGGTCTGTCGCTCACCTACTTCCTGTTTAACGAAATGCGGCCATTTCTGTGTTTGAAGGATTTTCTGTCATATTAAATGTAAACTATTTTACTATTTTGCATGAAAAAATGCATAGAGATACAACATATTTTTAAGTAGGAAATGATTTTTCACTCCTATTTGTTCTGTTGATTAAATACGTTGTTAAAATTGATGATTGTCACATTTGTTGATTTGTAATTATGGCTTTACACTGTGAACATAGATACTAAGGATTATTGAACAGGGCGGATGAATCTGTGTTCCATGGACACTTTCTTTTATTGTATGCTTATATCTTTGGTAAACAATGCTGTATTGATACTTTTCCAGGTGTAAAATATTATCATATGATGGATTTTCTGTCCAGCATTGCCATCAGGACCAGTAATTATGCATGTAGAGTGGGAATGATTAAACAATAAATTTTATCAGACTTCATGTTCTTGTCACAGGTTAAAGAACAAACTTGTATTAATGTAGACGTCCTGAAAAGCTACCATTTGTTTTAGTGTGCCATAATTAGTTATATGTAAGACATTGGTGTATTATGTTATACAGATGGTATGAATATAAAGATTTACTATAATATTTAGAATATTTTTGCTATTGTTAAAGAAAATCCAGAATTTATATTATAAGTCAACATAACATGTACACTGTCATTTTTTATCTTTGCATGACCCTAGCATAAGTTATATTGACTGATCGCTTGATCGTGTGACATTTACATGATGCAATGGTAGGCACCTGACATTTTTACATATGTCAACATAGAAAAACATCAAGATTTTAAACATTAATCTAGTATTTGTTTTTTCAGTTATGTTAAAACAACAAATATTCCATAAGATGTTTTCAATATGCAAGAATATTGTACATTGACTACAATCGTATGGAATAATTTTATGATTGCACCCAATATAAGGCTCTTGACACAAGTGATTCAATTATTTAAAGTATTTCTTTTTACTTTTTGTGTACAATACTCACCTAGGCTCAAATTACATGACCTGTTCAGCAATAAAGTGAGCATTATACACAATTATATTACTGTAGAATAATATAGGTTAAGTTCAAGTTAACAATTTGATCTGAAGACAACTCATTTTGACCTTTAAGGAAGCTATGAACACAGGCAAAGCAATATATTTGTGAATGAATTTTCTTTTTAACTTGTAATATAGTTTTTTGTACGAATTTATAATTCAGAGCAATAACATAATGGTTTCAGAGTTTAGTTTGGAGCAAATAAAATTTGAGGTTTCTAATGGATTGCACATGAAAGAAATACAATGCAAATAGATATTCTGTTCAATAAAACTTATTAAATTTTTGTTATAATGTCAAGCAATTGATAAACATTATTTGTGATAGAAGGAAGAAGAAAGTCTCCAAGTTTTATTTATTTTAGATAGAAAATAACTGTCAAAACAACTAAAAATTTTGAATTTATTTTACATATTGTCATCATTTTCACTCTTACTTGGTTGTTTTACTTATAAATGTATGTAGATAATCATTTTATATATAGATAAACATTTATGATTAATATGTAAAATTCATGAATTTAAAAATTCATAAATTGAGAACTTTTTTTATAACTTCACTGTCAATTTAAGATCGTTTCCAAATGTTTAGATAAAGTCTGGTGTTGACTTGAGCCTCCTTAATAGGCAATTGAGTAGATTGCTTTTAAACATGTGTACTTATGTTTTTATAATGTGTGAAAACAGAATGTATACAGATTACAGAGACTTTATACAGATATTTTTTCATTATTTTATCATGCATATATTACTCAGATCTTATTTGTTTTACAGCATATGCTCATTTTATTTCTGGGGTGGTACCTAGAATATTTTGTTTTCTATTTGTTTTGTTTTTGGTTGCAGAATAATACTTAAAGAGTTACTTCCCATAGGTAATTTGTATGGTAGTTGTTCTCTATATGAATATTAAGGAAAAAACAATGCAGTTGAAAGGCTTTAAGATTTCAGGTTTAAGAAATAATTATGTGAACAGAAAAAAACTTCGATTAAAATAAATCTTAGAAAGCAATAAATGCTGCAATGGGAAGTATTGTCAGCATATGATAAGAACCTTGTGTTTTAAGTAAGTAAATAATCTTTATTTAGAGTCGTCATAATATATACAGAGTAATGTATTACAAAAAAGTGTTTTGGTTGACTGTTAATGTGAAGACCGAGTTTTATTTTTTAATACCATTTTTTGGTTGGTTAGGTAATTTAATTGTTGTAAAGTACCAGTAGTAATTAGTTTTGTAAATACGTCATTCTGAGTATGGTTGCAAATTTTTTATTGTTCAGGACTTAATAATTGTAGAGTTAAAATATTTTTGTAATGTTATTTAAGCTTGAATATGGTATAGTGGAAACTTGCAATCCACATGGACATTGACAATTCTTCAATTTATTGATATATTATATATTCTTTTTTGTATTTTTGTAATAAAAAGAATCACCTAAATAGAGCATGAATTTCACTGATCAATGGCCTTAGTGAAATCATATACATTCCCCTATGCAAAATAAAACAATTCTGCAAGTTACAAACTACTTTTACTTCTAAAATATTTTTGGCAGACATATTATGATATGCATTTGTCAGCAGCATAGTCTTTGGATATTATAGTGCTAGCATCAGTAAATTGTTGAAACTTTCCCGAGTACAAGCGTTCAAAATGTCTGTATCCTTTGTTTTTATACCAGTTGCTAATATTTTTTTTTTAATTTTTATTTTCAATACTCTTTGTGGTTTCTTGTCTGAAATAAAATGATTGCATAATACGCGAATACTCCATACAAACTTCCTCAAATGATGTTTTTACTACAAAATCCCACAAGTTTGATTTATCTACGTTAAGAATAATAAAAACTATTATAAGTAATTTTATTCTATAATTTGGTAATGAATTTTACAAAAACCTCATGCGTTGCGTTCAAAGGTTTGGTAAGGATTGTACAAGGTCCAAAGTTAATTAAAAACCACAATTCACACCTGATCCGATAAAGAAACTGTACATTTAACAGTTTTAGAAGCTTTCTGCATTTTTTTTTTGAGTGAAGAACATTGCTAAATTTCTGCCAACTGTGGCAAACATAACAATAAACATTATTGTGTATTGCTGTTTTTTACACGATAAGAACTAAGTTATCCCGACCCAAATTTAGGCGACAACTCTGCCAAATCGGCACTGTCATCGGGTAGAGTTATCTTCTGTCATTTATCATTGTTTGTGCGTTGCCTCTCTTATTTCTGTCGAAGTTGTAGGGTAGTTTAAATAGAAGTTCTTAATCCATAGACCCCAGAAGACTTTTGCTAGATACTTCTTTGTCCCCCATCGCTTGGAACAAACTTCTTGTTTCGAAAGATTCTTTGGAAGAGGCGTTGGATTGACAACACCAACAAAGCATATTTAGTGTTGAAGCTTTGGGAGGAGAGGTATGTTGGATTATCATTACTGTTGTAATGTGTATATTATAAATATTTTCAACACAAAATACTACTACTGAAATACGAGCTTACATTGGTTTTTATGTTTTTAGGTAAGTGCGCTTTCGTCAGATTTTAAAACTAGGAGTCGTCCAAAATAGGTGATACAACAACAGATCTAGTATACGTAATATATATACTTCGCGTGAGTGTTCCAGAACAGTGATTTAATCAGGTAATTCAACGCATCTAAATAAATACAAGACCGTAGACTAATAATAGATTGACATTTATTTTTAACTGAATAACGCTAGCGATTATACAGAGAAAACAGTGCAGATAACTGGCTGCCTACAGTTCCTTGTGCATTTAAACACGTAAATATTCCTTTTAGACAATTTCATTTAGTATTTCCATTAATTAATTTCATTGAAATTAACATGCAAGTATATATGATTGTTGAATGTTATGTATATGACAAGATATTTTTATGGATCAGTTGATAATCATAATTATTGCTTTGAAACATTTTTCCAGAACGATAGAAGCCGATGTTGTTATAAAATTTATGGATAACAACATTTACTTGTAAACAAGTGCGCGATATCTGTCTCATGCAAGTTTGTTGTACAGGTTGTGAAGTATTTTCCTTTATCAGACTAAACTTATCCTGGATTGACAACCAACGACGACTGATGTAGCATCAGGCAGAAACTGCCTACTCTTCCGGAGCACCTCAATTCACCCTCATTTTCTTGCGAGTTCGTGTCGCAGGTTCTTGTTTGTTATTTTTTTTTGCATTATTGTTGTGGATTAATACATGTGTTGCCACTTTGGTACATCGTCGCTTAATTGCAAAGTTCTTTATTTAGGTATGACTGGAAAAATCTTATAACTAGCTATGGAAATAATACTCACAAAATCTACCACTTTGGTAATTCTTCGCATAATGGTCAGGTTTTCTATTGAACTATGACAGGAAAACAAGGATTAAATTATCAAACTAATACTAACAAAATGAAAAAAAATAGGTAGGAAAACGTGTATAAAATATAGAATGTTTTCTTGTAGATTTCGAAAAAGAGTAGGCTCATTGTAGCCGCCACAAAAAGCCATATACTTCGTCCATATTTTCTTTTACAGTGGCAGCAAAAGTTCCCCATCCCCCATCCTACTTGTTTTTCCATTGATTTTTTGATAACTTGTTCTCTTGCTGAATATAGCTAAATACTACAAACATCCATTAAAAAAATCAATCAATCAAATGTTGAACTAGAAACGAATGTTGAAGAGGAAACTGCAAACATTTAATCAAGAAATTTGTTTTGGATGGTGAACTAGTACCTGTTGAAATGTTGAATCAGAAAGCGTAAATGTAAAACAAGTAAGAAAACCGAATAATAAATCATCAGCTGCAAAATGCTGAGCTATCAACTGCGATACTGGGTTGAAAGTACAAATACTGTTAATTTTTTGAGTTTCTATTTGCGAGGTGTAAATGTTCTTAGTCGGATTTGGTATCTCATTTTTGGACTCTGCAACATCTTTATAAGTTTCATTTCAAATAAAGAAAGTATATTTTTGTACTTTAGCGCCACAGATGATTATTGATTAGACGAAACGCGCGTCTGACGGAGTAAATTTTACAACATTGATATCTTTGAATACATTTTACTCGAAATCACTAGGCGGATGCCTATGCAGATTGATTGTTAGTACCGAAATTATCACTTTCCCAGCAGTCACACTTCGGTACTAAAAAGACAATCATTGCTATACTCAGTAATATAGTCACTGACTATATTTAATGGCTCGAATTTTGAAAATGCTTTAAAATCTAAGTTTTTTCTATTCGCAAAATTGTATATGTCCTTAGACTGAATTTGGTATAACATTTGGAAATTTGATAATAAAAGCTCTACATCATCTTAATTATTTCTCGCCTGAATATAGCTGAAATAGTGCTGCTCGGGCGTTAAACACCATTAATCAATCAATCAATCTTAATTATTTCGATTTTAGAAATATTTGTTGTTTTATAGCACCACTGATGAATGTTGATCAGAGGAGACGCGTGTCTGGCGCAGCATATTGTATAACCTTAATTTTTTATGAAGTTTTTTTAAGCTTTAACTGAAATAATCGAATTTTGAACCAGAAACTGCACTTGTTTACAAAGGAGCAGAACAGTCAGAAAGTATACATTGTGAAGCAGGAACTGAAAGACATAATATTTTACAAAAACAGCAATGGATTTTTCATGTGTTTGCGTTAAAAGAGAATAGTGTTTCAGACAATTAACATACAGACGATTTTATAAAAAAAATTTGATGCGGTTATCCAGCACACAGAAACTTTTCGATTTCTTCACATAAGAACCTCAATGACTTTTAAAATTAAACCTGGTTTTGATTATACTGAATCAGTAATTAACTCAATTTTCTTTTTTCAGTAACCGCCACAATTTTGTTTATAAATTTAATTTTTCGAATTTTCTTTTCGCTGTTTTGTCATGTTTGGAGATTTGGTTTAAATTATTCTAAAATCATTAGATTAGATATTATATAGAGCCAATTTTATGTTGAGCAAACAAGTATGATATAATGAATGCATTTTGCATGTTTTTTTCTGTAACATAAATTTGTTACAGTAATCTATAAACAAAAATAGAGAAACGGCTCCTGGAATATAGGATAACTTGGTCACTTATATAATTGTTGAATTTTATTTTTATAAACGACAAATTTCAATAATCAAATAGGTAATAATAATTTATATTATTGAATTTAAAAAGTTTACAAAAACAATGTACTTTTACCTAAATTTTATTACTTTTTATAATACAAAAAGCATGGCAGGAGTCGAAGTTGGTAATGTGTTTGAACATTGCCACGTTCCTTACACGTTTGCAGAAAAAAGGCTTTGCAAGGCTTATTATATCTGTCTCTGTCATGTTTGCAAACGTTTCTTTTGCAGTTTTGAAATAATAATAATACAGCTTGTATCATGTGTTATCGTAGTTTATGTATAAAATGTTTCAACCTTTATGACATACGCTGTAGCGATGATAATTAAAAATATATGTAACTGTTGAACAAGTAACAATTATATAGTTTGCTTTACGAAACTCAAATAATATGGCGCACTGCATTGTTTTAACTAGATTCAAAAAATGATATTATAACAAATAAAATGTCATCAAAAATACCAAGGTTAAGAAATTCCTACGCCAGACGCGCATTTCGTCTAATCAAGACCCATCAGTGGCGCTTGAACCAAACAAATTTATTTAAAATCCAAATGAATGAGATGATGCAGAGCCTCACCAAAATTCCAAAAAACGTTATACCAAATTCGGCTAAGGTCACCTACACCTTGAAAATAGCAAAACCTTAGAATTAAAATATTTTGCGAATTTCAGGGGCAGTAAATTTGGTCAATGACTATCTCAGTGAAACACAAAATAAATGATTAAGTTTGAAAAGTGTATTTATAACTGACACCATGTTTGCAATGATTATTTAGTTATTTCAAGTTCTATCTTTTCCCCATCATAATTTGTAGTTATTTCACGTTTTTTCTCCTTATTGTTTTATTAAACAGAATGAAAGATGTTGAAAATACGTGTATGTATAATCTGACTTAATGAGCCTTGTACAAATACTTCCTTATTGTGTAATCATATTACACTTGATGCATGACTTATAGACTTCCTTGTTGTATACTCAAATTACATTGGGTGACTTATAGAGTAAAAACATGGAAAATTTCAATGACCTTTTTTTATTAGATATCACAATAGCTAAAACTACACTCATCATTTGAAATGATTGAATGTCTAAGAACTATGTGCCATAAACATATTTAATTAACTGTTTCTACCCTGATTTTCTTTCTTTAAAATTAAGGACTGATTAAGGTCTTTCCCGCTACTGTTGAAAGACTTTCTTCTATTGTTTATTTTTTCTTCTTCCGGGGAGGTTTCCTAAAAGGTGTCTCGACATATCATCTCCATACCTGGTATCATTAATCGATCATATCCCGAGATGACATGGCTCATGCTTTTAAACAAATCTGTTTTTAATAACAGGAATATCTGCCCGAACACGAAAGCCCTTGTTAGCTAATAAAATTAGAAACCGTAAGCGTTTTTAAAAATCTGAAGTGTACTAAATATCGTTTTTTACAATCGACTTCCTTTTTACACGTGTTGGACAAGAAAAGTGTCCCAAGTCGTAAAATGTTTTGTCTTGGAAAAGTTGAAAGGTCAAAAGTCAAGGTCAAAGGTCACCTTTGGTCTTCTTACAAATACATCTGAAAAACCATAAAAGATAAAAGAAGCAGACAATTAATTGAAAAAATACTCCCCTTATCGAGACCGTCACTTGGTACATTTGCTCGAAACCGCGCCATGAACCGTTTTCCATTTACAGTTCTTGACGCATTTCAGTTAATCAGTTTTTTACTTATAACGTGAAAATGGTTAGAGATAATGTAGTACATATATAGTTTTGGAGTGAAAAGTAGGAAAAGAGCTTGAATTGAAGAGCCGTAAGGTCAAGGTCAAGGTCACAAATAAAGTTTATACCTAGCAACAAGGTTACCTATATAAAATCATTTAACCAATTAAAACATGTAGCAATGAATCCGCAAACTAAACAGCGGTTGAATAATTTCATGCCGTTCTAATTACAATTACTTGCATAAATTTGTATTCTTCATTTATTAAAAAACTTCTCGTATATATTTGTGATGCTATGTCTGTGTATATTACCAAAATAACGTTTGATTGCCTGCATACCATATATGATAGATTCATGGTCAATATTTTTACAAATTTCTTCGCTCTAATCGTTACATGCATAATTTGTTTTGAAAAAGCAATCAGGCCTATGATACTTCTCTCAACACGTTGCAGTGTCCCGGTGGACGAATGATTAAGGTAGTATGTCTACTATTAATGACGTGGTCTCTCAACGATGAGATTGCGTGTTTGAGTCTCACTGCGGGCAGGGTATTCTCGACTTTAATCTTAATTGACAAGAATTGCAATTTTTCCGACCGAAGGTCGGTGTTTTCTCCCTTACTCCGGCTTCCTAACCCAATAAAAACGGGACGTCATGATATAGCTGAAAAACTGCTGAAAACATCATTCAAACAAACAACAATAACACTGTGCCTGAATTTTTAAATAAACTTGTCAACGGTCCATTAGTTATCATAGACTATGAATTATGCGCGACTTGCAGGGTTTAAGAAAGACTAATATGTAGTTGAAATACTTTGAAAAAACAATGATCGTTAAGAACCTTTCTGCAGTATCGACCAACATAAACACATTACAGTCCTATACATCTGCATAATATCTTCAACTCCCAACTTGCAGTACCTTTCTGGAAGCAGTTGAAATTTTCTAGCCAATGGGTAAATAACAGCACATGAAATTATCATTGAACGTAAAGCAAAAATTCAATCAATCAGTAATATACAAATATGAACTTTATAGTTGATAAGAATGTAACCAATGCTCAACAGTTCAAAACATTGTTCACATAATTCCATCAGGATTTGTGCTTAGCAATCACATGAAAGTTTAACTATTTAATAATGTTATAATGTAATAAAAAAACATTGTTTCTTCCAATATAGTAAGTTGAAAAACAACTGTATACAACATCTGATGGATGAATCTAGTTTTTCAGTTGGTTTATTATTATTGTCTATGTAATGTATGTTAATAAATAGAAATCAGAAAAAAAAGATATATGCACGAGAACTTAATAGGAACAAAGTATTAGGAGACTTTTCAGGTTACACTTATAATATACAGTCCTAATCGACATTGTTTGGACGGATGCTAAACAATCAATTTTTTTATATTAAAGTTTATAATTGCCTGTACTATATTTTCGATGTTGTGTTTTTTTCACCATTAATTGAATTGTAACTCTTGTATTGCTTTGCATAAATTAACAAATGTAGTAATATGAAATTATTATTATTTTCAGGTATTAAATGGAGTTTATGAAAGTCGTAGCCGTGGGAGATGCGATGGTTGGAAAAACTTGTGTATTCCGAGCATACACCAAAAAGGAGTATCAATTTAACTATATTGCAACAGTGTTTGATGAATACACAGCAGATTTAACAGTGGACGACAAGCGTATAAAGCTGGGTTTACAGGACACCCCTGGATTAGTATGTGTATACCGAATTCACATTTTTGTCATAATGTGTTTTGAAACGCAAATCAAAACACACTTGATGAATAAAAAGACAATAAGCAATATTATCTATAAAGTTTAATACAGGTCGTCACTTGAGGAAGCACATTTATTTCAAACAGTACTAGTTTTTTCATCTATTATAAATGTACCTTTTTCTGCTAACATTAAGAATGACATCTCATATATCGTGATTATTGAAATGGTGAAAAAAGTTATAATTGGTGCTGTTTATTATGACCAATGTGAATTTTAGGAGGCTTATTTTCCTTATATTCCTTTTTTCACAGATCATGAAGAACTATAGAGCTGTTAAAATTTATTTAATTCGTATATGATATCCTTATAATTTACCTTGGGCATGCCCAACGCTGCATGCTTTAAATTATCTTTCATATCGTATTATTTGATCAATTTAATTATGTAATTTTGCTTTGCTTGCAAAAGAGTAACTTCACAATCTTTTTTATTATTCAGTACCATTATGATAGACTGCGACCGCTAAGTTATAATGATGCAGAGATTTTCCTCGTTTGCTTTGCAATTAATCAGCCAGAATCTCTGGAGAGTGTTACAACGAAATGGCTACCAGAAATAGATCTTCATTGTCCAAAGGCAGTAAAAATTCTTGTCGGTTGTAAAATGGGTACATTTTAATATTTAATATCTTCTGAAAAGCAATAATGTCAGTCAGCAATTATGCACTGACATTGGGCTAAGCAATAATTGTCGATGTAATCCTCTGACACTGAAGCAGTTTCCTGTAAACTATAACATATCTTATCGAAGGGTCAGGCAAACAATATATCTGAAATCTTTAAAGTCGGACATATGCAGTAAAAGTAACATATTGCTTTAAATTATATTGATCCCTTAATTTAAACCCCGACTATGTTCAAGGAAATAGGTAATAAATGTAACGACTTTATTAAAATGTATATAATCATAACAATAGTATATTGCTAATTATATATTTTCTTATAATATATGGAAAAATAGATTAATAAAAATTATTATGAGATCAAATATTATATGATTTATCTAAGCTACATGATCTGTAGTTTTATAAATTAGTAGAGTCTGTCTATCATTTAACATGTTGATATAGTCTAAAAAATGTAAATATAATCTGGAGAAATAATATTCGTGCAAAACAAAATGGTTTAGTTTTATATCCACTATATCCACATGTTAAATAGAAAGAGAGTGGATTTTTAAATCGATACAAAATAAAATGCACTAATAGACTTGCTCGGTTGGTACCAATGTCTTAATACATGTTTTTTTAGTGCTATGTTTGTTTTTTTTAGTTCTATGTTTGGTTGTTTCTTTGTTTGAATGGGTTTAATGCCAATTTCAGCAAAGTTTCTACTATATCTTGTCGTCTTGTCTTTATTGGGGGAGCATGAGTCATAACCGCTGGAAACCCCCCACTCTCGGCAAGAAAATTGGCCATTCTTGTCAATGAAGACTGGATTCAGGCATTGCATACCCACAGTGCTACCTAAAACCGCAACCTAAGTGTTATCGGGCAACGATCAGACGTTGAAAACTACCTATCTAAAACCTTAACCACTGATTCATTCAATTCACGATTTCCGTTGTATAAATAAGATTTAAAACAGTTGGACTGTTTACCGATGCTTTCTTTTAGGTATCATTTATTTTCAGATAAGCGTTCTACTGACCCAAATAATTGCACTTCGAGGTCTTATATAGAAAGCAGGGCACGTTCATTGAAAATGATATATTGCGAAACAAGTGCTTTAAGTTGCGAAGGGCTGGACGAATGCTTTGAGAAAGTGGTTAGTATATTAGTTTGAAGTTATCAAGGATATTCGTTTTTAACTAGACTTTTGATCATTATTGCTGTATGGCATAAATCGATATTTTTATGCAATAGTTAATGAACTGCATCTTAACTTCAGAGCATTGATCTATTATATCTGCATATTCTGATAGAGTATGTATATGCGCATTAACATAAGGAACTTTGTTACTTTGCAATAAAACTGATCAACAAAGTCCAAGATTTATTTACCTAGCTGTTATATGTCGAATTTTCCCTGTATGTTCTGATCAAATCTAAGACTTTGATAGTATAGTTTAAGATTGACGGTAGCACATATTGTCAGTAACTAAATAATAATTAATCCTGCAATTTACACTTGTCATATATTCACGAATTTATCATTCAATCAAATACAATTAAAAGCGCGATTAATACAATTGTATCGTCGTAGGGGATTCCCGGTTTTTCTCCCGATTTCTTCTGATTTACTAAAGTGTTAATCATGTATGTACTATTATGACTACAATAAATAAAATGTAAAATAGACTTTGACATGGATTGTTTTTCTAGCTTTTAAAATACTTATACCATACGACGTTTTAGAATTTCACGAATAATGTTACAATTGTATTGTAAAATGTGTATTTTTATTTTATTACAAGGTACGCCAGAAATGGAGGCAGTGTGAAAATGGAATTTAAAGTTACTGGTGTTCAATTTCTAAACCATTTTCAAAGAAGTACAATTCATTATGGCAAAATGTATATTTAAAAAAATGGAAATTATTTCGTTTACAGTTAGCAGCATTAAACAAAAAAGTTAAATTTGGTCTGTGGATGCAACTTTATATTGTAAATTGATAGAAACTTTTGTATGCACTATTACAAATACTGTAAAGATTTATTCACCAAACATTTGGAGCTTAATTGTCTTTTTAACTATACGTATATCAGTCGTTCTTTGTACCACCATGCAGTAGCTTTTGGATTGTTGATTTTAGTGATGACACTAGATTCGAGAAAACGCGCGTCTGGCGTAGTAAATAAATTTTATTTACCATAGTATCTTAAGTGACATTATATTCACTATCTAACACTGACAGCAAACCGAAATATCATATTAAGCGTCATGTTAAATTGGAGTGGTATAGAAAATTTTGCATTGGTCTGGTGTTCCCTTGAGGTGAATAATATATAATACTAAGTATTCCAATGGTGTAGAACATGGTTTTCTATATTAAGTATAAGTCGTGAACGTAATAAAATTGCTGCCACATTTATATCAAATGACAGATACACAGTCCGCTACTGAAAACTCTTTCCATGTAGAATTAATAAAAACTCGTGTAAAGTATACATTATTGACGTTTGCTTGATAATTATTTGCATGTATTCAGCATTTTTTATATAATTATATTTTATAATGTATCAACTAAATATTAAAATTGCATACGCATTCTGGGTAACAAGAATTAACTCATTCATCAGATTGTTATTCAGCATTTGCACATTGATTATCACTGTTTGAACAATTACAAAAGCAAATATAACTTTCTTTTGGGATCTTTTATTTTTTAATCAAAATAAATTTATATGCTTCTAAACGCAAAATTAACATAATATTCCCATTCTGATGGTGCCAAGCAAAAATTCGGCTGATCCCAATTTTAGGTAACTATGGCTATTCATAGTATTTTTAATTAAACACAGTTACTTAACTGTATATATAAAGAGTCTAAAGAAAGCTACCAAAGCAGTACACTTATGCAGTATCGGAGCGACAAACATGATGATACAGCATAAACAAAAAATAAGACATAAGTCTAGAAGATTATGCAACGTTACAAATGACGGTGTTTCTTTGTCAAAATTATAGGCACAGACTGACCAACGAACTTAAAACTTCTAGATATTGCTTCCCCGTCCGCCACCCGCAAACGCACTGTTACTTAGCTTCGCTCAATTATTCTAATAAACTGTTATCAAAATTACCAAGGTGACACATTTATTACACCAGTCGCGCGTTTCGTCTATTCAAGACTCGTCAGTGGCGTTTAATTTTAAATGTTTATGTCTTTATATATATCAGAAGACAACTCATTTTGGCTATAAAAGAAGCTATGAGAACAGACACAACAATATATTTGTGTGATTTTTTTACCTTGTAATATATTGTTTTGTACAAATTATAATTCAAAGCAATAAAATAATGGCTCAGGGCTTATTTTGGAGTAAATAAAATTTGAGGTTTCTAATGGACTGCACATGAAAGAAATACAATGCAAACAGATATTCTGTTCAATAAAACTTATTTAATTTTTATGATAATGTCAAGCAATAGATAAACATTATTTGTGAGGGAAAGACGAGGAATGTTTTATTTTGTTTAAAAATCTGTTAAAAATCAGGTTTTTTTACAGATTGTCATCATTTTGACTCTTATTTGGTTGTTTTACTTATAAATTAATGTAAATAATTATTTAATATAAAGATAAACATTTATGGTTAATTTATTAAAATAATGGAATTTAAAAATTCATGATTTGAATTTATTCACTATATTTTATAATGTAATGCTTATGTTTATGAGAATAAAATTTAAGAACAATTATGCCAATCAGCACTGTCCTCCGGATGTTTTCTCTTCTCTCGTTATATCATTGTTTGTGCGTTGCCTCTACCATTTCTGTCGAATTGTAAGGTAGGTAAATATTACTTAATTCATCATATTCAGAATACATTGAATAAATACTTCTGTGTCCACCATTGTTTGGTACAAACATTTTAGCTTCGAAAGACGTTTGGTTTCACTCCACTAACAGAAGCATATTTTGTGTTGTAGCTTTGCGAGAAAGGGTCGTTTGGATAATCATTTACTGGTGTAATAGCTAGGTCATTTAATATTTTCTATACCTCAACTTTAAAGATTAAGAACTTAATTGAGAATCGATTTAAACATTTCACTTATTAATGATAAGTGTGCCAATGATTGAAAAAAAAACATAAAACAAAAAGGGCAAAGTCTCTAATTGTATACAAATTAAATACATGTATATCTTTTCAAAGCACAATATTCTTAACAAAATATATTTGACAAATTTTACATGATGCCAATTTTACCCGAAAAAATATGTTTCGAATTTTGCATGTTCCGGTAAAGATGACAAACTATAAAGAGCCAATATTGTTGGAAACTAAGTTTCCGGGATGTAATTTTCATATGGGCTGATTAGGATTGTGATTGGTCGATTAGTTCTTGATGACATATTGTTATGGACGAAATTGGGTTCTGAACAGAAATAGAAAAATATATCTTAGGGATGACATTATTCATATTTTGTGTTCTGAAGTTATATAATACTTTCAACACAAAAAGACACTGCTGAAATTCGAGCTTACATTAGTATTTTAAATGTGCATATGTAAGTAATACTAGTAAAAAGGGGACTAATTGCTCTTTCGTTAAAACTTAAAAATAAAAGTCGTCCTAAATAGGTGATACAACTATCTTTATGGTGTACATTATATTTTAAAAATCGCTATTCTTAACATGAGTGTTCCAGAACAGTGATTTAATCAGGTAACTGGAACGCATCTTAATAAAACATTACACCTCAGACTAATAATAGATTGACATTTATTTCTAACTGAATAACGCTGGCGGTTATATAGAGATGAAATACACAGAAGAGCAGATAACTGGCCGTCTTCATTAAAACTTTTTTTGGACGATTACATTTTGTATTTCCATTCACTAATTTCAATGGAATTAACATGTACTCTGATTTAAAATTAATCCTCGTTTAAAACCGGTAAGTATAATAATATGAAGGTTGAATGTTATGTATATAACAACCTATATTTCTTGATAAGTTAATAATTATAATTATTGATTTGAAGCCTATATTGTCAATTTAAATTTAAATTGTTTTTACTTTATAATAACCACGTCTTGAGCCATAGATAGAGGTCATGCGTTGGTTAAGTCCCAAGCTTCTTGCACGTTAAGAAATATGGTAAATACACAAATGTAAAGACTACGAATGCTAAATTATATGTTACTGTCCAACTTTTCAAATCTTGCTTAGATTCGCAGCGCTGAAATGGCCACAATGCAGATATTTGATTAACACGAAAACCTAAAACTTAAGAGTTGATTAAGACTGTTGTTTTCACTAAACAAATTTTATGGAAAACATCATTTACAGGTAGACAAATACGCGATATCTGTGTTTCTCAAATGATACAGATGCAGGTTTGTTGTAGAGGTTGTGTAGTATCTTTCTTGACCGAATCCGTCTTATTCTGAATTGACTTCCAACGACACGACGAGTGTAGCATCAGGCAGAAACTGCTAACCCTTCCGGAGCACATCATTTGCTCTCATTTTCTTTCGTGTTCGTGTAGCAGGCTTTTGTGTGTGTGTTTTTTTGTTCTGTCTTTGCTGCTATTTGTTCCCTGTCTTTGCATTTCTGTTTGAAAACGTGAATACAAGATAAAATGCTTTCTTTGTCTCATTTAAAAGTTTTATGAACATGATTTTGCCTAAAACCATTGAGAAGAAAACTACTCTTGATCAATAACCTTTAAATCAACAACAGTTAAGAATATTGACACTTTGGACTATTTTCATTTTCATTTGACAATAAAAGCTCTAAAACATCATAATTATTTGGATTTCAAATACATTAGTTGTTTTTAGCGTCACTTATGAGTCTTGATTAGACAAAAACGCGCGTCTGGCGTAGTATCTTGTAAAACCTTAAATCTTTGATATCAATTTATTTTATAGCTTAAACTGAAAAAAATTAATGTTGAACCAGAAACTGCACTTGTTGAGTCAAGAAAAGAACAATTATAGTTGAACCAGAAAGTGTACATTATGAATCTGGAACTGAAAGAAATAATATTATACCAGCAACACAGATTTTTCTGATGATTTTGTCAAAAAAAAACCATTTATGCATATATTCTGCACAATAGAAAATTTAATGATTTTTTAAATTAGATATAAAGAGCCAATTTTCACGCGGACCAAACATGCAAAACTATGACATAAGTCATCCATTTTTCATGTTTTTCGTTTAACCTAAATATTCTCAGTAATCTATAAACAAGCAATAGTGTAACTGCTGTTGGAATATGAGATAACACGGTCACATACAATTATTGAATATTATTTAAATACAAAGACAAATTTCAACAATAAAATCAACAATAATAATTTTTATAATTAAATTGAAAACATTGGTCCAAAACAAATATACTTTGACTTAAATTTAATTGTTACTTTATAATAAAAAAAGCCTGGGCAGAAACGAAACCGAAGTAGGTTATATGCTACGATCCTTGCATGTTACGGACTCCTTATACAGAAAAACAGGCTAATTGTCTGTCCCTTTACCAAACTTACTTCTACAGTTTTGAAATAATAATAATACATGTTTTATCTTGCGTTATCGCAGTTTCTGTGGAGAACGTTTCAATGTTTATGACGCACATTATAGTAAGGGCAGTTTAAAAAGTAAAGGTAACTGTTAAACAAATGAGCATTATATCGGTTGCCTTTGTATTGTTCTTTGTAAAGTACATAGCAGTCAGCATGTGGCAGTGCTCGTTTTAATTCAAATACAAGATATGATAATAAACAAATAAAAACAAATCGATGTTTTAAGTTTGAAATCTGTATATATAAGGTGACACTTATTTTGAAGGAATTTTTTTATCTTTGAACGAAAAGGCAAACTAAATGTGTCAAACGTCTGGATAAGACATTATGATAGCATTATGTTCTTCTACTTTCCACTTTCTAAATTCATGACAACTTTAAAAAACAAGGTATAGAAGTATTCAATATTAATAAGCTTAATTAAATACAGAAAATTTCTTTTGAATATATAAACAAGACTAGCTATGGATTAAGGTTTTCAATGATTTTTTTTTTAATTATTACAAGATTTTATTTTGCCTTTGGCTTTTCCCATGGTAATTTGTAGTCATAAATATTTAACAGAATGAAGGACGTCAAAAAAGTTTAGATTTTAAATACATACCGTATGTAAATCTGAATTAATGAGCTGTGGAAAAATACTTCCTTGTTATATAATCACATTACATTGGATGCATGACTTATATACTTCCTTGTTGTATACTCACATTACTTTGGGTGACTTATAGACTTTAAAAACATAGAAAATTTCAAACTGATCTTTTTTTATTAGAAAGAAAAAAGCTAATACTACGCCCATCAGAATTTTGATAATCTGGTTTATAATATAACATTAACCATTGTTTTTTTTGTTTTTAACGTAATAATTAAACATGCATGTATGCAGTTGATTCAATGCGTTTTAGTAACTTTTCTATTTGCTCTTTATACATGGATCGATTGAAAAGATTCACTGTCATATAAATATCTAATTAACTGCTTTCCTTTTTCACCTTCAGTTATGATTTTTTTTATGTCCGCTTTTTATATTGAATATGGTACAAAATTTAGATAACAAGAAAAATTGAAATGGAGGAAACCATTAAATCAATAAAATATGTAGCCATGAAATTGCAAACCAAACAACGGTTGAATATCAATGTCTGAAATGGAAAATCTGTTTTTTTTTAGAAATTTGCAAAGAAATATTATTTGGTCAAAACATCTTTTTGAGTTAGATGAACATTTCATGCCTATCTTCTTACTGTATAAAAACCTAATGTGAATTGATATTTATCTAATTACTAATGGCGGCCGTTTTCATACTTAATTATATTTGAAAACTACAAGAAAATTCCAGGGCCGTTAAGGATATTTTAGATAGAAAATCTCTTCAAAAACATAATTAAACAAAGATTTATGACAGTTGAATGAATGTTTTTTCTCTAGTTAGCTACATAATTATATGTTATATATTTTCTGAAATGTAAAAGCTTAAATATGGCCTCATTTGTATATATATAATGCCAAATAAACGTATCTGTAATAGGTGAACGTGTTTATTTTATTTTTTGATTGATTGATTGATTTTATTCTTTTTAATCAAAGTTCTGTTATAAGTTTCTGATGCTTTATATATTAAAACAATCAAGCTTCTCGTATATATGTGTGATACTATGAATGTGCATAGTATCAAAATAACGTTTGATCGCTTGCATATCGTACAAGATCTATGCTCTTTATTTTTACAAATTGCTTCGCTCTAATCATTACAATGTCAACAATGAGATTGCGTGTTTGTGTCTCACTGCGGAAGTTTGCACTCGAATCTAATATTATTGGATATGATTGCCATATTTCCTACAGAAGTTCAGCGGTCCCCAGCTTCCTCCCCAGATAAAACTGGACGCAATGATATAGCTGAAAAACTGCTGAAAGTGGCGTTAAACATCATTCAAACAATCAACACTATACCTGAGATTTTTAATTAACTTGTCAAATTATTTTCGACTTGCATGGTTAACCACATATTATTATGTTGTGGATATGTTTTGAACACACAATGCACATTTCACCCTAAGAATCTTTCTGTAGAC
This sequence comes from Limnoperna fortunei, assembly GCA_944474755.1. NCBI lineage: Eukaryota > Metazoa > Mollusca > Bivalvia > Mytilida > Modiolidae > Limnoperna > Limnoperna fortunei. Next base: position 19,677,864 of record OX104124.1, read on the forward strand.
TCGACCAGCATAGGCACATATTTCAGCACTAACATTGGCATAAACTCTTAAACTCCTAACTCTCAATACCTCTCTAGTAGCAGTTGAAATTCATATAAACTTTATAAATGATAACAATATAACAAATGTTCGACAATGATGGATAATTTACCGAACAAGTCATTTAGTTAAAAATGAAATATATGACAACGGCTCTGTAAATGAACTTTGACTGAGGGAGAGGAAAATAGTTCTTATTTTGATATTTGACTGCGCCAAACTGTAGCATAGACAGTGGATTTATTATTCAATGGAATTTTAATATTGGAGCTGTATTTAAAAAGCAGTTTCATATAGAATTTATAAATAAATTTATTCAGATAATTTATTAAATGTATTGGGTATTTTTTTATCTGATTGTTCAAAGCCTATTTCTGGACTATTTTATGGGTGTAAGGGAGTTTCCATGAGTACCCTTCGGATTTTCTAAATTTGCAAAAAATTTTATCTGACATGGCACCCCGAAAATTTAATGTGATATAAGTGAAATTATTCCGGTCGTTTTGAGGGGTGTCTCATTACTCAACGAAACTTGGTGCCTAAGTGAGAGCAAAAAATGTCAATAGTTTCCCCTATACAAAAATAATTAAGAGGCCGTTGTCAAGTTGAAGTGTTGATTTTTTATTTTGTTGTCTAAAAGTTAGTATGTCAGTGATGTTATTAGTTCAGCCACTGCAGCTATAATGCCGTAACTTTCACTTTATTCTGTCAGATAACAGTAAACAATTAAAAAATACATCTTTCTGTCTAAATTTTACTCAAAAACATTAAAATTTATGGTTTTAAACAGTAAGTTACATGGCCTTGAATGGCATAAAATTGTCAGATTTCCTTGTAGACAGAAACAACAAAGAATTTAAGAAAAAATTGCTAAATTACTCAAAGGAAAACAGAAGCGAAATTAATTTAGTTATTAAACACTATTGCAACTAAATAAATTTAAATTTTGAACAAAACCAAAAAAAAATACCTGTGTGTACTTCAACCCTTTAGAACAGCAAAAAACAGCGCATGGGAAATCTGCGAGATTAGGTTCTATATGATATTGCTCACAAATGTACTTTCAACCAAATCCATGATACTGTTTACCCAAAAAGCATGCAAAGCCAGTAAAATATGGTTTGTATTTTATTTATATCATTAATTTTTGTCTGAAAAACTGATCCAGTAGCAACAGATAGAGTCAGGTCATAATCTAGCACGCACTTTTCCCCCAAAACAAATTATGATTGCATGACCATTTCTACAAGATGTATTTAAATCCAGCATTTTTCCTCAAATGCTTAATTTTACCAAGGGGAAACACTTGTAATCAACATTCATATTTCTACCTTTTAGCAATTAACAAAATAGACACTAATAAAGTTAAAACCTTGTCAACCAAGGGAGATAATTGTAGGCACTGAAGAATGTAAAACTATAAAATGAAGCTTTTATTGTAAATATATGACATTGATCCATATTTAAAGAACAAAATTAGAAGATAATAATCCGATTCCTATTTTAGAAGTACAATCACAGAAAAGTCTTCATGAGATTACAAAGATAGCTTAAATATTGTTTGTGGGAGTGGGGGGGGGGGGATGCACATGTAGATGGAAAAAGCCAAGATATGCGCATATATATATAAAAGTGACATATCAGTAGGTGGAGTGGTTTCATTTGGTAACCATGGACCTTGTACACAATAAATGCACTCGGTTACTAATTTTAAAAACATGTTTTTTTGCTTTCACCATTTATTTCAAATTCTTGAATTGATGTTTACTTGTTTACAATATATGGTTACAACATCATAGCATTATGACGTCACAGTTTGAATGATGTCATAAAGGGTACTTCAAAACTCCTGGCTGTGTAAATCTCTTTTTTAAGAAACTTCTTTGGAAATATTGCTATTACCTATTAATAATCAGTTGAATTTTAGTAAATACAAATGTACACCCATTTCTGAACCATAATTATTTGATTTATATATTGAGTACTGTTTAAGAATGTTTGATTGTGAAATTAATACAAAAATTAGAAAGTAAATGTAAAAATTTGTTCTAAAAGATAAGTAATGTGCCCATTTTTCTTCTTAAAAGGTAAAATTTTTATAACTTTGGAATTCAGTATTGATATTATTTAAAGATATAGCCTTCCTATGGTTTATTATGACATATATATAGGTTGCAAAAGCGAAAACTTATCATCCATCTATAGATATAATGACACATGAAAATTGTTGATTTTTTTTAAAATCAAGTGTTGAGTTGAACAATTGAAAGCGTTAAAGTTTGTTCATAAAACAGGTTGAAACGGCTATATTTTATTTCGGAATGAGATGAAACTTGGTAGATTTGCTCGTAATATGGGGAACAAAAATAAAATACAGTAAAAAGTATGAAAATTGAAAATTTTGTTTTCAATTTGACAACGGCTCTGTAAATGAACTTTGACTGAGGGAGAGGAAAATAGTTCTTATTTTGATATTTGACTGCGCCAAACTGTAGCATAGACAGTGGATTTATTATTCAATGGAATTTTAATATTGGAGCTGTATTTAAAAAGCAGTTTCATATAGAATTTATAAATAAATTTATTCAGATAATTTATTAAATGTATTGGGTATTTTTTTATCTGATTGTTCAAAGCCTATTTCTGGACTATTTTATGGGTGTAAGGGAGTTTCCATGAGTACCCTTCGGATTTTCTAAATTTGCAAAAAATTTTATCTGACATGGCACCCCGAAAATTTAATGTGATATAAGTGAAATTATTCCGGTCGTTTTGAGGGGTGTCTCATTACTCAACGAAACTTGGTGCCTAAGTGAGAGCAAAAAATGTCAATAGTTTCCCCTATACAAAAATAATTAAGAGGCCGTTGTCATATAACATTGAATTTTGATTATTTTAGACAAATGACGTCTGAAAATTCTTTATACCGATATAAGAAAAGGGATAGGATATATCGAGCTATTGGTTGTCAAAAAGTAAGAAATATGTAGACAGGTGGTTCCGTATTTACCAGACAAAGATTGAAAAGTTTTTAAAGTGTTGAAAACCATGATGGGGTTCAATAAGATTTCTAAATCACTAGTATACACTTTGTTTTCTATCAGATGTATATTTTTCTGATCTACTTTCAATTCTAACCCTTTTTCAGATAATGTTATCAGGAATTTTTTTTTAAGCCATAGCATGTCATGAAGGTTTAAATATTTAATAATGTAATAAAACATTCTTCCAAATCAAATAATATAGTAAGTTGAAAAACAACTGCATACAACATGTGATGGACGTATACAGTTGGTGTTATTTTGGTTCTATGTAATGTCTCTCAAAAATAGCAATCAGAAATTAAAAAGATAATACTAGAAAATACATATAATAGGAACAAAATATTCTGAGACTGTTCAGGTCACACTTTTATAATATTTTGTTCAAACGGACATTGTTTGTTGTGATGTTTTTTCTTAAAGATGATACTTGCCCCTACTGTATTGGTGACTTTGTGTTTTTCACCATTAATTGAATAATGATTTTTATATTGTTGTGCATATATTGACAAATAAAGCAATATGAAATTATTATAATTGTCAGGTATAAAATGGAGTTTATGAAAGTCGTAGCCGTGGGTGATCCGATGGTTGGAAAAACTTGTGTATTCCGAGGATACACTAAAATGGAATATCAATTTAACTATAAACCAACAGTGTTTGATGAATACACAGCAGATTTGAAAGTGGACGACAAGCGTATAAAGCTGGGTTTATATGATACAGCTGGTTCAGTAAGTATATACAAAATTCACATTTTTGTCATAATGTGTTTAAAAACGCACAACAAAACACACTTGATGAATAAAAAACAATACACGACATTATCTATCAAGTTTGATCTAGGTCGTTACTTGAAAAGCACATTCATTTCAAACTGTCGTAGTTCTTTTCATATGAATATTTGATTATCTGTACCTTTTTACTGTTAACATTAAATCTGACATCTCAGATTCCGAAATTATTGAAATGTTGAATAAATTTATAATTGTTGCTGTTTATTAAGACCAATGTGAATTGTAAGAAGATTTGTCATTCCCCATTTTCACAGATCATTTAGAATTATACAACTGTCAAAAATTTTTTTTATTCAATTAAAATACCCTTATAATTTATCTTAGGCATGCCAAACGCTGCATGCATTAAATTGTCGTAGATATCATATCATTTGATCAATTTAATGAGTATTTTGTAATATTTTTTCTCTTGTTCCGCTTGCAAAAAGTAACTTTACATTTTTTTCAGCCAGATTATGATAGGCTGCGGCCGATGAGTTATAAAGATTCAGAAATTGTGCTCGTTTGCTTTGCAATTAATCAGCCAAAATCTCTGGAGAGTGTAACGTTGAAATGGCTACCAGAAATAGATCTTCATTGTCCAAATGCAGTAAAAATTCTTGTCGGTTGTAAAATGGGAACTTTGTAAAATATTCAATATCTTCTGAAAGGCAATAATAACAATTTCAGCAATAATGCACTGAAGTTCTTCTAATATTTTAATCGCTCTAAAACACGAAAAATATATTAACACAAATTATTATTAGCTGCCTGTAAAACAAAAGGAATGTATCATCCTTTCCATTTTATTATGAACAGTAATACTAAGGTGGTGAATATAGTCTTATTCTAGGATATTTTTTACCCACTGTTATGCATACGTAGGGTAAGGTGCAATTTGTATTCTATCAAAATAATTGTAAATTCAGTAAAATGTCAACTATTTCACACAAGTAACTATTTTTTACCCACTGTTATGCATACGTAGGGTAAGGTGCAATTTGTATTCAATCAAAATAATTGTATATTCAGTACAATGTCAACTATTTCACACAAGTAACTATGCTATATATGAACTAGCAAGAAATGATATCAACATATGCATGATAGATGCAGATAGTTGTAGAGTCTGTCTATCATTTAAAATGTGGCTATAGTCTATGAAATGCCAATGCAATCTGAAAAAGTAAATTTTTGCAACCAAACTGGTTATGTTTTATGTTCTGACAAGAGATTACATGTACATTGGTCCACTCATTAAATGGTTTAAGTTCTAGAAATAGAGTTTTCAACAGTTGGACTGTTTATCGTTGCTTTCTATAATGTATCATTTATTTTCAGATAAGCGTTCTACTGACCCAACAAATTGCATTTCGAAGTCCTACATAGAAAGCAGGGCACGTAAATTGAAAATGGCATATTTCGAAACAAGTGGTTTAAGTTGCGAAGGGCTAGACGAATGCTTTGAGAAAGTGGTTAGTAGACTCTGTTGAAGTTATAGGGATATCGGTTTTTAACTCGACTATTGATAAGTATTACTCTGTGTATGGCATAAATCGAAATTTTGTTTGATGCAATGCAATGCAATAGTAAATGGACTGCATCTTAACTTCAGAGAATTGATCTTTCATATTTTCATATGTAACAAAGTATTTATATGCACATTATGTGCTTCGAACAGTGACAGTAATATAAACTTGATTAGCAGAGTCCAGGATTTATATATCTAGCTGTTATATATCAAATTTTCGCTCTATATTATTATCAAATCTCAAATTTTGATAGTATAATTTTAAATACACTGTAACACATATTGTCAGTCACGAAATAAAAATTAATCCTTGAATTGACAAATCATTCAGACAAATAATCTAAAAGAGCAATTACTGCAATGGTATCGTCGTACGGGGAATCCCAGTTTTCACCCGATCTCTTCTGATTTATTGAAGTATTTACCTTGTATGTACTATAATGAATACAATACATAACACGTAAAATCATCTTGAAAATGGCTTGTTTTTTAAGCTTTTCATTTACTAATACCATACAACGTTTTTTTGAATTTCACTAACATGTGACTAATATTGTGAAAATTGTTTTGTTAAATGTGTTGTTGATTTTTCATTGATAGGTATGCCAAAGATGGAGGCAGTGTTAACAATGGAATTAAAGTTACTGGTGTTCAATTAATAAACTTTTTTCATAACAATACAAATCATTATGTCCACAGTCGTAGTAAACTCTGTTTACCTTGGAAAATTTGATGGCATTGTATTCACAATCTGACATGGAAAGCAAGAAGAAATATTACATTAGGCATCATTTTAAATAGGAGTCGTATTGAAAATTTTCAACGGTTTGGTGTCCTCTTGAGTTGAATACAATATAATACATCGTATTCCCCTGGTGATAGAGCATGGATTGCTAATTTTTAAACTATATTTATGTGAACGTTATAAAATTCTTGCCACTTTAGTTCCATTTATATAGATATAGAAATGATAGATAAACAATCGGCTAAATTCTATTGAAAATTCTTACCATGAAATGTACATTATCAACGTTTGCTGTAGGATTTTTCGCATGTATCCTCCAAATGCTTTACACAATTATATATTTCATGATGTATAAATGAATATTTCCCATTGCATTCATTTTCTGTTATTTTTCTCGTTCATCAGATTGTACACATTATTTAGCTTTTACACCTTGATATGTATTGTTTAGAAAACTACAAAAAGTATATTTTGTTTTTTCAGGATCTTTTAATTTTGTAGAAAAATATTTATTTGTGTTTCTAAATGCAAAACTTTCATTCATTTTGTGATACTCATTTTTTTTATGCAAATATTTGGCTGGTCCTAATTATTAGTAACTTTGGCTGGCTAGTGTGTTTTGAATTTAACGCACTTACTGCCGTTTTACCACAAGATATTCTGTGGAATTTGACAAAACGAGAAAAAATTGTTTTATTATTTTGTATTTCTCAAATTAAAGAAGTGTTTAAAATGGTTGCTACAACAATTCAATAATTGACTTGACATTATTACGTACGCATGGGTTTAGGTACAAGAAATGGTAAGGGTTACAGGTTAATTAAATAAATAGACTGGGATAAACATAAACACTTCAAAAGTTAAAGAAATTATGATGGATATTCCGTCAATCGATGCCACCGGGACCATTAATCATGAATGTGAAATGGAAACGAATAAAAATTAATTTTATTGGACTTCATGTTCTTGTGACAGGTTGAAGAACAAACAGGTTCAACAACCTGAAAAGCTATACATTCTTGTGGTTTGACATAATTAGTTATATGTTATAACATAGAAAATTTCGAGATTATAAATGTTAATCTAGTATTTCATTTCTCGGCGTTGTTAAAACATAGCAAATATTCCATGTGATTTTTGTCAATGTACAAAAATATTTTCTCTTGATATCTTTGAAAAATATTCTTTTACATTAACTTTATTGTATGGAACATTTGTTTGATATGCAAAAAATTCACTGCATATTTGTATAAGTATAACATGCACCAAAACCTCTGCATGCTATTGAACATTAAACTTTTCTTTAATTCTTGTGATTCAATTATTTAAAGTATTTTTTTACTTCCTACGTATAATACACACCCAGGCTCAAATTACATAACTTGTGTAGAAAAAAGTGAGTATTATAAACAATTATATTATTGATACAGTAGAACAATATAGATTATGGTCAAGTTAATAATTTGATAGGATGAAAGCTCATTTGTGCTTTTAAGTAAGCTATGAGCACAGGCACAACAATATATTTGTAAATGAATTTTCTTTTTAACTTGTAACATAGTTTTGAGTACGAATTAGGATTCAAAGCAATAAAATAAGGGTTTCAGAGCTTATTTTGAAGCAAAGAAAATTTGATGTTTCTAATGGATTGCACATAAAAGAGAATACAATGCAAACAGAATAGAATTCAATAAAATTTAATTAATTTATTTTGTTATAATGTCAAGCCATTGATAAACATTTGTAGTGAAAAAGGGAAAAAGAAAGTCTTATTAGTTGTATTGTTTTTTTTCAATTAAAAAATAACTTGTGAAAACAACAAAAAATCTGGATGTTTTTTACAGATTGTCATCAATCTGACTGTAACTTGGTTGTTTTTATTATGAATGTATGTAAACCATCATTTGATAAGATATAGTTTTATCGATAAACATTTACGGTTTAAAAATAATGGAATTTGAAAATGAATTATTATGAATGTATATAGATTTCAGAGACTTTATGTAGATTTTTTTTCATTATGTTATCTTGCATTTATTAGTCTGATCTGCTTCTTTTTAAAGAATATGTACTTTTAATTCTAGGCTGGCACCTTGATTATTTTGTTTTGTTTTTGGTTGCAGTATAATAATTAAGAGTTCAATTCCATATGTCCATTGAATGGTAGTTGTTTATTTCAATACTATGGTAAAACCAATGCTTACAAAATGTGTTAGTCTAAAGGATTCAAGATGTAATGTTTTAGAAATAATTGTTTGCACATAAAAGAAAAAGTCAAAATTTCAATGACAATTAATCTGATAAAGCAATACCTTTTTAATTGGAAGTAGTCAGCATTTGCAAAGAAATGTATGTATTACAAAAGAATGATGCAATTTGGATGACTATTTATGTGAATACCAGTTCCCGACAGCAAAGGCTTTTTAATTTGGCTTCAATTGGTTTTTTCTCGAGTTTCAAACAATTGTAAGCTTTATCGTATACAAGTTTCATATAAGGCAGAATCAACGTACGACCGCATTGGTGGGGAAAGATTGCTTTGCAAGTAGTAAATGAGAGCCCTGCATCATGTTAGATTTTAATCCATGTAAAAATATTTCACTGGCGTATGACGCAATGAGAAATAAAAAAACCTAAAGCACAAAAATTCGGGAAAATAAAGAAACATTAAAAACAAAAAAGTCTAACAACTGTTAGCACTTCTTACTTATTGATAAACCCAGCTCACCTATGTCTATAAATGGCATTGTTTATGTGTTTGCTAGGGTGACCTATGTTATTACTTCAATTTATTAATTGTTGCAATAAAATTTGTTCACACAAAGGAGTTTGGTTTTTGGCAAAAATAATGAAAATGAAACATTAACAAGGGAGATAATTTTGACCAAACAATACTATTTTTAGCACTTTTTGGCCAGTTTTCCTAATGGACAAAAATTTAACTCAGAAACCCCAATTTTATCTTTTCAACACTAAAATGTATACCAATTGCATGACATTATATGAAAATTTCAAAAAATTCAATTGGACAGAAATTTTGTAATCTTTTATTTTAAGGCTTTTTTTATTCTCTTCTCTGTAAAATCTATTAGACAATTTAAAATTTCAGTGCTCAATCTCTCAAAAATAAGCTTTGAAACCCTTATTTTTTATTTTGAATTATGATAACTTATATAAAACAACTAACTATATGGCGAATTTAAAGAAAATTCATTGACAAATTATTTTCAGTGAAAGTGTCCTGCATCCCCTTAACTATATGTTATAACTAAAGTGCCCGTTATTGATTCATTACTTCATTTTAATCAATATGGAATAAAAGCTATGGGGAGGGACAGTACTAACGAGATAAAAATCTGTTTTTGTTTTTGTAAACCCATTCGATTCCAAAAGTTAAGTACAGGTGTATTAATGTAAACTAAATTGTAATTGGTTTTAAAAATCATTTTGCCCATTTTGACATAAAAATAGCACAAGTTAGATGCTGACCGAATAAATACATGTACATATAATTTAAATGGTAAATGTCTTTATATAAATATAAATAATAACATCAGCTTCTACCATATCATCCACAAGTATGTGTATACTATTTAATTTCCGAAACATTTTGACATGCCGTTTCCTGCCCCAAACTTAAACATTTTTCTGCATATTTGAATACAAACGAAAATATTTGCACATTGTTAGCGTGTTTTTTTTCACCTTTTGGGTTAACGTTAACGTTTATTTAATGAATACAATGAAAATTAGTATTTTTAGGGCATGTTAAAAGTTGTTACGTTGTTGGTCATGTCAATAAACAACCTCCTCGTGGCTTTTTATGATGGATGGTGACACAATTCGACTCGTATAGCAGAAACATTATTGCTACATCAAGAATCAACAACTTATAAATACATCGATTCTTCATATCTGTTAATCCACGAAGAACTTCGTTTTCAACCTTAAATTGAACCTTTTCGTTGGCGTCTCAAGCACAATCAATCATGTAAAGAAATTAATAAAATGTCTTGTCTGGATAAACATTGGAAAATAACAGTGTTTGAACAATGTCCAACGTTCTTATAGATAAGTTTATACATATCATTACTTGGTTAGATGCCGCTACCCGAAGTATAGATATCGGTCGAATCGAGGCCGACAAATCGCAGAATGCTGTTGCCAGAACGTACAATGTTTATCGTAAAACAATTTCACGTCTTTGGAGACGTTACCAGCAGTTTGGTACTACGACAATCCGACTACGTTCAGGGCGTCCGCGTGTTACAACTTGGGCGCAGGATCGTTACATCAGATTATTCCATCTACGGAAACTAGTGCTAAAATTTTTAACGTGATTTATTGACAATATGCGACAAAATGTTATATTCCATGGTAAAATAACTCATCAACAAGAAGTGTGTCATTTTTTTCATTTCTGTATCAATAATTTATAACAAAACATCAAAACATATTTTGTTGAAACACCAGATAATCGATAAGATAATAGAGCATCTTAAATTTAAAGAAAATACCGAAAAACTTAAAAACTGAAACACCCATACTTGAAGCTCCTTTTTTCTTTCATGTCGTGGAATAGAAGTCAAAAACATACAAATTTTAGAATTGAATAAAGCGATTGCAATTTTAAACGAGGAAATTTGAAGCTTTTCACATGATTTTGATATAGATTTTTACGGTATTTAATCATTTCGTACCGAAATTTATCATTTCCTACCACGCTTATTCGTACATGCCTTATGATTTATTGTCATTGGCTGTTTCGATCATATATTATTGATTTAATTTTCATATTTTTGATGGCAGTATTGATAAATTAAGTTGTGTGTTTATTTATGCTCTATTGATTATAAATACACATTGAAAGGAATCATATTTTTCATGGAGCAGATAACACCAATGCAGAAGGAGATGATTATTCGAGAAATCCCAATTTGTCAAAAGCGTTGGGATCGAATAATCAATTGATATTAAAAACTTAACATACATCCATAAAATTTCATAGACTATTCAAAATTATATTTGTATAAATAAAAACATCGTTAAAAATTTACATTCACTTGGTTTATTCCTACACATTCCTATTCTACACATTATCAAAACAAACAACGGTTTTGAAGATTTTTTAATATTTTCTTTTTTGGAGTTTGGTGATTTTTATTGACAATGAAATAATATACTCTCTCTTAAAAGACATGCAACATACGAAAAAATTTGTTTTACTTTATAAATTTCAATTATAAATTACAACAGAAATAAAAAAACACAAAACATAAACATTTGGCACATATGTTGTAAAGTGTCACTTTTCAATAAAAATTACTTTTGTCCATCGAAATGCAATATTTTGCAGAACAACAGTCAATATATGGCATGTCCTTCGTTTTTCTTGCTGCAAACAGCTCTTATATGACTGGGTATAGACTGACATAATCGCTGTATTCGAGCCCCAGGAATTCTTTGCCATTCAACCTGGAGTGCATGCTGTAATTCCTACAGTGGTTGAGGCGGTGGTTGACGTTTACGTATGCCGCGGTCGAGTTCATCTCACAGCTAGATGCTCAATCTGGTTAAGATCTGGTGATCGTGAAAGCCAATGCATAACATTTACGTTCTGCTACTCCAAAAAGTCGACAACGATCCTTGCAGTATGCAGTCTGACATTATCCGGGAAATAAGTGAGGCTGTAGAATCTCTTCACGATAGCGAACTACATTCAAGTTGCCAGGAATATGAACCAATGTCGTTTTTCTGGCGCAAGAGATGCCAGCCCACATCATCACGCTGTCTCCGCCGAAATTGTTGACTTCAACGACACAATTGTCTGCAAAATGTTCGTTTCGTCGTGTGTAGACCGGAATTCGGCTGTCTCTTTTTTCTGTCGCAGGACCACACCCTTCTCCAGTTCCCAGTTTTGTGGTTAAATATTTTTGAAGCGCCAAAACCATGCCTCCTTTTTGTGTCTAATTTCTGCATTAAGTGTGGCTTATTATTACTTGATTGATGCATTAATTGATTAGCCAAAAATATTTCAGTTGTATTTAGAAAATAAAAGTTTACTGGCGACGTTTAATTTGTTGTGTTATCGAAATTAAAGGGACAAATCCAGATATAGACAAACACTCACCACACAAAACATAAAACACCCCCCCCCCAAAAAAAAACCAGTTTGAAAACGAAACCGTATAGAAATCCTGGGCGCTCTGGACGAGCAAGCAGTACCTGCCTCTAGTTAGACATTCGTCTAGTTACTCTTTGTAATGCTTAGAAACTATCCATGAACATGAATGACTACCTATGACTCAGCTAAAATATCCGACAATAATAATTAAATATTTGAATACAAATTTAAAGATTGAAAGAAGAAAATAAAACGAAGGGAACCACTTATGTGTGTCACAAATAGTGTGTTTTCATGTTCAGCAGTTAATATTACTCCTTAACTTTTGGTTAAATATTGAGTTGCATAAACATGCACCTTATTTTTATTATGCAACAACTATAAATGTTTAACACGAACAACTATTAGTAAAGATTGAGAGGATATCTAAAATAATCGTTACTGAACTGAATAAAGTTGTCTTGGACAAGGCGGGATGATTGGAATAAGATATTAAATAAGACTGGACGCAATATCTCAACAGGCTTCATTTCTATAATTCAAAATCATAGAAGTTATATAACTGTAAATTAATTGATATTACAAGCGCAGAACTAAAACGAGGTATATCAGATACTAATTATAAAATCTATATCTAATAGTAAGTTAGTATTTAAAAAGTCGCTTCCTTTTAACATTAGTTATAGGATAATCAATTTAAAAGTGAATATGGAAACTATGATCACGATTGCCGCAGAGCACATTAGATTAAACAAGTGCGCGGAATTTGTTGCGAGAAAGAGTGTAATATAATTGCGTTTTGTACATTCAATATGCGAAATGAATTATCCTTTTTATTATATTGACGAATATTTGGCTTTAAATTTTCTTATGCGTCAATGTTTGCTAGCGACGTCATTAAGGAGAGACTTTGGAACATCAGTTCCTTGGAGTGAAAGAATGTATATCACATATGATTTACATGAATTGTTTTCACAGAGAAATCTTGGTTTTTTATAACTTGTCATTTTGATCAATTGGTTATACATTGTCTGTTTTATGACAGCGCCTATTCAAACAGACAAGTGTAGCTGGGAATCAGAACATAATGGTTGCACAATATAGAACCACGAACATCAACTGAATGATGTCAGATTTAGGATTTTACATTTACCAATATTTTTATTGGGAATGTTTCATGTGTTATATAAAAAAACTTATAATACACGCTTTATTTATTTCTGTCCATGTTCCGATATGAAAATGAGCGATACTTTAAATATAACGAAGAACCCATTCACAAATGTTCATTAAATGTACTTCATCTGATTTAGTAAAGATTATTTATTCTATTATGCACGCCAAAAATCTTAATGTGAAAAAAAAACGACCATTAATTTTTAAAAATGTGTGCCAAATTAAAATTGTTGGCTTATTTATTAACTGCAGATATTACAGAAACTACTTAAAGACAAATTCTTCAATTCGATCTCCAAACGATATTTTCTTAATGTTTTATCTTAACTTTCCTTACTTCAAAATCACCGACCTTATTCAAAACTTATGACGTCATCTTTATTACCTGTTTCTAGGGTACTAGGATTATGTGTTATTCTACTTATATATTTTCCATATTTTCTTGTTAGAATCAAATTAGATTGTTTTGAAGGCCTCGTGGCATGTAGAAGACAACTATGCCATAATCTATTGAAAAATACGTAAGTTTCGAGCATAAACGTGGAATTAATACGTTTCAGTCATATTTGTTATTGGACTCGTAATACACAAAACCGCAGATCGCAAAAAATTGATCTATGATAATTAAAGCATATTTTCACAGAAAATAGAAGACCATTGAATCAGGGGAAACATATTTGTGAACAATATGTATAGGCCAGAATTGGAGGGAACGAAAGCGTGCACTTTTCTTCGTACAAACTGCAATATATTTTCTAGATTTGTAGCGCAGAATACAATCACGAAAGTTCAATAGTTCTTTTTTGTGTGTATGTTTGCTATTGCAAAGTGATTAATTTTGTTGTTTTTTTCGATTCTTAGAAGCTGTATTTTTTACTTAGTAACATTTTAGCAGATCCATAAAACGTACGGTAACTGAAATTTCGCTGAATTTTGACGACGACGACGTCGTAGTCGAATTACGAACAATAACGTTTCAAGTGCGCAGAAATAATAGTAGCATATGTCTTTAAAACGGTATTAAAAAAATGATACCAGTTGATTTAATGATTGCTTACAAATAAAATGTTGCCTAAGATGCCTTAATTATAAAAACGCGTTTACATCTAATTACGACTCATTAGTTGCGCTCAAACCGAAACAAATATTTTAATTTCATTTGATTAAGCATTTTATTACAGAAATTCTAAAAACGTTATACCAAATCCTGCAAGGGCCATGAACACATTATAACGTTTTCTACGCAAGACGCGCATTTCATCTTATCAAGACTGATCAGTGGCGCTCCAATAAAAAATAATATTTAAAATCTATCTGATTAAGATATTGTAGAGCTTTTTTTGACGAAATTCCAAAACGTTTTACTAATTGTTATATGTTGTTCTTCAAGTCGTCAAGTCAATAGTAACAACTTTGTCTTTTAATGTATTAATAAGCCTATTTGCCTTGAATTTTATACATAAGTGCAGGATAAAAAAGTAATAAGTTGTATATATTTGTGAAATTCAATAAATATACGTGTAACTCAATAGAAAGTAAATGTATGTCCGCCTGTAATTTATATAACATATTTCAGTTGAAGATGCACGGCAGTCCTATCTGTGTGTAGATGTTATAGAATTTCCTCCTAATTCTAAAACATTCAAATATTGATTTTTCTAAATTTTAATCTTTTATAATGTTGTCAATAAACATAATAATTAAATTACTTTTTCCAGAACAAAAGTTTACATAATCGTGTTATGTTTTTTCTGCATTTACAGGTCTATATCTACGATTATCGCAACAGTACCGCTACAAGTATTTCGTTTTCATGCTCATGCTCAAGCTTGTAGTTACAAACATGAATCTTCATTTGAGTTTTGTGAAATGTCTGCAAAATTTATAAAGATTGTAACTAAAACTGATTCTAGAAATTCGGCACGTATTTTGAAGCATTTGTCAGTTTTCAATGGCTAGTACACTGTAAATTCGTTGAAAACATGAGTAAACCGAAGAACCCAATAAAACATGGTTGCACGTACGTGTATATATCTGTCTCTTTAAAAAAAACACATATTATCATGTCTAGAGAAAAAACTCTATAAGCACAAAAGAGTCCTGATAACTCTGTGTAACGCACGTCTTCGAACGGGATATTAGTCTTATTTACGAAGATTTGAATGTGACACTATCGGCTACAAGATTATACATCTTTGATGAAATTTAGATCGTCTTATTAAATCCAGCATATTAAATAATATTTTTATTGTGTTCTGTACAATTTTTATATTGTAGGTCAAAATGTGTAACGTGGATGACAGAACGCGATGTGCTAAATTTTACATAATGATTACAGGCAATTGTAAAGATTAGCTTTTAGTTTTTGTTCTAGGAAGGATTCCGTCTAATCTCTCTTTCATACAATATATTTCCAAAAACAAACAAATGCTAACTGATCCTTTTATAAAAAAGGCTTACAACAAAATGCAAACAGATAATTCAGATTCTGCAGATATTTCGTGTCTTTGGAGAATCGTTGATAAAGGTTCACTTCTAAAGCCGAACGAGCAATTGGGTCAGAGCCGAACACAGACCCCAACCATAGGAGATCAAATCGATAACATTCGGTTATTGCGTAATGATTTATACATATAGACGAACCTATCTTAACAGAGCCAGAGTACAGAGCTAAATTAAGACAGGTTAAACAATTGGCATTTTTTTCGAAGAAATAAATGGTTGCAGCGGAAAATACGTAAAGGAGATTGACGAAATAGATAGAAAACTTATGACCCCTGCAGAGCTAGAAACCACAATAACAGGTTACAAAACTTACGTTGAGCTCGTATACAGATACGAAATGCCCAGAAATGTTGGTTCAGGTAGTTTTGAATAAATTATTGAATGTTTATCAATTGACAAAAATTTTTTAATGAGCCTATGGAATAAAGTGATTAATTGCAAAATATTTAAACTTATGTCAAGACGATTAATATGGTAATCTTTATACAAATACACATTAAGCAACATTTTATAAACGGTTATTTTTTTAAATCAAAATCGCACCAGGCGTAGAACATTATAACCTTGACAATATTAAAACTTTTTTTTAAAGAATTTGTATCATTCGTTTTGATGCTTAATGGTAAAACTTCTATGATATCAAAATATTTATATTGCGTCTTTCAGCTTCATACACCACAGCATTCGCATTTGCAGCAGGACTGTAATTTCTGTCTATTACAAGCATTGATTAAAAGATAAGATATAACATTTGTAAGGACTAAGATGAACATTTCATGGTCAAATACTAAATAACTAAACAGTTTGGACAGTAATCTGTAACCCTAACACAAACTGACCCCAGGAAACTAAATAACTTTCTGCGAGGACCGAGAATAAAACGCGCGATATAAATAACTGTTAATCTTTACTTTTAAATATATGTTACGGTCTAAGCTGTGTATTGCAATGTGTATATAAAGGCAGATAAAATGTAGTCTGGCTCGAGTCGGTATAGTGATGGAGATAATACACAACTACAATTATCATATTAAAGCAATTATTAGCTTTCAGACGGACTGTAAAAGTTGTTAAAAGTAAATTTGAGTTGTTAAAAAGACAATTTCGTTTCTTGTAAAAAATTTGTAATAATGAGCATTTCTCCAAAACATAGATATAACTGTTTTAAATTTAAAGTCGGCGATCTTAGCAGCTAATTGATTTTTGTTATCCATTGTAGGTGGTTTAATAGGAGGTGGATTTGGATTTATGTGTGACGTTTTCGCACCTCACAGACCTGACGTTTCACAGCTGATGTTATCCGCCTTGCGTGTCGGAGAATACTAAACACTATTAGACGCTGACAAATTTTGTGCTGAAATTGCACAAAGACTTAACTGCCTTTCAATATTGCATTCACTCTTACAGCCAACACGCTTATTATTTGTTTTAATGCATCGTTGGGAGCTTAACTACTGTTTTGTACTCAAATTATGTTTGAATGTGCATACAAGTATATACTGTAGAAATTAATGGTAGAGAGACATGGAGATATTGTACTTTTATATCCTTTAATTTAGGTCGATATTTTTCATATCGACCGTATTTAAAGGATGCACTTGTTATATTATTATATGATATTGTTATGCACACTTGTATGTACTATAGTAAATAAAAGTCGGGGTCTTTTGATTGAGGTTTTTATGCCTAATAAATACAAACTGCTTACCGCGTATGGTTGGGCATATGCTCCTTTTGTAGATACGAAAACTTTAATTTTGAAATCAACAATTATTTCCTCAAAATATTCAGAGTTTTGAAATGCAGCGTGTTTTTCTCTTTGAAATATAGTTTTGTAAAATAATTTAGATCAATGTTTCTTTTGATTAGTTTTCTGTTTTGATGGTTTGTTGTCTCTTGTGCAAAAATTTCAAATTTCATTTCAAAATTTCAAGCAAAATATAAAAAATTTTGAAAATTTTCAGAATACTTTCCCACCTTTCAAACTGAAAATAGATATAAGTGAATTCTGATTGGATGTTTGAAGTGGAATTCCCAATTATCTAAAGAAATTTAAAAATAGCCATGCAATATCATGTTTCTAAATATAACCGTGCAACAGCACTATTCTATCAGCCTTTTTCGAAGAACCTTTCTAAATACAGCATTTCATATGACAAATCAAACAAACAAGTTAAACAAATCAAATTAATAAAAAAATCAATAATATTAGGCGCTAGAGACAGTACGACTGGTTGATGTTGGGAAAAATAACAACATAGTATTAACATGTTTATCATTTAATATCAAATCTACATACTTTATGCTCAAGGTTACTTTTTTATATTTTATTTTTTTTAAGCAAATTGTATGTATTTTATGCAGATGGCAAAATATTATTTTGCACTATTTAGTCAATAGTCTACTGTATTTGATAAATGTGACATACAACATTGTATATTTTTTATACATGATACATTGTAACTTCAGAGTTCGTTTATAACAAACATATCAGATGTATAACAAAGTCTAAGTTGTTTCTCTGGTCTCATTGCTATTTAATCATTGTATTTGTAGCCCTATCAAAAGTCTTGTGTAACGAATGTTCGTTAAATTCATCTGAATTTAAGTTAAAAACATTGCTTCAGCCGTATGACAGTTGCTTTGAGGACATTAAAATCCCTTTTTTTCATAATATATTCATATTAATATATTATGGCAAACTAAAGAATAGTATAATGTTCAAAATGCACTAACATGTTTATAGTGAAATCTGACTTATTAAAAGCATAAGTAAATCCTCGTAATTTTTTTGAAGGATCATATTGTACTTCGATGTATTTAATAGTTATTATTGAGTCTTATGAACATGGGACATGCACCCTGTGACAGCTTATTTAGTACATAATTCAAATTATTTAAATTAATCCCCCAAAGCTTACACGTGTGTGTACCTACCTCTTATCCGCAACTCCACCCACACCTCTGAAAGGAATTTAATGAAACTTTCACAAAATCTTTGTCAAATAGGACCATTGTTTACCTTATATTTAACATTTTGATCCGAATTATATATGAGTTTTCCGTAAAATAATATTTTGTCATTGATATAAAGGGTACTATCTCTCATCCGCAACTCCAGCTACACAACTAAATGAAGTTTGATGAAACTTTAATAGAATGTTTGTCACATAGTGCCATTGTGCATCATATACGTAACAGTTTGCTCGGAATGATACTTGGGGTTTTACATAAAAAAACATGGACTTTGTCATGCTTTGACAAAGCTGGTACTTATTTTGTGTAATCAAATCCTATTTTCAGCCCATATCTATTAAACTTCACAGACAGATCGCACATGTAATAAAGTGCAGTTCCAATTAGGACGTTTTCCTAACTTTCCAGAAATGGAACTTAATCGGTTTTTTTTAAATGATCAGACGACGTTACTTTAATTCAGCAATCGACACCTACAGTTTTCAATCCAGATCTCAGATATTTCGCAGAAAGATTGTAAATATTTTAATGTTATGCACCTAATATAATGGTATGGTCCGAAAAATTTTTAACTAATTTTCCACCTGGTGTCAGGGATGGCTTATAATTTTTCAGAAAATATACAGAAGACGGTACCTATTTTGTGCACAAGGAATTAACTCCATTTACAGTTTTTTAGCCTGATGTTTCGAAAATTGGGAAGCGAATGATATCAAGTATTTTAATTTTGTTATCTTGCATTTATTTAAAACAAACTGTTAACATTTCATTTTCTTTCTTGAAATATATTTCTTTATGTTGTCAGTAATTAAATACAATAAAACTATTAAGAGATAAATGTATTATATTTGAAGATTTGCCGTAAATTAGAACGTTCCTTTGATCACTGATTTGTGATTTCGTTCACATGGCTAGAAACTCCTGGGGTATTTAAATCTACAGTTGTTTGATAGATCTAGATAGAGGTTGGAATTATGTCTAAACATACTAGTAGTTGCAGTGATATATTGTTCATTCAGGTGTTTGGTGTGTTGTCCGGAAACATTTTAACAGATACACGATACTGTTAAACGGGTGGAACTAAATCCGTATTTGTAACCAGTGCTGTCGTTTATCCATAAAAGTCCCGCTCTGCTGGATGAAAAAAGATTCTGCGTTTTGATGTTGATTAAAATCTCTACTTAGAATCTGTTAAAACGGACAGGGCATCGTATTTGTACACTTCGTACTCTTAAATGCCTGTGCGCCTTTCATGCAGAATAGCCTCTCTTTGATCCTAAGTGTTCCAGACTTTGTGCATGTAGTAAATTGTTGCAATACCACCGCAATAGAAATGTTGCACTTGTTTTGTTTGTTGATGGTGAGGAGTTATACCCGTAGAAGGTAAAGACGAGTTAAGACTTGATGATCGTGTTTTTGAAGACCTTTTCAGTCCCATTCCCCCTTACCACCTTTACCGCAAAGTCAAAATCTACATTGAAGGACTTCTTTACAGCTGCAGATTTGAAAGTTCATCCCAGTAACTTTGGTAAGTCAAACATCGATGAGTCAAAAACACCACTTATGCAGAGTTTAAAAATTATTTCCATATTTTATTTATACTATTCTTTATGGGAGACAGCGGTGTCGATGTATTCCTTTAGCTTCATCTCATCTAAGACGGTTCCAGTAATATACCTTACATGTTTTATCAAGTCCTGTATCCTGTTACTTTTCTTTTATCTGAAATTCCTAAAGGTTAAACACAGTCCTTATACAAATCATTCGTATCTCTCTCTTTAAAAAAGTCGACTTAATCGGTTTCAAGAACATGAACTTCTACAATCCAGTTGTTGGCTTTTTTAAACACATCATATCGTTCCTGAGTAAAGTCGAGTTTGGAGCCATATTCAGTTGTAGTAAACCTAAAATTACGAGGTTAGTCATACTCTTGTTTAATAGTCAGTGAATCAATCTCTTGAGTCAGATGTTTTTGATATAAGATATGAGATACTTTGATATGAGAGGCAGTCTGCTTTTGTGCATTTACTACCGGTATAAAACATGTGGTGCAATTGAAACTTCATCTTTCTTTGACATAAAGCTACTGTTTTTGCAAGCATTGATATCGCTTTGGCCCTCTTGGTATTCACGCTGCTTACGGTTGGTAATATTACGAGGGACATCACTGTTTCTGTACAGCGCTGAGAACATTGCGGCGCTTTTCTGTGCACATGCGATGAAGTTGTCTGAACCCTCTTTATCCAGTTCATAGCTTCTTACGGACCTTTTATCATGAAATGTTTAATGAGATGTATCTTCTAATAGTTGTCACATAAATGCAACAGTGTTCTCTGATTGTCCTTTACTACATGGCTAGTTAGGGGTATCGACATGAATCAGTCTGTCGGTCGGTAGTCTTTACGACACTTTATTGTTTACAACACTATCTTATCTTAAAGGCGTGCATACTTATATAAATCTGAATATACTTACAACTGCAAATATTTTGATATAAATCGATTGGTATAATCCCCAAAAATAAAATAAAAACTAAAGAGAGTTTCCTTAATGGAAATTGACAGGTGTTAATAATACGGATACAATGTAATCTGGTCACGGACAATGCGTGGTGACGTTACTGGCTTATCAAATTATTCAATATATATTCATTTTGTATTTATTTTTTTATATTGTAGGTTGAAATGAGTAACGTGGATGACAGAACGCGATGTGCTAAATTTATTGTATGATTACAGGCAATTGTAAAGATTTGCTTTTAGTTTTTAGATTTTGTTTGCGGAGGTTTCCATCTTATCTCTCTCCCTTAAGCAATATATTTCACAAAATCCTACAATGATAAAAGATAAAATTATAATATAGTTCTACAAAAGATGTTAAAAAGAACATAGAGAATGGTTTAGAAAGGTTCACTTCTACAGCCAAACGAGAAATTTGGCATGAGCCCAACGCAGAGGCCATCTATAGGAGATCAAATCAACAAAATTCGCCTGTTTCGTAATGATTTTATACATATAGACAGACCGATGCTAAAAGAGTCAGAGTACAAAGCGAAATTTATACAGGTTAAACATTTGGCGCAATTTTTCGAAGGAATAAATAGCTTTAACGGAAGATACGTAAAGGAGATTGAGAAAATAGATACAATGTTCATGACCGTTACGAAACCACAATAACAAGTTGCAAATCATACGTTGAGCACGTAATTAAATACGAAATGCCTTCATTTCATTACGAATCCAGCAACCGCATCCATGCATTATAGGTAGTACATGCAATAGGTAAAAATTTTAAAAGATTCTACAGATGAAAGTTTAAAAATGATCCCATGGATGAAAAGAGTCTATTGCACAATAATTTGACTTGATCAATGGTAAACAATGGTTCTGTCTACGTGTTTTTGATACAATATGGGGAAAATCAAAACTGTAAATTTGTATGTATTTAGGAGAAAAGCATAAACCTAAAAATGTGATATAGCTAAACACCGAATCATTAAATACTGGAATAATTAATTTTATTTGGCATAAACTTTACAGTAACTATTTCTCTAATCACAAAGCATTGAAAACACCTTAAAATAGGCCATACATAAAATGCTTACCTTAGGCATTTAGAGTTAAACGCCACTGATGAGTCTTGAAAAGACGAAACGCACATTTGGTGTAATGAATTTGTACCATGGTACTTTTTGTTGGAAAATTTGAACGAAGCCGGGTGAAAGCTCATTTACCTGAAGCGGGTGGTAAAGGCAATGTATAGAAGTTCAGCTAGAGGGAGAAAATTCAAGACCAATATTTTATGACTTGTTGACGTTATTTATTGATATTGACTCTCAACGACTAAGGCCATTCGTTGGTCTGTCTGTGTCTATAATTTTGAGTCATTGCACAATCTTCTAGACTATATATACCATCGTCTAAGTATTGTGACAACCGTATAATATATCTATCCAGAAATAAGCATAAGAAATCCAGGATTATTTATATATTCGTCTACAAATTAAGCCCAACTGTTAGAATTAGATTTTTAACACTGTCAAATTTGTTGCTTAACCTCAGCGGGATTCGCACTCACACCGTTGTGACACTGAGGCATCAATTCGCCTGCACTATGTCAGGCGGTTTAGACCCCTCGGCCAAAATCCGCTATATAATAAATATAGCTTTATTTACCCGGGTGAATCGTAGACATAGACGTAGTACATTTGTAGTAGCGTGTGACGGAATTTTCGTAACCAATACGTATTAATCTAACAGTAATCTAATTCAAAATTTTTGAATATATTATATAGGATGACAAAGTTACTTGTCATACAGTCACAGTAAGTAAATTATATATCATCGTCTAAGTATTGTGACAGCCTTACAAAATATCTATCCAGCGGATTTTTGAAGCATCAGAAATACAGGGTTTATATCAAATATTTATACATACGTCTACAAATTAATATAAACACTGTTAGAATTAGATTTTTAACACTGTAAAATTTTCGCATACTCTTAGAGGGATTCGAACTCACACCGTTGTGACACTGTGGCATCAATTTGCTTGCACTATGTCTAGCGGTCTACACCGTTCGACCAAATCCGCTATATAATAAACCATGCTTCATTAACCTGGGTTTATCTTAGACATAGACATAGTACATGTGTACTAGGGTATGACGATGAAATTTTCGTAAGCAGTACGTATTAATCTGGCAGTAATCTAATTGAGCATGTTTGTACATATTATATAGGATGACAAAGTTGCTTGTCATACAGTCACAGTAAGTAATTATCCATCGTCTAAGTATTGTGACAACCGTATAATATATCAATGATATCTCTAAAAAAATAATTATATTATATTTACAGAAGATACTTCATTTTGATATTCTGGATCAAATTTGAATCCGATTCAGTACGTCATCTATCATGATCTTACTGAATTGAATCATTGGTCCCGAACATGTCTTATGAGTTTTAATCCCAACAAAACAGAGATATTAATGATATCTTACACGGAATTTTCTTATCTTCATTTTTCCCTGAATAATCAAAATATTCATATTGAAAACAACAATAACATTAAGGTATTACTTTAACTAACGACGGCAATTGGTATATACAATAATTAATTGCGTATCCAAGCATATCCCGTAATGCGAAGGTTGAAAAACATAATCTATAGGTGTACTTTAGAAATATTGTACTTTGTAATATAATCGCCCTATTTTGTATGCCGGTAAAGTATGGAACCTCTGTACTCTACTTATTATACTAACAAGCTAGAAAACATTTAGCTGGAAGTTGCGAGAATTGTAACGGGGTTTTTACAAAATATCTAACATCTTTATCGCGAAACCGGATGGGAAACTTTAAAATTAGAAAGGAAAACAGAAAGGTTCAAACGTTTTATTCAGTGGTTCATAGAAAGCACCGCCATTTCTAAATACACTAGTTCCACCTACAGTTCAGAGCACAACTAGTTATCCCTACAAAACGGAAATAACATAATTTTACCATTTTGTAGACTTTCGTTAAATATGGGGTCATTTGTGCCATCTTCGGTAAATCTATGGCGCAAATTAGACATAGCTGCGATGCTAATAGAGACCGTCTCAAAATTAAACAATTATCTGAAACAAAAAGATAAAATTATAGTACGATCAATCTATAGCTTTGATACTCGATAATTACACATAATTCTGACCCAAATGCGATGTGCTGAATCCTTTTTAAACTGTAACCTACATAACATAAATATTGTAAACAGTCCATCTTATCAATGCGTCTTCTATAGGGAAACAGCTTACCATTTCTTTTTTGAATGTCCCAAATATATTGCACCAAGAAGAGACATCTTAGAATAGTAAACACTCTACTCCTGACTGTACCATTAAACTTAAAACTACTCCTAATAAAAATCAATTGATTGTTACATGGTTTTTTTTATTTACTCCTCATTGTGTATAGATGACTAACTATTGCATCTCACACACACACACACACCTCCACACACCTCCACACACACACACACACACACACACACACACACACACACACACACACACACACACACACACACACACACACACACACACACACACACAAAAACACACACACACACAAACACACACACACACACACACACACACACACACACACACACACACACACACACACACACACACACACACACACACACACACACACACACACACACACACACACACACACACACACACACACACACACCAAATGATGAATATGATGTAAATATCCATTAAGTGCTCTAATTTTTATTATTTATTATAATTTCTGTATACATTTATATCGTGTATATATTTTCCTTTCAGTCATTAATCTTCGTATGTTTCAGTATATGTCTATACTTCATTGGGAAAAGACTTTATAAGTACGAAGTACTTGTGTCTAATCCCCTTTTGTAGCTTTTCTACAAATAAATGTTTCAACTAAAATCTATCTTTTTTACATCTTTTAGCACATATTAATTTATACGTAGGTATTTAGTATATGTGTTATAATATAGAAAGAGATTATAAGAGTCAATGAATCGTAATTTATAAAATATTATCAGGTTGAATGTTTAAGTCGCAATTTCCTAGGCTGTAGGCACTTGGTGTACCTGTTGTTAAGGTAGTTAGGATAACACCTTTTTTATCATCGGCATAACATTAGTATAGTATCAGAGTCTGAGTCTGACCTCGGCCCAGTTCAAGTCTGACGTCAGGAAACTCAAATTTTTTTCCGATTTTAATAGTTTTCCCGCCAAAGGTACCGATTTATTCATGTTACTTCAGCTTCTCCAATCAATAATAATGGGAACCGAAAACCAATAAAACGCTTTTTAATACACAACTGTTGAACCACGATTGCACGTATTTTTGGCAATGTAAATAGAATATTAGAGGAACGGCATTATTAATAATAGAAAAAACATTACTTAAGGGGAAACATCGCGAAAAAATGAAAATTTGATATTTTGTTCTTCAAATAAAAAGAAACACTTTTGCCTCTTGATGTTTAATAATAATTTTAATAGTTAAGTTTCTACAATGAATTTACCGTGTATAAATGTACTTATGAAGGTCCCCTATCTTGACACTATCCCGTAACTAGATGGCGATACAAGAGATCACTTGACAGCCAGGTACCTTAAACTCACAGTATGATAATAACGCGAAACGGTCAAAACAGAAGGTTGTACTATAAGACGAGGACCTGGGGCAAGATTACGGTTCGTATTCCTCATATAAGCACAAAAACCCGACTTGTGGGACAAGCAGCTCACCAGTTGAAAGATTTCTGCTTTAGACTATGACCACAGCAACTTCGAATGCGAAGATTATTGTGCAGAGTTTTGCATGGAGGAAAGTGTAATGGTAAGATAACATCATTTTTCATATTTCCTCGAATATAAGTTTGAATTTTGTCCATGAAATGAATTAAACTGAAAATTATTCATATTATTATTTTCAACTTGTATCGTGATTAATCAGATTATACAAGTTATTGAACGAAACTTTTTTATTCAAAATATTTGCAAAGTTGACTATTTAAGAAATAACGGTCATTAAATGAAATATTTTCAAAATACTCGGTTTTCGCGCATCAATATCGGTATTTCACATCATGTTAAGTACATTATTATTATTATTTTTATTATTATTATTATTATTATTATTATTATTATTATTATTATTATTATTATTATTATTATTATTATTATTATTATTAATTTTGGTTACATTTATTGTGCGTGTTTGTGACACAGTTTCTAAAATTTTATGTGTGTATGTTTGTAACAACGTGTCAGTTTTACGTTTCCTGTGATCAGGCATCTAAAGATATTCGATACATTCTGTGTTCTGACACTTCGGTGTATTTAAATCATACTTTTCCTTGGCAATAGAGGGACGTGCCGTTCTAATTTCGACTAACATGATTAACCTTTATTCTGGTTACCTTTTATGTCTGTTTGTTTGATGGTGTTTAACGCCACTTTCAGCAATTTTTCAGGTATATCGTGGCGTTCAGTTTTTATTGGGGGAGGAAGCTGGAGAACCGGAGAAAACCCCTGACCAGCGGTAGGAAAATTGACAATCCTTGCCAATTAAGATTGGAGTCAAGTCCACACTGCCTGCAGTGAGAATCGAGCCCGCAATCTCAGTGTTGACAGACCACATGATCAATAGTAGACGAACTACCTTGATCATTTGGCCACCGAGGCCCAGGTTAGCTTTTAAAGTGTCCAAATATTAATACTTCAAGTTCGGCGTCAAATGATTTAGCTATTGCAATAAACATCTTATTTGTTTACCAGCTAATTCTGTTAATTACCCTTCATAAACGAGAAATGGTTTACCTGTAAAATTTTCGCGTCCAGGTTAATTTTTTGTTCAAAAATAATCATAAACATATATCCTTTATTCACAATTATTATTAAGGTAAAATCTATTTGAGGTAACAAATAAAGACAGGTTAAAAATTGTGTCTAAAAGTATTTTCATTAATACAAAGATCATTACAGCATTAGGAGGTATTCGGTAATCTTATATTGTCAGATGGTCATTAGTCATCGCCACAGTTTATATATTTTTTACAAAGAGCAAAATATTATCATATTTACTGGATAATAGCAGGTAATCATGTCACAACATGCAATCTCATGGTAAATACTGTTAATATGGCGGTCCAAGTACACAAATTTTATCACCTTTAATCCACTCTAGAAGCGTAACGGTAAAGAATACAATATAACATCAAAAGACAAATGTATTTCTTTTTATTTGAAGAATAACATATCGTATTTTCATTTTTTGCGAAGTTTACTTATAAATGAACACTTCAAAACATACTGAAAGGCATATTTACACGGTATAAAAACCAAAGCAATAAAAAAACCTTAATAGTCCCGAAATAAAGTAAATGAAGATTTCAACTAGTATTTACAAAAGCTGCAAAATTATAGTTATGACTTAAAAGTGTACTTCTGCAATGAAATTTTCTCATTCATAGATAAAACACTCTCGGATCTGAATAGCTACAAAAACAATGATAAAATGTATATGTCATATGTACAGCATGGTAACGTTAAGTGGAAATGTGAATAAAAATAAATATATAACTGCACATATATTTAGGTAATTATAAAAGCTGTTTTAATTTCTTTCCCAGTTTCACGAATTTTAGCAAGAAACGACAATTCCGTATCCCCAAATACATAATCAACATCAATCCAATGACAGTCGGATTCAGAAGGTTCTAAAGTAAGAATGGCAGAACCTACTTTGGTGCAGCTTGCCTCGTCAGTATAATCTGGATCATTCTCTGTAGATGTAAATAATTTAAATTGTACGGACTTTTGTGTTTTTCTTACAGAGTAAGGTTTTGATATTTTCATGCCACGTGAAACAGTTTCATTCTTTTTAATTAACTTTTCGAAAACTCCATCACACTTTTCTTTACCATCTACTATTTTGAGACGATTCAAATCATGAATCTCGGGGTTAAAAGCCTTTCTTATTTCTATTCCATAAGTAAAACGCATTACCCTAGACATAACATAGCCTGGTTTGTGCCCAAATAGAACCGCTCCTTTCAAAACGGACAATCCGG
This sequence comes from Limnoperna fortunei, assembly GCA_944474755.1. Taxonomy (NCBI): domain Eukaryota; kingdom Metazoa; phylum Mollusca; class Bivalvia; order Mytilida; family Modiolidae; genus Limnoperna; species Limnoperna fortunei. The sequence goes on from OX104124.1 coordinate 19,706,403, forward strand.
TCTCTTCTGGTATAATCATTTTTTTTCCCGGAAAGTTACGGCGAACTGCATCTTGTACAAGCAAACATTCAGAAAATCCCCCAACTAAAAGTATTGTAGAGAACCCAGACACTGCTTTTTCACTTGCAATTTCTTTTATAAGTGAAATGATATCATTAATAGGAGGTTGAAACAGTGATTTCATCAGATCAACGTCAATTCTCATTTTATCTCCACGCAATATTATATGTTCTGAAAATGTACATGAACTTAACACCGAAACTAAATTATCCCCGAGGTGCTTTTGACATATTGTATCTAAAGACGCGTATGGAATCGTCATATTTACTTTTCCGGCGTGAGTTGGTTTGATAGTTCTTTTCACAGTTTCAAATTCTCGTAATATATCAAGGTAGGCCGCGGGGTCTTCTTCTTTTAAAGCAGTTATCAGTGGTCCACCAAAGATTTTAATCAAAATCGTAAAAAAATTTCTATCAACTGATGTGCCACCACAATCGTTTCCTGTAGCTCTGTATAATTCCGACAAGTGGTCTGCGCCTATCTTTTCATGGACAGTTATATCTGCAGTTCCGCCTGTTTTTGGTAAAAATCAATAATAACTCTTGGTTCCCAAGAATTACACAAACATGTCTTGGTTCCCAGGAACGAAATAAGCTTATAATTGTTGTTCTTTAAAAATATGTGTGTATGTGTGTATGTGTGTGTGTTTGTATTTTGTGTTATAACTATGCGACACGACAATAAGAGGGGCCTCGGTGGCCGAGTGGTCAAGGTAGTTCGTCTACTATTGATCACGTGGTCTGTCAACACTGAGATTGCGGGTTCGATTCTCACTGCAGGCAGGGTGTACTCGACTCCAATCTTAATTGACAAGGATTGCCAGTTTTCCTACCGCAGGTCGGGGGTTTTCTCCGGGTACTCCGGCTTCCTCCCCCAATAAAAACTGGACGCCATGATATAGCTGAAAAATTGCTGAAAGTGGCGTTAAACACCATCAAACAATAAACAAACAAACACGACAATAAGTCTTCATAACATCAATGTAGATTGTCTAAATAAGAGCTCAGTATATGAGCACTGTGGTGCAATATATTTCTCTGTACGCAAAACTTTTGTAGACATGTTATTTGCTCCGCACATTTGAGTAAATTAAAAATGTTTTGACCTGTGAATGTTAGTTTTAAACTAGATGTTTACTCTTAACATCAAGAGATTGTCACTTATTAATAAGCCCTTAGTGTTCATTCGGCGAAATCCTAAGTAATCGTTTCGCTCAATGAGTAAATGAAAATAAATACAAATGAACTGTATAAATTTACTTTCAATGCACAGAGCAACATGGCTCTACCAAGATATTACTATTATTCTGCGTGTAACTGATTGGTCTGCAAAATACCAAATCAATAACATACCGCCAAGATCTATTATCATGTATTTTGTACCAGCCTCTGTCATTGTAAATCCTTGTTCTGAACCAAGTAGCTTCTTTGTTGGTAAATATTGGCAGAAAATGGAGGCTGCTTCTGGTTCTAATGCGATCAAGAGTCTACCATCAGGTATACCACCCTATGTAATAACATGACATTGATAAGTTGTATTTTACAGACGTCAACCGTTAAGAAAATGTATGCGTTAACAGCTGGCGACAAACAGCCGTTATTATAACATTAAAAATTTAATCATACACGGTATATTTAGCTAAATGATGTTTTTATTTAAGATGCATACATTACTACACTAAGGGTATACATTAAAGTTTACATCAAATTATAATGTTTTTTCGGTCTTCCAGGGAAGGCTATTGCAGACAAAAACATTCCTGTTACCTTTACAGCACTTTTTCTCATAAAATCCTTTGCGCTATCCGTCCATATTGCTGGCACAGTAAGAACCCATTGGATTTCATCTTTTTTTAGCCCAGTTCCCTGCTTCTCAAGAATATCGGTCAAGTGGATAACCAACGCATGTATCGATAAACTAAACACATCGAGCGCCAGAGCTGATTTTCCCGTTATGTCTTCTATCATCATGTCTTTAGTAATGTTCTATTAAAAGGAAATACTTCAAATATCATATACTAAAACATCAATTGCAATACCTATATATAAACAACTTGCAACAATGTCGCGCATTTATATTGACTTAAAGATGCTGTATATATCGGTACGTTCCCTTTTAAGATTTGCACGTACACTTAGAATATCTTGACTAGCTCGTCAGCACTAGTCACGATATTTCACGTGTTATTGAAAGCCTCAAAATCCGAAATAAACTGATAAACTATTTATCGGGATTTTATGTAAAGGTTTTATTTACTAAAAGTGCTTAACTATTGAAATTTAAATCCACACGGCCATACCTGTACCACACATGATGTCAATTTCATTGATGAATGTCGTAGAAAGCATTGTGACGTAACAACGATATTTTCTAATTTCTTGTCTTGTACGAGCGACAAGAAAAATCGTCAACAAGTTCAAAATGTGTATAGTGTGTGAAGTAGTTTACGCTTTTATTTATTCTAGACATAATTATACTGCTAGCAATGGAATAATTGCCGATTTTTGTAACAATCAGGCACATCGTCTTCAAGCAAGGCGTCTAATTGTCAAAATTACAGCATTTTGTTCATACTGTTAAAACCTACCAAATTTTATTTTGATGTTATATCGATAAAACAACTATAAATGCAACACATACAGTGAGTGAACTGAATTCAAATTAATCCAGTGTTTTAGCAATCAGAAATGATGATCTTGAATTATCAATAACTAAAGATAACGCATCGTCACAAACGAAAGAACCAAGACAAATTCAATATCCAAGCGAACATATTTGAAATGCGGGATCAAATTACGAGAGCACTTTCTCTGGCTAGTTTTGTACGTTGTGTTGGGATTTCTCTATCCTTTTAGCCTATTCATGTAGTATCATGTCTCTGCGTAGAGATAGAACATTGAAGCCCCAATATTATTGCATAATGTAGTTGTCTGCATGACCTTTCTTTGTATATATAGTGAAGCTATATCTTATATAGCAGATTTGTCCGAGGGGTTTAGACAGCTGGACATAGTGCAGGCGAGTTGCTGCCACAGTGTCACAACGATGCGAGTTCGAATCCCGCTGAGGGTAAGCAAAAGTTTGACAGTGTTAAAAATCTAAGTCTAACAGTGTTGGGCTTTATATGTAGACTTATATATAAATATTTGATATTAACCCTGTATTTCTGATGACTCTGAAATCCCTGTAAAAACACAGGTGTCCTTGCAGTATAATAAAGTAAAAAAAAACAATATTTCAAATTCACTTTAATTCCATATTGCCAATTTGAAAATAAACAAGAGGATCCCAGGTAACTGTTATCACTCACCTGGATGATAATTAACGGAGCTATTTCAACTAGATAGGTAGGCCAGATAAAACAACTTCTAGGTTAATATGGAAAGCTTGACTCTGATTAATTTGGCTTTTTAAAATTCCACTCAAGACAAGTTCGATGCAAAAAGTATAAGAACAATATTCATTAAAGAACAACAAATCCTATTGTCTACAAATGGGAGAGAGATTTTTTTGTATGTTACCGCTTTACAAATGACGAAGAATGCCAAGTGAGGGCAATAGCTCACACAGACTACAGGTTCACATCAGCTTAAAAAGTTGTTGCAATAGTACACTACATGTATACCATTAAAAACTAACACGCATTTTATTTTATTTGTTCAAGTTATTTTTTCCTGATCAGTTTACTTGACTTTAATCCTTTAGAGTTCCTCATTAAGAATTTGATCTTCTAGGCCAGGAATTCCATTCTTAGTAAAGACACTCTTTGTACCAGATTTACTATGTTTTAGATCTCTGTGTGGGTGTCTATGCGGGTTATTAGTTGTCATTACTAGTTCCTTCTTATCTTCTTATGTACAACATCCATTCTCTGGTACATCTGAGTTGGTACATGGTGAACGAATCTTATTTGCACCCATGCACTAGATATGATGCCTCAGGAACATAAACAGGGGAGGTACCTTCTAATGGAATTATGTTTGCTTGAATATTAAGGCATTCTTCCTCAAAAGTACCACTATCAGCAATGTTTCTTTCTTAAAAAATGGAAAATAATTATATAGTGAACTGTGCATATGATTACTCAAATTCTCAATACTTCAATAATTGCATAAAGTATGCTCTTGCTTAAACATGTTTGTTGTTATCCTTACTGCTTGTACCGGAAATTAACATATACAAAGTTTAAACATTTCATTTTTGATTGTAATTCCATGTCAGCTAACGATTTTGCACCTTATAGATCTATGTACAGGTACTTTATACCAGCCATATACATACCGTACATTCCTGTCCCTTTGAAGAATTTACCGTCTGAATCAATACCTCCTCTGTAGATGGTCTATCTCTTGTGTGGTTTAAACCTATCTTCTTTGGCATAGACAATGATTTACTCTTGGAACTACCAGTATATCATAGTATCAGTTCTAAAGTTTCTGCCGAAATAATCAATTGACAATTTATTAGTCTCTAAGTTGCTAACCCGTGGTTTGAATTAAGACCTTGCAATAGTTCTGTTTTATGAAATATATTGAAAGGTTATAACAACTACTTTCAGATTTTAATTCTACCATTTTAATGGCTTTATACCATTACATGATAGCTTACAAGAGCTTTTGGGCAGTTGGACAGATTTATGAATAATTGGTGCTGCATTTCGAAAACAGTCCTTATTAAAATAGCAAAACTAAAATGATCTAAATTTTGATCAAAAATAACACACTTTTTATAATTTGTGTTCAACAAAATAAATGGGTCATGAATGGATAGACAGACTGAATGGCAATATAAAATATTATTTAATCATCAAGTATAGCCAAATAAAACTAAAGTATTGTATAATTTACAGGCAGTTTTGTGTGTGGTTTTAACCCCCTTTATTCATGACTTTATATTCCATGTAGTTTAAAAATCTGAAAAAATAGACAAATTTAAAAATGTATATCACCATCAGTGAAATTGCAGTGACAGAACATTTTCCGCTTACATCATAATATATTTTTTTAGCAATGAAACCATATTTACATTATATCTCCTATAAAAACGTTCACCTAAAAAACCCATTTCCAACATTTAAGTACATATTTTTGAATATATATACATGTACATGCAAGTCATGTTGTGCTACACTCTGTGTGATGTTATTTAAAGAGTAATGGTATTGTTATGTTGGCATCAAAACTGCATCATAAAAACGACCGCTGAAAACAATATTGTGTTCTCTTATGTTGTTGTTAACCAAGGTGGAGATGATCATCATGACCATCATAATCTCTAAATTTTAACAAGCTTAAAACACTGTATTTTACAGAAGTCTTATATGGGCACAATTTTCATTCACTATGTCTTGAATTAGACAAAAATTATCACTTCTTTATTATGACAAAATGATCAATGCATATGTGACATGAAGTTTTAACTTGAGTTAGACACAGATTGTCAAAGCTTTTTCTTGTTCTTTCTTCCTTTTTACTGGGGGAAGGGGGGGGGGGGTGGGAAATAGCATGCTTTATTAGTTTTTATAAGATATGAAATGAAAATAATTGTTTATTATGTATTGTTCTTTGTTCGGTAAGACATTTGTGTGACATTAAACGCCGAGTATACAGCTGTAATTTTCTACTTTCGCGGAAGATGAAAAACCAACAAGGAAAAGACAATTGTTCAGCCAAAAAAACTTAATTGAAAAATTAATACTTACGAATTCATAATAGGTGCAACTTTTCCATTCCTTACGTTTATTTTGAGTTGTTGCGCGCTCGACGGATACGGGATCAAAGAGAAGTTTTTGCCTCTTCGCTGATGGATCGGCAGATGATCAAAACAAGGCGGCACTTGTTTTCGTATGTTATTTTACCTTTTTATTGAAGATTTTTATCGTAAAATACGAAAAATCACGCGCGTTATTATGACGTTACGTTTTTTGAACTTGAAATTCTTTCTGATGTAAATCTTCACAAAATCTTCCCATTTAAGACCAAATCTTACTTAAGTAAAAAGCGTATTTTTATGCTTAGAACAATTTTGAAAGAAGTGTGTTTCATGATCCTGGTGCCTGATTTGTCAGATGGCTTCCGATACATAGTACGTTACCTTGTTGTTGTGAAGATTCATTTTAAAACGATGGAAAAAGTAGTAGTCATCTTGGTTTCCATCCATAGCGATGTCTGCATATCTATTTTCAGCATCGTATCCAAAAGCCACAAACTCTTTTTTGTCATTTAATAATAAACACGTAGGTGTTTTTAATGACAGCATCCCGCGTCCTCCGCTATTCCAGGCTTGGTTAGCGTGTATCTTTAGTGGATCAGACTTAAATTCGTGCTTCATTGAGAATGCATATCCAGAGTATGTCGTTCCGAAGTCAAGTGCGGCAACTAGAAGGTAGTCTTCTTTGGTAGCCATATTACTGCGCCAAATTGACACAAGTGCTAATAGAAAAACAGTACAAGCGATGTCATCAATATTTGACCCTATATATAATACCTATGTCTACTACATTCATCCACTCAAAGAAAACGAACAATCTAGGTACAACCAAATGAAAAAAAATTCTGTTATGACTGTCAAATTTAGATGAGTTATGAAAAGAACTTCGATGTACATTTCTACAAAATTACAGTTTACTCGGACTTTTAATTTCAGAGCAAACGTTCGATATTTAACAAATTAATTATACGTGAACTTTGCTTGTGGTGGCCATATATAAAGAGGGGATTATTTGTGCAGGATCTCCCATCCATTATTCCTTCTAAACAGATTGCATCCTTGTATTTTCATGTGTCATTCATACACAGATCAAGCTTATTTTTAATAAAATTAATATTTTGCTACACTTAAACTATATTGGCGGCTATTTGGGATCTCCTATTAACACGAATTGTTAAGATTTGTGTTTTTACTCGTCCCTGTTTGTTCAAGAGAGTTTTTGAATTTCAGGCAAAACGAAGCATGGATTGCCCCTGGCCGCTATTTCAGAGTCCGACGGGAAAAGAATCTTCGAACAAAAATGATAATCTATGAAACCCTCTTACACATTTCAAATCAAACAACATGTTGTACCATAACTAGGTCCGATAACTCGATCTGATTTAACTGTGAAGAAAGTTTATAGAATATAGTACAAATGCTATTAGTTCAGTTTAAACATATTTTATTGATCGTATCAAACATGTTTAAGAATAATTAGAACAAAATATAACAATCGGAGTCGGAAACAAGCAATTAGCTTATATTAATCCGTCTCCGTTATAATACAAACAATTTAAAATTGTTTAATAAATTAAATAAATGCTATTGTTTCGATTCGGTTTGACTTTTGATCTAATAATATCGTATCATATTAACTTTAATACCCTTTTTAATGTCTAAACTTAGTTCAAACAATTTTGAATTTAATTACGTGTAAAGTTAAATAGGCAAGGCTAGAAAAAAACGTATGTATAAGAGTATGATTATACAGGATGTAGTTCACTAAAAAATGAATATATTAATTTTTTAGATATCATATGACTATTTGTTTTAGTTTGAACGATTTATTATTTTGTTGAGTTTGGAAGTGTATAAATCAGACCTTAAATGATACAATATGTATATATATATATATATATATATATATATATATATATATATATATATATATATATATATATATATATATATATATATATATATATATATATATATATATATATATATATATATATATCATTAAATCAATTTGGAGTAGTAGATCTAACATAACTTTACTATACCTAGTGTGTGCCAAACAAAAATTCTCCACAAATATACTCTTTAGTTGTAGCACAAGATTATTATTACATGCTGGAAATACTTTTTGTCATAAATCTAACTTTTAGATAACCTATCAAACCCTTATTGTTACCTGTAAAAAAACTCTGGTTATGTAGAATGATACCCTATCTTATATGAATTTTATTAGCACAGATATTATTAAATGTTACGGAATGTGTTCGACACCACAGGCAACTAAATCTCAATGACATGTTGCATTTAAACAAACAATTATTTTAATAACAATAGCTAACCTAATTTTTGTTTGTTGAGCGAAAATGAGCATATAATCCCCCGTTTGCCTTATGCGTATGATTCGATAGATACGAGTCCAATCTTAATACTTCAAACATCTCCTGTAAAGTATCGTGTTTTGTGTATCAAAATATAAGTTTCAAGTTTATTACCTTTTAAATATATGCTAGTCCACTTTGGGTTTTTTGGGGATAACGGGAGTTTTAGGTCATTGCATCTTTTGAATGACCAGTCGTTTTATTGTACTGGGTATTCTTGCTTGACTGGACATCTATAGATGATTTTGTCTTCAATTATGCACGTCAATTGGGGTTTATTTATTGATTATGATTTTTTGTTTTCTTGGTGAATGTTTTAAAACTGCTAGCCATATATGTAAGGATATAATGGATATAACACAAGTAATATTTTCTGTATGACGTATAGTTTCAACAAAATAACATAAACGTGGGACCTGCACGAGACACGGACGACTAAAACAAAATTAAAAGCCACAATTGAAGGTAACTGCGCTTAATTCTAAATTTGACAAAACAATCAAAGATTTTGACAATTGGTGGGATTAAAAATATTTTAACGATGATAACATGTGCTTTGAATGCACACGAATTTCATTAAATACTTATCCCATGTTAATCACTATGTTTTGATTTAACTGAATATTTATCTATTATATTTAAAGAAACCAACACATTCAACTTGTTTTAAAACATTGAGAAATTTAACTCTAAAATAAGCATATATAACATATGTAATTACACGTTCGGTGAACAATGTTTTAGCGTTCTGAATTGTACACCTGGTTTATATTTAAGTCATTTAATAAACGATACATCTTTTTCCATTACCTGTAAATACCTGAGAAAATACGCACTAAAATACATAATTTTCGTTTATATAAGTAGTTCAATTTGTACGACAAAACTATTTAGTTGAAGAACAGTCTATGTCATTTAATCGGTCTGATCGATCTTTTAGTGTTTACAAATTTAGTTAAATGTGTACCAACAGCATATAAGGTTACATTTGCCCATAAAGCACGGAACAGCATGCTTAATGTAAGCAGCATGTAATATGTAAAATATCGTCCAGATATGCCATAAGAGGTATAAAGCATAACATGTAAAACAAAATTTAATACATATGTATATGAAGTAATACATGTAATTTTATGCAGAAGTAAGCCATTATTAGGTTCCATTCATTTAAAATATCTAATTGTTCATTTTTTCGGTTTCGATTTCTCATATCACTAGAGCAAAACTAATTTAGAATGATATAACGATCAGCTTATTTACACAATGTTTCGTTGAATTTCACGACAAACCAGCAACAGGAGCAGTGAAAACCAGTTTTATGGGTAAAATATATCTGTATTCAAATAAAGTTCATTACAGAATACATTTTAGTTAACCACTAAGTAAATTCAAAACTTTTAAAAAGTATAATAAGTTTTCTTTTTACACTGTGTAGCGTCTTACATGCCCAAACATGCTTTCGAAAATAACGAAAGTACGCAGACCTAATTCTTTTTCATGAAGTAAAAATAACAGAATAACACCAAAAAAATTATTTTTATATCACATAATTTTCATACAAGTCAATATTTTTAGATATGACCTTGATGCTTATCGTGGAAAGCAAAAGTAAAAAAACACATAATTTTAAAACTTATATACCTCACTTTTATTTAACCCATTAGTTATATATAGAATTGAAATGAAGATATAGCATTAGCTTATTTTTTTCAATAATGAAAGGATTTATAATTATGTATTAATACTTACGAGGGATCTCCAAGCTTCCCAAGGAAGTTCGTAAAACTCACCTTTCAATGTGACGTCATTATCTCTTGTTCGTTTTGAACTTTATAATTTAAATAGTAGGTCAATATTTAATGGTAATCTTAAAGACGTAAATACCACTATATAACAAATTACACAATGTTTTACTACCGAAACATGAAATTGATGTGGTTGCTCATATAATAAAACACTTAAAAATAAAATATGTCAAATTGTGAAGACTTTATAAGGTGTAAGGATATAATTGCTTTAATATATCAATAAAATGCATTATAGATGTTGAGCGGCTTCCCTCATTTCTTCAATTCATCAAATCATCGTAGCAGTTTACACGTAAACACTAACTATAAGGGCAAAAATATGTACAAATACTTCAATATTAAATAATTACATAGGGAACAATCACTTGAAAAATATCACCTACTTAATGAGAATCGCAGATGTATAGGTATTGCTCTTGAACGATAACATATCAAATAAATAAAATTGATCAAATACTTAAAGGATAATTAGATGAACATGCATCCAACACATTACAACATGACTGTATTAATAGTTCTGCGTGCAAAGCGCAACAAATGATGCATAGAAAATACAGTCTTTGAAAACAAAATTTGAAATAAACATTTTATAACATAACGAAATATAATATTATAAATCTTCCAAGATACATATTTATATATTATAAGTAATTTGTTTTGCAAGTACGGGGTTCTCAATGTTAATGTTGCATCGAGTGATCTGCACAAGGTGCAATACCAACGCTAAGAAAACCATTCAAGCAAAACAAATAACAAGTATTTGTATCACTTGTTTCTGTAGAAAAAAGATTTTTGTAATTAAATTAATTGTTATAATTTAAAAATAAAAAATGGAGTCATAACTACGAAATTATAGGTATTAAAATTTTGCACTATACTATTGCGCGTAGGAACTCAACAAATGTGCATGACCAGGCATAACGCGTCACTTGTTTGTTATTACCGCCATTCAAAAACTGCGGTAGTAAAGGTCAGACGAAGTGTAAAGCACTTTTTGTATTTCTTACGACATAGTAGGGATTTTTAGTCAAAATGTATTCTTTGTCTCACATATTCATCTATTTCTGCTAATAAGGTATTTAATTCTGTATCATCATTAGACACATCCATAATACTGAAGTCTTTACTGAAAAATGAATACTGTAATTATTTTCAATAAAAGCCTGGCATGCAAAATTTATAAGTCTTTACTTTGTGATATGTGTAGCGTGCCAACGTTTTTTATTTGGTGTTTTTAAATGCAACAAAATTAAATTTTGGGAAGAATGTGTTATAGCTAAAATTAGATTGTACAACAATTATGTATTTTCTGTATTATGAATCTCAATAGAATCCAAAAAATCGCTGTCGCACTAATAATTAGTTTCATGTTGCGTTGTTTGCTCTATATTTGATAACATTATTTTAATGATGTTTTAACGCCGCTTCCAGCAATTTATTTAGCTATATCGTGGTGTCCAGTGTTTACCCGTATACTGTCAGTTATCGCTATTGCTATTTTATTGCTTTCTCTGACGATATTCCTAATAACTATTACTAAATAAAACGCATTATTACAATTTCCCCGTTATCTGTTTAAAATTCCTTTCAAAATATTAATAATTTAGAAGGACTTTGTACGTTCAAACAATCATTTGGCTATAACGGACAATTTTTTAATGAACGTTCGATAATACGACGCAAAACTTAAGACAAATCTGAGCTCTTTGACATTTTCAAGAGGTTTCATCTTTGGAGCGACTTCCACCTCTCTGGGTCAGTTCTTACACCTTCGCTTGGAACTGTTTGTCCCCATCACTGTATCTCTTGACGGAAAAATGTATATTTTTTTAATAAAGTTTTCATCTAGAAATTTTAAGTCTGCCCATTATTTTGAACAAATTTTAAAGTTTACAATCTTTTCTAGACAATAAAATCGTCTAAATACAACACTGCAATATGCTACTTTAGTCCCCTAAGAACTGCTTCAATTATTTTCTGAAATGTAGATGCTGCATTACCTTAAACCAAATGCATTAATGTTTTTTGGCGAAGCCAACATGTTCGTGTTGAAATTGAGAACCTTCCTTTGTCTTTAGGGTTCATCTAAAGTTGGTAATAGGTCATGTAATTCCAATGACGAAAACCGCTAAGAGGCATTTAGTGCATTCAATCTGAGAGATCAAGTAAGCATTTGTGATTGTTATTCATTTATAAGTTACCTTGCGGTCATCTAAACATAGTCACCAAGCCGACTCCATTTTACTGAACTAATACAAAAAAGCTGACCACGGGTTGTGTGATTTTTTTTATCTTAAGTATATTTTAAAAAAAAGAAATCTTCTCCGTTGTTCTTAAATCAGTGCCTCCTCCTCTAGTTTGATTTAATGTATTTCCAAAGCATTTTTCAACCTTTCCCATTATGGTCTGCAAATACTTCTATATTTTGCATTAGAATCCTTTTAAATTTATTGGCACTTTTTTATCAATGCACCAATGTCATCACAATATTCATATTTGAAACAAACAAAGCTATATGAGTTACTTTATACAGAATAGTACCTGTTGCAAAAACTATTCTTTGAGTTGATTATAAACAAATCAAACACATATGAAATATAAATAAAATATTTTTAGAATGCAAGTCCAACGTTGTTATACACATCTCTGTACAGTACAAGATCCTTTCATCAATGTTTCATCATCGGTCATCGGTTACACATAACGTGCAGAACATTCAGGTAAAAACAGAATATAAGAATGTTAATGTTTATATCTTCCTTTTGTCACTTCTTTGCAACTTCGGAAAACCATAAACATTATTCTCCTTGTTTTCTATGCCTCAAAACATTGTAATTGTAGTTGGATTAAACGTATCATCATTATTTCATGTAGAATAACTTCTTTATTTATATCGAATGTCAATATTCATTTAGTGTTCGTTTATATACATGGCGGAACTGTTTATCTACTTAACCGATAAAGCTGTTTTATGGTAAAATGTCCTTCTTCACTATTTGTTTTCACATTCGTTAATGACAGAGCAGAGGCAGCGTTTTGATCATCTTGGTTGACTGATTTGTGTTCATCCGGTTTTACCGGTATCAACATCATTCGGTCAACTGCTTGACGTTCTTGTTGACATCTTTGGTCCAAAGATATAGGAGAAGACTCCGTTTCCTCGTTTCCACTCCTGAATAAATTAATAATTTCTAAGTGATAACAGCAATTTCAAAAGAATAACATCAGTATTAGATTGAATATAAAATGTATACACCTCGCCATAAGTTAAGTAACACCCTATTATTTTCCAGGGATTCATTTAAGATTTTATATATTTTATTATTTTTTTAAAGAAATGACTAGTAGTTGAATATTAATGACAAATGAAACATACAAACAACATGTTTACAGTCGCTCGCTTTACTTATTGTTTGATGAAAAAAAGTTCAAATCAAAGATATCAAAAAACAGTGCAAGCATAACTTTCATTAGTTAAAAAATAAGTTTGATTGCATACTTCAATTTCATGAACTTAAAGTGAACACATCATCACAGGTCAACGTTCAGGGAAAGAAAAGTCACTTTGAAATGTGTTAAACGCAAAAATACTCAGTAAGTCGTGTAACCACCACGTTTCCGGTACAGTTCATTAACTCTCCTCCTCGTGCTGTTGACTAAACGACGAAGTGTACCATGTGTAGTTCTTGGACATTTGGACAAGCAGGTGCTCTGTTATTGATTTTACGGCCAATGATAACCCACAAATGTTCAATTGGATTCATATCGGGTGACATGTATGGCCATGGAAGATGCTCAATAGCTTCCCTTTCGATAACATCACGTACAATTGTAGCTCGGTGAGGTCTTGTGTTGTCATCCATAAAGATGGGTCTGTTACCAAGTGCATGATTGTCAAAATGTGGCACAATAATAGCGTTAATGACGTCATTTCGATATTTTTGCCCTGTCATTGTCCCATTAACCACATACAGTATTTGAGATTGAAAACGCAACACTTTTAGCAATCCGTCAGCGATCCGTCAGCAATCAGTTATCAATCAGTCAGATCAGTCAAATCGTTCCCAATCCGTCCATCCGTCAATTGACGGATTTGGAACGATTTGACTGATCTGACGGATTTATTTTGACTGATCGCTCCAATCCGTCCATTAAACTTCCGGTTAGTAAAATTAATATTTCGAAATGTGAAAATTCGTTTCACTTGCAAATATAAGAAGAAAATGTCAACTGTTATGTCCTCATTTATGGCTCGTTTTACCTAATAATAAGGCTAAAACTGGTCTAAAGTTATATATGATATAAATCGAAATTCCCCCAATCTATAACTAATGCATCTATGACGAAATATAAACATCACACAGTGTCATTTTATTTAAAAAATAATTATAACAAAGTAATTTTTAAAAAAGCACACACACAATAACTTTAAAAAAAAATTACATCGCATGCAAAGGCGCACGTCTGGTATTTGTCTTCGAATTTTTTTTAAAGCGGAAAAGTCTAGTCTAAAGTCATAAATGATAAATGGAAATTCCACCCCCCACCCCCACCCCCCCCCCAAATCTATAACTGCGTGTAGTACATCTGTGACGGAATATAAACATCACATAGTGTCATTTTAATAAAAAAAATAATTAAAAAAGAAATAAAAAAAAAACACAAACACAGTCAATTCAAACAATATTTGACCTCGCGTGCCAAGGCGTACATCTCGTATTTATCTTCGAAATTTGTTAAAGCGGAAAAAGCGAGAAAGACGAAAAACGTGAAGGCGGAATCGTAAAATGTTTTTCACTTCGCGCTTTTGCGTTAGCATTATTTGTATGTATGTTTGAAGTTTGTTTAACATTATTTTCAAAATTATATTATTTTATATAATATGGAGTCTAGTGTTTATAGGGAAGAGCTGGAGTACCCAACGAAACAGCACACTTTCGACAGGAAAACTGGTGCTCTTTGCAAATTAAGGAATGAGTCGAGCAGACCCTCTCGCTGTAAGGGTCGAACAGACTACACGGTGATCAATAATAGATTACTTAACCACCGAAGTCCGGGTTTTTTATTATAAACTCTTAAACAGATCATTTGTCGATTTTTGATCAGATTTCTTTCTGTGCTACAGTTCCGAAGAATTCCGGTGTATAATACTGAATAAGATTTACGACAAAAGCGAAAACATCTATTTATATATTTTATTCACTATCGCATTGTTTCACATGAATTTACACAAAATTAAATCTCAAATAAAGAATAAACTACTGTGCCACAATTCCTAAGAATTCCGCTGTATAACACTGAATAAGATTTACGACAAAAGCGATTGATTGATTGATTGATTGGATGTCTGCTTTACGTCAAGCGAGCAGTATTTCAGCTATATTCAGGACGAGAACAAGTTAAAAAACAATAAATCAACGGAAAAAGGGGGTGGGATGGGTCACAGGGAAAACAATTTAGACTGCCACTGGAAAAGTATGGAGTTTTGGGTAGGGGCGGAAAATTTAGCCTTTTGTAGCGGCTACAATGAGCCTACTCTATTTCGAAATCTACAAAAGGGGTCTTTATCGTGCAAGGAGCGTGGCACTCTCCAAACACGTTACCCACTACGATCCGCGGCCAGGCTTTCCGTATTATGACCTGACAACCCCCCAACGAGAGGGTCTCCACTATCCGCCACCCGGGGACGTGCTGGGCTGCTCTGTGTGTCGAGCATTGGGAGCCCTCCCAGTATGGTCCCAGTGACAAAAGCGAAAATATCTATTTATATATTTTATTAGCTATCTCTTTGTGTCACATGAATTTACACAGAATTAAATTTCAAATAAAGAATAAACGACTGTGCCACTAAGAATTTCGATGTATAAAACTGAATTAGATTTACGACAAAAGCGAAAACATCTATTTATATATATTTTATTCACTATCACATTGTGTCATATGAACTTACACAGAATTAAATCTCAAATAAAGAATAAACTACGAAACGTGTTTGTATATAGAAGCGCATGAGTTAAAGATGCTAACATGTAAGCGTAATATAAAAATCAATTCTGCTTTCGCATTTTAGCCGTCACAATTTGTTTATTTTAAGATGTCTGTTATAGTCATTCGATAATTAATGAAATATAAGTATAAATGGTTTCCTTTAAATTCGAAAGTATTTGAAATTAATTACTAGGTTTCACAGAGCTGCCCAGCGCGTCCTCAGCTGGCGGACATGGAATGTGCTCTCGTGTTTTTGTTTTGTTTTGTTTTTTGTTTTTTTTTGGGGGGGGGGGGGGTTGGGGGGTGGTTCAAGTCATATTAGAATTGACGCGAACATAGTGACGTGTATAGAGAGTGTCACGCTCCTTGCACGATAAGGATCTCTTTTGTGGAATTCGAAAAGTAGGCTAAAAAAGTAAATTTTCCGCCATTACCCATACCCCATATTTTTCCAGTGGGATTCAAAATGTTTGCCCTTGGTGGCCGAGTGGTTTTGTTAGTTCGTCTACTATTGATCACGTGGTCTGTCAACCCTGAGGTTGCGGGTTCGAGTTTCACTGCGGGCTGGGTGCACGCGACTTAATTGAAAATGAGCCATTTTTCCTACCGAAGATCGGGGAATTTTGTCCGGGTACTGCGGCTTCCTCCTCCAAAAAAAATTGGACGCCATGATATAGCTGAAAAATTGCCGAAAGTTGCGTCATACAATATTTAAACAAAGAAATAAACAAATCAATAATTGATTGATTGATTGATTGATTAATGGTGTTTAACGCCCGAGCAGCATTATTTCAGCTATATTCAGGCGATATAATTGATTGATATTTAAATTATTCTCGTCATGAATAAAGCTGAAATACTCTTGCTGAAAGAAAAGCAAACATCTAATCAATCAATCAATGAAATAAGTTATTGTTCAAATTGAATGACACTCTTTTAAAGGGTAAGTTTTGAAAAGGTTACGTTTTATTAAGATGACTATAATGACAATGTCAAAACCGATCTTCATAGACCTAAAGAATAAATGACGTTTTGTTCAAACAACAACACGTGTCTATGTGAAGCACATTATATCCTTAACATTCGCAGACAATTCTTCTCCTTATTGCGGTCTCGGTGGCTGATTGGTTAGTCATCTACTAGTTATGTCATGCCTGTCAACAGGTTGCGGATTTTCGAACGACTGCAGATAGGGTGTGCCCGACTCCAACTTAATTGACAAAGATTGTCCGTTTTAACCTGTACTTCGGCTTCCTCCCCCCCCCCCCCCCCCACCATCCCCAATAAAAAATGGACGCCATGAAATAAATGAAACAATCCAGCGAAATTGCAAGTATACTTTTTTAACTTCTTTTATTGCCTGTCAAATAAAACTTGAGACCAGAATCGCTATATATTTTACAATACAACTTTTTGTTTACTAATCAATGTGTATTGATTGACGATGCTTGTTAAACAGTTGAAAATTGTTTAAACACAACAGTTTTATGATTGTATTAAAAAATGTTCTAGACTTAATAAAACATAGTAATGATGTCAAAACGAGGCCAAGTCCTGTCCTAAATGTGAAATAAATCTGTTACTGATTGGGGGAGTCGGGTCGGCTTAATATACGACAAAATATATACATGTAACAGGTTTCAGAATAAAAAAGGCCGAAATCACGAGTCGCGGATAAAAAAAGAGAATCAATAATGGATTAAGAAAGAAAAACATTTACCTCGTCGCTACTGATGCGCCTTAAATCCCTTAATTTTTTTTAAGGTTTACAGGGCTCGACCCACAGATATGTCCTGCCTTAAAGAAATTTGCTTAATTATATAATATTAAGAAAATATTTTTTTCTTTAAAATTTGTATTTATTTTATTTTTTAGAACAAGACATTGTATTAACTTTTTCTTTTGAATACTTGCGTTTATTTAATGATAAAGGTTATTATAAATGCATATATAATATACAAATGATGCAGAATTCGTTTTATCTGAATAAACTGACCGATTTATGCATATAATTAAATGACGGATTCTGGATCGCACTGATTGGACTGATCGCACTGATCGCTGACGGTTACCAAGGTAATGACGGATTCGTAATTTTGGACGGATGTATTCATCATCAATCAGTCAGCGATCCGTCAGCGTTCCAAAATCCGTCAGCAATCAGTCGAAGTGTTGCGTTTACGGGTGCAAGTACTGTACAGATTCAGTTTACAGTCGTAAGAAAAGTCTCCTCCCAACACTGTAACACCACCAGCGCCAAACGCTATAGTGCCTAGGGTGTTATTCTGGTTTAAGCAGTGACTCGTTGTCTGCAAAAGCGCATGCGCCCATCAATATGACGAAAGAGGAATCTGCTTTCGTCGGTCCAGTGTACTCGTCGCCAGCTTCGACTATTCCAATGGCGGTGATATCGTGCCAACTCTAAACGTGCTTGGCGATGTCTCTGTGTCAACAGTAGACGTTTCAGGGGACGACGAGCTCTCAACCTTGAATTGTTTAGGCGCCTGTTACCTGTTCGAACGGCGACTCTGGTCGCAATATTCCAATCGTCACGAAGATATCTTGCAGTGGCAAACGGTTGGCGTTTGGCTACAAGAACGAGTGCTCTATCCTCCCTTTCAGATGTTTTTGGTGTTCTACCTGACCAAGGACGTTCCTGGATAGTTCCATCATCTCGATGACGCTTCAGTAGCCGGGATACAATACTAAAGTGAATGCAAAAGTGTTGTGCTTTTCGACGCAAGCTCTGTCCACTATTACGCATTCCAACGATCTGCCACTTCTCAGCTTCTCTTAATTTCCGTCAAGGCATTGTAAAATTGTAAAGATGAAGTCGAAAAAGACTAGGAGATGAACACTAAATCGTTAAGGAAAACAAGTCTTTTAGGCTTGCTCGACTACCGTATGACAAACTGGTTTGCTATTTAAAGATTTACCTGAGGAGTTTATTAAAGTAACTTTCCCGTGCTCTAATGATGGTTTTAGTTAATATTCATTCAGATTTTTTAAATTATAAAAACCATTGTAGGTGTTGCTTAACTTATGGCGAGGTGTATAAATAGATGTATTTGACATAGACTCTGTACTTACCTCATTCAAATATTTAGTACATAATGAATTTTAATTAAACCCTCCACGGTACCTTGGGTAATAAATTTATTTTATTCACATTATGAAACTATTATAAATCATGTATATTGATGGTTTAATGTTTGTTTTTCCCTCAATGCTATATATCTGAAAGATAATAACAAATTTCACTCAAGCTAATTTTAGCCGGAAAATGCCTTTCAGAATCAATTAAAAATATATTTGATTCCCATGCTAATTCATTCATGTTTACTACGAGGTCATTTAGTTTACTATGTGCCACAAACTCCAGATAAAACAATTAAACGATTTGACCTTTACTTGTAGATGCTGTGACAATAACGCATCAAATGCATGCAGTCGTTGACATAGTTATGTCTATACACATTTTGGAATAATTATGGAAGGCTCATCTGTTAACTGATTTTGAATACTTGTAATACTACTCATTTGTTACCTCTGTTCAACAATTCTGTAATAAGTTTTACATTTACTTTCTAATTTACCTGTTCTGTGATGATTTTAAGGTAAACAGCATCTCCTACCTTCAAATCAACTTCTTGACTATCTTTATTTGCATACTTATTTTGCCTTTTCTTTGCTTGTTTCAAATGCTTATGAACTTAAGCAAATGATCTATGCTGTTCTTGTAATGCAATCTTTTGAAATTCCTCACCTGTATATATCCTGCTTGGTTTCAAAATATTGTCTAAGAAAAGAACAGGGTCCCTGTTGTACAAGAGATAAATTGGTGAGAAACCTGTGCATTTATTAACATGAAACCTGCACGCTGCTAATGTTTGATTGAGGAAAATATCCCAAGACGATGTGTCTTGCTTTATTTTCTTAGAAATAATGTCATGCATAGCCTTGTGAAACCTTTCAACTTTTCCATTTCCCTGGGAGCTATAATATGAAGCAGTAACAAGGTGAATGTTAAGTGCCTCAAGAGTTTCATTTACCGCCTTATATACCTGTTCGCTTCCGTGGTCAGTTCAAATTTGTAATGGTTAACTATGTAATGGACAAATTTCATCAATAAGTAATTGAACAATGTTTTCTGCCGATTTATCAGGTACAGCAAATGCTTCGGGCCAATTTGAGTACAAGTCAACGAAAGAGACAAAATATTTATTATCTTACAGTGTTACAGGGTAAGGATCAGATAGGTCATGTCCTATTTAAGCAAAGGGGTATGGAGGTATATCAGTCTCTTGTATTGGTGATCTCAGTTTTCTTACACTTCTGGTTGGACATGTATACATTTTTCTTTGGATTCATTGAGCAGCTCTTTATACTTCATTCTCATAGTGTCATATGCCTTGTCAAGCGCCATGTGATCTAAATGATCATTATAGTGTTTGATCAAAACTGGTTTAATCGTTTAAGGTACATAAAGTCTTTACATGGGACCAGCGTCTGCATTTAACAAGAAATAAATAATATCATGAAGAATAATGAATTTCTGATGCTCGGTTTTTGTGGCAGTTCCCCTTTAAATTTTTGCTTTATGTCAAGTATAGCCTATATCGTTGTCTTGTTCTTCACTTACACTTATTTCTTCAGGAAAATTCAACTCGCGTTTCCAAAGGTCATCGAAAGTGTCAATATCGCTACTTGCAAATTTTCTGGGATTAAATCCATTTGAGTTCAACGTGCTTATTTCAAAGATCCTTTCATCAATATCATCATTTTCGTCAGCCTTCGTCCAACTTCTTATTACTTTCCACATTCGGAAATCTAGACAATAAGTCTACACAGGCGCTTGCTGTCCCGCAATGCACTCGACTTTGCGGTAATAACCAGCAATTCAGACGACCCATAACTGGATTTTATTGTTCTGCATCCGAGCGTCTTAAATATATTTCGAAGTCTTGTAATCAGTTTGAATAACAAAGTATGTTTTGTGCAAGTAGTGAACTTTTGAAGTACATAATATATTGCAAAAGTCTGTTTTTCAATCGTTGACCATTTGACATGTGATTTACTCAACTTACGGGAATAAGAAATAAATTGGCTTTTCTTCTGTTTAAACTGTCTGGGTTAAACAAACTCATATACATGTTTCACTGGCGTCAGTATAATGGACGTATGGCTTGTTTGGGTCAGGATAGGACAACAGTAAAACAACTGTTAAGCTATTCTTAAGAAAATCAAATGCACTTTGTCAAGCATCAATCCATTTGAACCGTGCATACTTTTTTGTCATCAAAATCAGCGGTTCCGCTATTTTTGAAAAGTTAGGGATAAATCGCCTGTATTGGTTACCATAAAACCTATAACCTCCCTGACATTTTTGGATATTTTAATTGCTTCTAGGATCTTAGGATCTGTTTTAATTACGTCTTGGTTTAAACAAATCCACGATATTCTTTCTCTTTAATTTCGCTTTTATCCCATGTTGACTAAGTCTGTCAAAAATCTCCTGAATAGGATATAAAAAATGTTCTTAATAAGTGTTTGAACAAATTATGATATCATAAAGATAAGCTGTTGCTAAAACTACTAAAACAACATTTGTCAACTCCTGAAAAATACCTGGTTCAGTACTTATTCCGAAGGGCATAACGTTTAAGTGGAACATTCCTTGGTGACAGGCGAACACTGTCTTTTCCTAATATCTTTCTTATCAATCAAGACCTGCCAATAACCGGACTTAAGTTCTATTTTTTAATAACTTAATAACTTATCTATGTCCGCCATTTATTATTCAGGCACAATAGGATCTGAAAAAAACTCTTTGTTTATGGTAATTTCATTTACACTTATAACATCATGACGTTTCAAATTTTCAACTTTTCCGATAAGGGCATCTCTCTTCCGTGTAAATTTCAAAATTGTAAAAACCCTAAGGTTCTTACCCTAGGTATAGGTTGGTCGTAGTCATAATTTAATTTCCAGTTCGGCATATTTTGGTTTTATTGTTCTATGTTCTTCATTAATAGTGTTCGGCATTTTCAATTTTTTGGGTAAGCGATTCTGATGAGTCTTGAATAGACGATACGCGCGTCAGGCGTCGCAAAATATTTATTGCTTGGAACTTGTTGTATTTTTTATTTCAATCTAAAATATCTGTTGGTATGATTCATTATCATAAGTGGTATTTGTCTAGGATTTCTAACCTTTGTAAATGACATACATAATGAAACGCCTGGTTCTGCACTTAATTAGCTAATTTCACGTCAGATATCTCTAACGAATTTAACTCATCAAGGTTGATTCCTTTGTTTAATGTTACTTTACAAATTATAGTAGTATAAATGTTTTTTTCGTTAATCTCAGGATTGAAGAAATATAATTATAGGTAATTTGTGTTATTTTGATTTCTTTCTGTGTGCCAACTGATAATGGTTGTTACAGCATACTATCCGTGATACAAAAAATAACAGGCAGTTCATTACCGGTCATGCGTTACTAATGGCAGAGGAATCTAACAAATATTACGTCACAGTAACTAGCAGAATGTTCAAAAATATAATACACAAGAACCTACAACTACTACATAAATAAATGATGTGTAAATCGTATCTCCCCTGGTCACTGAAAAGTACTGAACATAAAATTTGACACCCTATATGATTATTAGGAGTGCCATAAAAGATTCCAATGCACAAACTATTACATAAACGATTAAAAATGACAGCCTACCATACAGAATATCCATGAAAAATACGTCCATTCATTACGCCACATTGCGGTTGAATAACGTTGACGCTGAAATAACGGGCTCACATGAGATACACCTTGAAAAAGCCACTACCAAAAACCACTTGCCTTATAATCTGTATATATTCTCCTCTAGCTTGATATATGTTTTATTAATTCGTAATAATCGAATTCCATTTTATTTCAACTAATCAAATCCTAAAGTAAACTTTCTGTTAATGCCATCGACAGTAAAAAAGATATGTTTTAACATTAAATTCTCCATTTTAAAGGAAATATCAACACAAGTATTGATAATGCTTTCCCTAAAACACCCTGAATTAAAGGACGCGAACGAGTAACTTTACGTTTATCTTTCAAATTGTAAAATATTTTTTGTGAACTAAAGATATGTCTGCTCAATTATCAACCAATGCCTTGAACCGTTGTTTGCCAATTTGTAAAAAAACAAGAATTTGGATTACATGCCAAAGAAATTTTAAACTATTCAAAATTAAATCTTTCATTTCTTCTCTCTCTTCGACGGCTTCATATCGGAGATCGCCTGAATATAGCTGAAATATTGCTGCTCGGGCGTTAACACCATTAATCAATCAATCAATCAATCATATCGGAGAGAGTTTCTTAGTTTCCCTGTCAGATATCAGAGTCACAATTGAGACATTCATTTTTCTAGTGAGCTGTAGAATTTAAAAAATTGACACTTAACAAAATTTATAAACTACAAAAATACGACAGCCTTATTTCCAAAACTATTCAGCAAATTCCAAGTCGATTAATTACTTAAATTATTCTGTATTTGTATTCCAATAAAGTATATGGTTTAATAAAGAGGTATAGCATTGAGTCAAGTGGTGAAACAATAATTTGATTACACGAGATTACGTGTATAACATGCAGTAGAGATAAAAATTAACAAAGATATTTTAACTCTTTACTTGATAATAACAAACTCACACAGCATTTCTGAACGTATTGTTTTTCAATTTCCTTACATTGCCTGAAGCGTCAGTAAAATCGGAACATAATTTTAACAGTGCTACTGAATTACCGATTTGTCCAAGGATAAAAATAATGTCTAACAGTTTACATTTTCAATGAAACATTTAATTTTCTGAACACAAGTTTACCAATAATTTCTACCATAATCTGCACAAGAAAGTTTCTCGGTTGACTATAGGTATATGCAACGTCATTTATCAATTAAGATAATTCACATGTTAAATGCTGATCTTCTCAAGTCAACTACTTTAAATAGATTCATAAATCAACTCCATTTAACAAGATTGTACGTTGCCCATAAAGATTTAACTGCAAAATATACATTATTGTTACTTGACGTGTATCAACGTGGATTAATGTCTGTGAACAATTTTAAGCAAGTTTTTGTTTTCGTCTTGTCATGTATATGAATAATTTAGTTAAGGGCATGCAGAAATATACATGTATAGCGGTATTAAACGTGTACCAGTAATAGGCCGAATTTTACTGCCGTTATAATCCGAAGTTAGTTTTGTGATTTGTCGGATTAACGGCAGAATTCAGTCCTATTGCTCGTAATGTAGCAAATAAAAAATTCTAACTTCGGTCTGTTTATACAAAATTCAAACATAATATCCATCTTCTTTACGTTATTAAAGCTTTAGACATTGCGAAACTAACGGGAAACGATCTTTATTGAAGAAATTACTTTTTTCGTCTTTGAAGATGCACGTGGAAAATACTATGTTTATCATTTTTCCTTATATGGATAATGTGACCTAATTTTATTATAAACGTGCTCATTTGCATACTATAACAACCACTCCGTAGTAAGAATCCAGTAATTTACATATGTATTACCCAAGATGCAACACGCCTTCTAGTTTCGGGTTTCTCAATGTTTTTCATGTAGTAAACGTAATCAAAAAGAGACACGAATGTCCATTAATACACAACACACAGCGGGTTATTAAAACGGCAATAACTATCATCACGTATCAATAATGATCGATTTTAAACACGAAGCCTATAAAAAAATGGTGACACTGTCGAAAGATCGATATCAAGATCGACCACGTCTGATTGTATATGAAACTTCTTTTGGACATCAAAGTGCCGGGAGTGATTCACTCCCGCTCTGCTACATTACGAGTAATGGGACTAAATTCGTACCCTCGCCAAAAAAAAAGCGAGGGTACGATTATTCGTTCTATACCAGTAATTGTGTGCCCTACATTAAGTACCCTTGTTCAGACTGGGTCAATCGTGACTACATGTGTACAATTTTTGTCATAAATTCAGTTTTAAAAAGTGATTAAATATTTCTAAAAACTTCTTGCAAAATAAAAAAATTTGCAGAGTCTTGAACACCAACTTTTTTCTTGTTTTATCGCGAACACTTATTATACTTCACAGAAACTAGTTTCCACGTGAAAACATTGCATTGTGACTTTCCATAACAGGTATCTTACATTATATAAAAATAACCTAAACGTTTTGTCCTGTTTATTTGCATGGGATTTTCAGCACGAACAAGAAAAATCAAAGTTTATTTGAGCAAACTATCATATGTATTGGGTCAAGTTGAAGTAGAATATAAACATTATTATTATTGACTTTTGCTACCACTACGAGAATTCCTTTATTGATAGTATCGAGTTTTCGTAAGCATTGTTTACTATCGACAATTTGTATTTTGGACAGTTCTCAGGCAACTTGACGTACCAATTTTAACAAAAAGCATTAAACATTAGTATTTGCTTTATTTACTCGATCTTATTGTCCACCGAAGCAATTCCTGGATAAAACAAACAATAATCTATATTGTAAATAACGTTTAATTGTAACATTAACGTAAAATGAATTTTTAATGTGAAAAGGTTAACAAATCACTATTTAAGAAAAGGTTGCACATGAAAAATGGAAACCACGTCAATGATCAAAATTAAGTAATTAAAAATTTACATTTGATTTCTTTCCCGGTAGCTGTACATTTTCCGTAAACTGAAATCTCCGTGTTTCTGAATACATAAACAACATCCAACCACAGATATTCTGTTTCTAAAGGTTCAACACAAAATTGGGTTGATCCTAATTTAGAGCAGCTTGGCTCAACAATGTACTTTGGGTTAAGAGCATTAGAGATAAAAAGGTTAAAAACTACGATTCCACCTTTATGCACAAGATACTCTTTTGATATTTTCATACCCCGAGGAACAGTTTCGATTTTTGTAATTAACACTTGAAAAATAACTCCGCACATTTCTTTTCCATCTTCTATTTTGAGATATTTCAGATCATGAATCTTTGGATTGAAAAACGCCCGTGCTTGTATTCCATAAGTAAAACGCATTACCCTGGACATTACATAGTCTGGTTTGTGCCCAAACAGAACACCTCCTTTCACTACAGACAGTCCTGTATCTTCTGGTATAATTTTATTTTTGTCAGGAAGGTTTCGACAGACTGCATCTTGTACAAGCAAACATTCAGAAAATCCCCCGACTACCAGTATTGTAGAGAATCCGGAAACTGCATTGTCACTTGCGATTTCTTTGGCAAGAGACAATATATCATCTATACAAGGTTGGAATAGTGATTTCATCAGATCTATATCTATTCTCATTTTATCTCCACACATTATTATACTGTCTGGAAATGTGGATGAATTTAAGACCAAAACCAAACTTTTCCCAAGGTACTTTTGACATAAACTATCTACGTAAGGAATTGTCATAGTTATTTTCCGGCTTTAGCTGATTGTATAGTTCTTTTCACGATTTCAAATTCTCGTAAGACATCAAGGTATGCAGCAGCAACAATATGAACGTAAGATTACATCATATTACATAAAGCTGTTATATAGCACATCAAGAATAACGTCACTAAGAGTATGATAGTGACTTTTAATGGATTCAACAACAAGCGAAATTGTATATCAATCGAATTTCCCGCATTTTGTTTCAATTGAACCCAACTAATATCTGGTCGTTTTTATATTATGTTATCTCGTTGGATTTTAATAGATAACGGAAGAATAAATCGGGGTGCATCTTGCTATTATAATATTTGTTAATATTTTGATTTATTTTCAGAATCCATGAATCTATCGGACGTGAACTACATTAAGTATTTATAATTCTACAATTTGCAATTGAATTATAATTTTTAAGGCACTGGTTTTAGGCGGTTAAATTGTTATATGGATATGACAGAACAGCATAACGTTTATGTATTTGTGTACATTTTCAAATGTAATTTGATTATCTTCAATTCATAAACAAAATATCTATTGTAATAAGTGTCATAATTGCACTAATTGCTGTTTGTATATTTCAATCAACCAAATAAATAATGCTTTGCACTTTCAGTTAAATCCAAAAGAGCAAAATGATTTTGTACCAAATTAAATGTGTGTAGAGCTAAGTTTATTGTACTGCACACATTTTGTACATGTGATATTGACAGATTGACAGTTATCTGTCACCGAAACAATAATATTTAGGAGGAGGGGGCTTATGTTTGTAATTCAAGTTTCTATGGATGTCTTGAAGGATTAAACAGTAGGTAGTTAACGAATTTTATTCTCCAAAGGGTTTTATAGGTTTATGGTTGGAAAAAATGAATGTTGATAAATCAACCACCAACTCAACGGCAAGGTAATATTTTCACGATTCGTAATTATTTATCACTGATGGGGGAATAAGCCCTTGTTATAAAATTTTAAGTTGTCTTTTAGTCCGGTTTTTCCCACTCTTTCTCACAATTAATTTGATTCTTGAATTGCATAAATCTGTAAGCCGGTCTCTAATTGTACGGCTTGTATCATTTAGAGTTTTACATCTTTATAAATGCATTAACACAACACAGTGCCGTAAAATATTCTTGTTCTACACGGACCACCAATTTTGTTATAAAATAGTCTTATTGAAATTCTTGTGTGCGGCTATGTCGTTGTCGATTGTCCAACAATAAAAAGCAAACCACAGAAAAAAGAACATAACTTGAACACGACTTGTGCTATATAACTGCAAGTAAAATAAAAGAAACAAAAAAGTGTACAGGTAACAATAAACTTTGCCAATTTTTGCATTTTATTTAGGTCAAAGCCGTAAAAAATACGCATAGCCTCAAAAATTGAAACATATGTCTTTTTCCTGAAAAAAACCCAGATATTTGCGTGAATGTTAAGTGGTTCAAACAGCGATTGGACTTTGATGTAAACATTTTCAACTAGCGATTACGCCACGTTGATTTTTAGATCAATGTAACAAATCCCTTCAATATAAGATTCGAACCACAAAATCTTATGTATCTACTTTACTATAAAGCCTGATTGGTTATCACGTGGGTTTGCATCCAAAACAGCGTATGTCAATCTTAAATATTGTGTATGAATTAATGTTCAGTGGGTACATGCTAAATTAAATACCTGGGAGAGATATAATCTCAGTCTTTTTACATATTTGCCTTTCAAATAACCCGAAATAATTTGAATATTCTATGAGTACTATTGTATACGGTTAAAAGGCGTTAATAAACATGAGAATTGTAAATATGTATCAAATGAGTGAACACCTGTTGTACCGTTACAATTGAATGGCGTTCATATATGTCAACAAATTGATGTGTATTGTGACAGTAAATATTTACACATTGTTGGACCGTTTTGGTGCTTAAGCGATATAAATGTTTAGACTAGCTATGATATTTGGCTGTCAGTAATTAATTACAAAAAAATCAAACTAGGAGTAACGCGTATTTAATTGATACTGAGTTACAGTTTTAGTATCTATACAAGCGGTGTAAACTAAGCATGGCTTAAGACACAAATTAAAATAATTAGAAATAGTAAGACAAGGCAATGTAAACTAAACATGACTTGAAACACAAGCTTAAGCATTATTATTATTATTATTATTATTATTATTATTATTATTATTATTATTATTATTATTATTATTATTAAGAAAATAACAAATAAAACCGACCGAACAACATTAGCCAAAAGCCAAGGGACAGTTACAAATCCGGATATAGACAAACACAACACAAAAACTAAAAAACATAAAACACAGAAAGAGAATAACCGGAACCCAATAAAAACCATGTTTGCATGCAGCCATTTTTCGTGTGCTTGACTTGGAAGTAATTTTTTTTTAATTTATGAACATTTTTAGCGTGTTATAAGTATGCAAAACCACAAACACTCTTCATCACATCACATCAGTATAACACATGGATTTTTTTCAATTTTGTATTTCTTGTTCTGCTCAAAAAAGAATTTAGTATCATTCTTTATTTTACTATAAGCGAAAATAATTTTAGTGTAAACAATTGGACTAAGACAACGCTCAGTGACGTCACATATGCATTGTTATGATACGACCTAATTGTACAGGATAAACAATCAAAACTGCCCATCGACTAATTTGTAAATTAAATACAACAGAACTATACAAATTTACTTCCAAAGCAAAGAGCAATATGTTTGCATAAAGATTGTGCTGTTGTTCTGTGTGTTACTGATAAATCTGTAAAAAAACAAAATCAGAAACCTACCACCAAGATCTATAATCATGTATTTTGTAATATCTTCTGCCATTGTAAGTCCCTGCTCTGTGCCATGCTGGTGATTTTGTAAATATTGAAAGAAAATTGATGCTGCTTCTGGTTCTAATGCAATCAAGAGTCTGTCATCAGGAATACCACTTTATGTAAGTACATAACATAGATGATAACTATTAATACATTATTGCTTTTTACATGTGAAAGCAGTTTTTCTCGGTTAGCATTTTAAAACATTTCCATTTGAACCCAAGAAAGAAAACTAGCTTTAAATTATGTGTCCGATTTCCACGTCCATCTAACTGGTGTTAAATATAAATTATCTGGTTATTGGAACATTTACAAAATATTTCACCAGGTTATTGGAACATTTACAAAATATTTCACCAATTGTTAATATTTGGCAGATGAATATGTTTAAAAATGTATACCCTTCATACATTACTATCTGAATTGATTCTGTACTTAAGTGTTATTATGTTGCAATGTTTGATTTTTACTAAAAGGAAGTTTATTACAAACAAGAAACATTCCTGTCACCTTTACAGCACTTTTTCTCATAAAATCTTTTGCAGCATCCGTCCATATTGCTGGCACAGTAAGAACCCATTGGATTTCGTCTTTTCTCAGGCCAGTTCCCTGCCTTTCTAACATATCGGTCAGATGGAGAACCAACGCATGTATCGATAAACTGAACACATCTAGTGCCAGAGCTGTTTTTCCCGTTATGTCCTCGATCATCATGTCTTTACTTATGTTCTTTTAAAATGTAAAATCCTTCAAATATACATAAGTAAACGGTAAGCAGCCTTATAGCACCTTTGTATCGACATGGATATGCAAGTTTAGTTATAATTATGTCTTAAACTTGTATTATTTAAGGAATATTTCAAATTTCGAAACAGGTTATACGACTTAACATGGTTTGGGTCTGTTTACGCCTAATAACCGCGAATGGTAAATAGTTTAATTTATTTACTATAAATTTTAACAATTTTAATGGTAAACACATCGATGACGTCATGGAATTAATTGAATTTTAACGGCGTAAGTTATATCGTATAATATGGGTTGCACGATTTCAGTTAACCAATCAGATTTCAGCTTAAAAAGCAAATTAAATTATTATTATTATTTTTATTATATTTATTTTATTTTTTTTCTTTTCTTTATATGAATCATATTTATTAAAGTAACCGAGTAATGCAAATAATCTCAGCTTGTTACACCTTTTGCACGATGTTAAAATATAGATATATACGACTGTACTTCTTCAGGCTAGGAGAACACTGAAAGTTTTGTATAACTATGTAATAAAATCACCGAATTGTATGCACCTATTTTGCAGTACATGCAGAACTGACATTAAATTACGCAAGGGTGT
Source organism: Limnoperna fortunei (assembly GCA_944474755.1). NCBI lineage: Eukaryota > Metazoa > Mollusca > Bivalvia > Mytilida > Modiolidae > Limnoperna > Limnoperna fortunei. Next base: position 19,737,035 of record OX104124.1, read on the forward strand.
TAGAATTAATCAACCAATATCATGTTGCTTGTGTACTGTTTGGTTATAACTAACAAGAGAACTGTCAAAAACTAAAACAGATCTTCCAAAACGAGTCTGGTTCAAAAGTATATTATACCTTGTTGTTGTGAAGATTCATTTTAAAACGATGAAAATAATAGTAGTCATCTTGGTCGCCGTCCATGGCGATGTCAGCATACTGATTTTCAGCATCGTATCCAAAAGCAACAAACTCTTTTTTGTCGTTTAGCAATAAACATGTTGATGTTTTTAGTGACATCATTCCACGGCCAGTGCTATTCCAAGCCCGGTTAACATGTATCTTTAATGGATCAGATGTGAATTCGTGCTTCATTGAGAATGCATATTCAGAGTAGGTCGTTCCAAAATCGAGTGCGGCAACTAGAAGATAGTCATCCTTCGAAGCCATACAACTGCTTCAAAAAGACAACAGCGGAAATAGAAAAACAGTAAAATGGTTGTCATTAAAACTTGAACAGTATATAAATTAGATATAGCTGAGAGGCTGATAGAGATCTGTTTGTTTGTTTGATGGTGTTTAACGCCACTTTCAGCAATTTTTCAGCTATATCATGGCGTCCAGTTTTTATTGGAGGAGGAAGCCGGAGTACCCAGAGAAAACCCCCGACCTGCGGTAGGAAAACTGGCAATCCTTGTCAATTAAGATCGGAGTCGAGTACACCCTGCCTGCTGTGAGAATCGAACCCGTAATCTCAGTGTTGACAGACCACGTGATCAATAGTAGACGAACTACCTTGACCACTCGGCCACCGAGGCCACCGATAGAGATCTGATGTTACCATGAGAAAAACATTGTCAATCGAGAGAAAATTAGAAATATATATGACAATATCAATTTATATTTTCTGTATTCATAAAATCCGCTGTGTCTCGCACAAATGTGTGCTTAATGTACGTTTGTTTGTTTGTTTGTTTAAATGGTGTTTAACGCAAATTTCAGCAGATTTCATTTTGGGAGATGCTGAACTACTCGGAGAAAACCCCAGATCATCGGTAGGAAAACTGACAATCCTTTCGATTGAAATTGGTGTCGAGTACACCCTGTCTGCGGTAATAGTCTAATCTGCAACCTCATTGTTGACAGGCTCATGATTAATAGTAGACCAACTACCTTGACTACTCGGCCACCGATGTCCCTTTAGTGGTTAAATGAATATTCCGGTCATCTAGATGTTGTATTGACTAAATATTGAACAATAATATTAGATTACATAAAGCGCGATACAACATAATTGTATTATGTGATCAACAAAAATATGTAGAAGACCAACTGCTAGTTATTCCAGTCATAAAGAACCATAAGTAAAGCAAAAGTTATTATATATGTATATATAAAGTCGCAAGCAGAACGTGTAAAGTATATTTTATTCCCGTCTCGCATGCGAGACGGGATAAATAATCAAAAGCTAAACAGCGGAAACCAGTCGTATCTCAAGGATAACAGATAAACAATGCTGTGTCTTGATTGGCTGCTAAATCGGGAGATAGTTGCCGATTGGAAAACAAATAAGCAGAGCTAAGTTAGGGATGAAAACCCGGCATGATTACGGGGCGGTAGCAATCATAATAGGCTAAATCGGGAGACAGCTGCCGATTGGCCAACTGTCTTGTCTTGTTCAGGTAACTACCGTCGTTAGTCGGCGCACTCTATCCTCTTGATAGATATATGTGGTGCACATCATTGCATGTGTATGGTGCATATAGTCACAGTGAGAATACGAATAGTACATTTATGTACAGTGTATATTTGGGTTATAATACAGTTAGGCATCCACATATAAGTTATTTAAATGCAGATTTATTAAACTCAGTCTACAATTACTACTTTATCGTAAAAGCACTAAAAGCACTAAAAGGCAAGAAGCAGCATTATACGTTAAATATCAGGCACTAGTCATAAATGCACTAAAATGTTCAAATATTGTTAATCTTAAATTTTACTTTCTGATATCAAAAAGGGCATGTATAGCGGTTTCTAAAACTATAAAAGCTGCTAAAACACGATGTTCGAGTTAAAACGATAAGATGATCATAAGATGCACTTGGTCAAGCGTGGAGTCAAAATAAAAATTCATAGATATATATACAAGAAGGGTATTATCACTATTGCATTTTTTCTATTAAAAACACTAAAAGCATCGGATTATACATAGTTTAAATATTTATAGAATCCTGCCCCCCCCCCTTTCCTTTAACTGTCTCATCCTTTCAATATGTAGGTTATAGCACATGTTCCTGGTTAGTTCCTCCACCTCTGTATAACCTTGTTTTTTTCAGCTTACTGATATACGGCATCTGTTGGTTTATGCAGTCCAGTATGAGTTGAAGTAGGTTGTTTTGGGTGACAAACTCTTGGTAAACATCGTTTCTTAGGTTATCTAGGTAGCTTTTGATATTTCGGAGATACCTTATCCGAACGTTTTCCAGCTTTGGACACTTGAGAATAAAATGCTGTATATCATCTGGCTCATCTCCGCATAGGCAGCATATAGTTTTGACATAACTATCTCCATACTTTTTTCTTGTTATGTTAAACAGGTATGTTTGAGTTACAAGCTGATCTTGTTGCGAAATCCAAACTAACACGGAATCAGGTTTCTAACTTTTATTAACTGCAAACTTCTATTTACAATATGTACAGCTACTTTCACTTTCAACAATACTAGTACCACATTGGATAACTGCTATTGTCACTGTCTAATCTTACAACTATTACTTGTACTTAAACTTAAACTTGAACTCCTATAAATGTTAAAACCATGTCTTATATACTATTTTATAAAGAATATTTTAGAAAGTTCTTTTTCAAGTAGTTTCTATAATTATCTAAATCTCTCTTATCTAATAATAGTAACATGTAAATTCCAGAAGCTTCCAGATAAACAATAGTACAATCAACTAATTTCTAGAATAAACCATAACATCCTTGATCTAAACAAATTATATAACAATAACAATATGGCATAATTAAAAAATAATCACAAGTAAAAATAATTACAATTGTTCATGTAATATCGTGAATACAGTTCGCGACAGATCTTGACTTCTGCCGCTCTTATTTTTCTATGTACATTTTCTGTGCCTTCCCAAATATTATGTGGTTGTGACATCGGGTTTTTCTGTAATTGGAGGTATTAAACTATTGACTTCTTAGCTATATCTTCCTCACATTGTTGAGACCAGTAAAATAATTCTTGTGCCTTCCTTACTTCTTTTTTTCCACGCCTTTTTTGATCTATGGTTTTTCATTAGTTCATGTATTGTCTCCATTCCATATTTCTCTAAAACTAGTTCAGCCATTTCTGTAAAAAGTTCGTTGCTATTTTTGTTGAAGCAATGTTGTCTAATTAAGATATTATACTCTGCTGATGATGGGCATCTGATTATATTCTTAAGGAGTGACAGTATATTAAGATCTATATACATGACATACATCTGAATTGGAATTGCACCAACGAATAGGTAAACTGCAGTATTTGAGGTTTTGTTTGGAAGGCCTCAAGATTTTCCTCTGCATCTTTTCTAGTTGTTCCATTTCATATTGCCTACATTTCATTATCTCAAGCCCATATATCATTCGTGGTAGTCCAAACCAAACTTAAAATACTCAACAAATAAGCAGAGCTCAGTTAGGGATGAAAACCCCGCATAACATTGCGGTAGCAATAAAAATAGGCCGACCGCCGTTCGTTGCCACTCGAGAAAAGCCGAGCGATCACGAATCGGTTACGATAAAAAAAGAAAAAAATATGCAAGATAATGGGAATTGTTTTAAAAGGAAAGTCGCATTGATTTGTGTATGTTTATCATAAAATGTGTATCATAAAACTTAAACGGAGAAACACGGAAAAGCAAGTGAGAAAAGGAGAACAATTTTAATCTTTTCCTGCTTACTGACAAGGTTCACATCCACTATCTTACCGCGTAGAATGATGCATCTAGAGATGCTTAGCATAGTGCATGCTTCATATGCCTCTGACCTATATTTTGCGGTTGCCTGATTTGGCTATCTAAACATTGTGTACTTATAATGAAGTGATGTTAATAATAACAATACATAATCAGAGGCGGATGCAGCCTCAAATGAAAGGGGGGTCCAAATTTGTCATGGTGGCCGATGCCGACCTCGCAGAGGTCGTATTACGGCAGGGGGTCTGGGGGCCGCTTAAGGCCTCTAGAAGCTCTGAACGAAATGGTGTAAAATCCTGCATTCTGACGATTTCCTGACACCTAAAACATGTCCGTTAAAATGTCATTTTGTTATGCTAAAACAAAAGTAGGGGTCCAGACCCCATGCTTGTCAAAACGAAAGGGGGGTCCGGACCCCCTGGACCCCCCTCTGGATCCGCCACTGATAATAACATTAAAAAACAGTACGTATTTTTGTCCACGAAAAATAAAGCTTAGAGACGGCTAGCTTTTTAGGAAAGCTAATACTTGTACAGTATTTACGTCAGTCATGGAGCTTCATGATTTAAAATGCTAATATTAACGATGATGTAAACAATTCTTTTGTGTTGATCTCCCATTTAAAGTTAAACATAGCAAATTTAATATTACGAACATTTTATTTACAAAATGTGTCTTTTAATCTCAATCAAACTAACAATGTAATTAGCAGTAGCCGTGCAAACTACTCTAAGTATATTGTGTCTAGTATATTCATATGAAGGTCATTGATTCATAATCACTAACCATATTGAAAACCTATACACGTTACTATTATATTTTTAACCAGGTAGCGTGTCTTCATGTCCTAACACTCATTCGATGATATAACGGAAGCAAGCAGACCATACTGATAATAACAGAATAACGCAACATACGTAAATACATTATACAAAACAAAATAAAAATATGTATATGTATTAAGAAATTAGTAATATTTTTCAATAATCAAATTTGGGTATCAAAAGTGAAACCACATGACGTAACTTTTAAAAGTTATATATGTCACTTTTTGCACTTTTTCTTATAGGATTGACATGAAGAAAAACGGCGTTAGCTTTAATTGTGTATATATACTTACGAGGAATCTACATCCGACGATTCACACGGAAGTTGTTTAAACTGTTATTTTTGATAATCTTGACCTTTATAATTTACATATTAGGTCACAGGAAGATTTAAAGGATCACAAAATTACAATGTTGCGTTTTGGATTCATGTATTATTGCTTATAGAATAATTTTTAAATATTTTTCAAAGGCTTAAGGTCTGTCTGGCTATATAATTAAATCCCGATGATCTATCAGTAAGATGCAGGTCAAATGTTGGGCGGCTTCCGTCATAACTACCAGCATTCTATGTTTACTAACGAATGTTGAGGCATTTACTAGATTTTCTGTCTGTTCGTCCGTCTTTCCCTCCGGTTTGTCAATGCGTTTAAGCTTTTTATGAAGATGACTTCACATCGTCATGACACTTGGTACAGTTACAATATGGTGTTCTCGACCCTTTCACTGGCAAACTTCTATTGGGCTCTGCCAAATATTTCAAGTGTCAAGTGTACACCTCAATTGTTACTATATGTAAAGAGAATAGATCTTAATTCTACACAGACGCAAGACAGTTCTTAGTAGACAACAAATTACAAAAAGAGACAACAAATAAAAAATCCGCATAAAGTTAAAATAAGCGCAGACATATAAGCATTGGGTTTGAATAACATATCTACTCAAACCAATATTATTGATGGGGTACTACTAAATGTTAAGATATATTTGCTGAGCATCTGTCTTTCACCGGCAAGTGTAGTAGCGATTTGGTGGTTCCCTTTGTACGAAGCAACATCTATAAAATATATTCATAAGACCCTGTGATAAAACAAATGGATCCCCCTTTATGAGAATTCTCGGATCCGCCACTTTACTGGCCATTCGGGTACAACAAATCAAAAACAGTCCCTCAAAACCAAGACAATCGTGGCATCAAATAATGACAATTTTACAAAAAAATTAAATATAATATCATTTCAAATGTTGTTAATGCTGACATATATAAACAAGAAGTCGGTTTAAATCAGATCTCTCTTTACATGTATGTCTGGTATGGGGTGGACGGCTCCAACCTGAACTGACAAGGACTGCTTATCCAAAGGTACAGCTTCTTCTTCTAATAAAAACTGGACGGCATGATATAAGTAAAACATAAATAAAAAGAATTTAAAGGTGTTAATCATATTTATTGGTATTACAACCGCCATCCAACCCCGAGTCCCTCACTTTTAATTTCATGCCACAACCAAAATTGAAATACTGTATCCATCTGCTATCTTATGTTTAATTTGAAAGATGGCAGACGGATCTGGTCCAAACATTTCAATTTATAAATACGTTATCAAATGTGTACGTCGGTTTTATTTTCGTTTCAACTTGCATCAATTTTGGAATATGTTTTTAATTGGTCGTTGTGCACACAGTACTTTTCTTTAAACGTCAACTTTAAATGACATTTTTCACGTGCCACGTTACTGTCGCATGTTCAACGCATAAATTTCAGAATATTAAATTATAACCAAATGCAACCAATTTAAGGGTAGCACTTTTTGACCAAAATGTTAAATACGATCTACACAAAGAAACAAATAAAAGGGTCATTATCAAAAAATGGAGGGATTTGCGTTCCCAATGTTTGTCCCAAAATATTATTTAAAGATAAACGCATTTACATGTGTTTTTTTATTCTAATTTGTTCTGGTGACTATATTTATTAAGAATATATCAAGAAAAAATTATTACTTCTGATGAATTTTCATAAAATTGACTTGAAAGGTCATAAGCACCCCAAAAACTGTCTGTTGCAAAATTAAAATTTCAACTTTATGTATTTTTTTGTACCTCAAAAGATGCTTTAGTTTTACATTTCTTTCTTGTAAACTGTAAAAACTTATTGCTACAGTAGAGGAAGGTAGTTTTTTGTACAAAATTCCCGTCCACGAAAAAATTTTAGCATTGAGAAGGTCTGTTTCAAATTCCATGTCAGTGATGTTACTTTTTTACTTTTGCTGATGGGTTAGAGTTGTCTTTCTTAGTACAATAAAGCTTGCAATAGATTCTCCCAAGGCACTTCCTGTGTGTTGCAGACGCCAAAAGAACAATTGGAAAAATATGAAGATTTAGCCACAAAAATCGATAAAGGTGAGTCAAATACATGCATACTTTTTTCTCTTGTCATTGATGTTACCAGATATTTATGTATATACAATTACTTTACCTAAAAAAAAAATACTATTGAAAACACAAGCAAAATGCACATGTTGCAGAAATAAATTTCCTGTTTCTCAGGGGGCAGTTGTTGACAAATAAAATATTGTTTTTTGCAATTTTGTCAGTGATGTTACAGTCAGTGATGTTACCATAAAAAAAGAAACATCACTGATGGTTTTTTGTCACATCACTGACAAATTTTTTTTTAAAGTTGATTATTTTGAAATAATCTTATTGTAAGTTAAAATAAGTCACAAAACAACAGATTTTAGAAGAATACAAACTCTTATAAATTGAATAATATTTAAAAACTATTATTTTAAACAAATATCGACTGTCAATCAATGTTTTATCGAAAACATAACATCACTGACATATTTAGTAACATCACTGATAATTTAAACTAAAATATGTTTTTTTTAAACTGAAAATTATGGTGTACATATTTAAAAACTTAAACTAATAAAAAAGATTAAAATAAAGGTAAAACAACATTTAAAATGAAGATGTGGATGGAAATATTAATATTTTGAAACATTATAGAAGTTCTTCTGTAACATCACTGACTGCAAATTGTAACATTACTGACAAAGAAATGGAAAGATGACAGTTTTAATGTTCAAATATTCATATTTTGAGTTCAATATTATTAAATATAATAAATATATTAGTGAAAATGCTAGAGATTAATATTTATGATCAAAATTTGTTTGATGAGCTCCATAAATCATTTAAATTCCAAATGGTAACATCACTGGCATTAATGGTAACATCACTGACAAACCTGGTAACATCAGAGACAATATCTGTTTAACTTTTAAATAAAATCATTGTTACATAAAAATTAATCTTTATTTGTATGTTACATTTCAATTTTTTTCATACAAATCGTTTTATAGCATACATGTGTAAATGCTGTTAAAAATTGTTAAATTAGAGCTGAATACTTTATAATGTAACATCACTGATCATTTATGGTAACATCACTGACTTTTCAGTTGATTATGAATGATTTTCATATATTTAAACATATTTTTCATATAAGATATTGACTTATCACTTTTAAATTTAAGTGTGACGAACAAAAGAAGCATTTAAGAGAATTTAAATATAATGAAAATGTATGTGATCAAAAAATGTAACAGCACTGACATCTTTGGTAACATCACTGACAAATCTTTTAATTATAATGCACACAGAGAAAAACAATAACAAAAAGAAGAATATCATTTTGAAAGGCTAAACTTGAATCATTCAAAAATTGCAATACCCATTCAAAACTATATTTCAATAAATAATTTGTTACAAACATACTAATCAAGACACGGTAACACTTATAATACATCATTGTCTTTTTTTAGAATACTGAAGTATTGTTTCAAGTGCAAAGAATATTTCATCTGAATCAGAATGTTTTCTCACAAAGTAAGTATACCATTTGAGTGTTGGGAATAGGGGTAACACATAAAAACTAAACAGGAATGAGCAATCTGAAATGTCCAATAAGAAAAAGGTTAACAAAAGAAACTGAAAACTGCAATGTTCCAGATTTGTTACAGGCAATTCAAATAAACGGTGGGTTAAACAATGAACACCCTACTCCAGTGCAATCTTAGAGTTTGGTAATCAACACAAAACAATGCAACATGGTTTTGAGACGCTATTGGTTATTGATTTCACATCCAAGAACTTAAGGTACCGAACTTAAAGATGATCATATTTCTCTTTATTAAAAAAAGACAATATATATCCAAAACAAATACAATTAATGTCAGATAAAGACAAATAAAAACTATTTTATATATGAATTTGACAACCATCATACTTATAAACAATGTTAACAAATCAAGAAACATTGCATTTAAAATAAGAGACAATAAAACTCTGAGTATATCAAGTTCTGGTTTTTTTTCAGAAAAAGATGCCACTTTCTAATGCAGAGAAACAGAGGAGATATCGTGAAAGACGTGATCGTGACCCACAAAGAAGAGCTGAGTACCTGGCAAAATCGAGACAGAAGTATGAAACAGATAAAAGTGTTGGAAAGAGAAAAACAATTGCTGAAATATCAGACAGAGACCAACGACATACACGAAGAAAATGGCGACTGGACCAGCTTAATCATAGACGAAAACTCAAAGAACATGAGGCCTTAGAATTGATTGTTACACCTCCAACTTCACCTGATGGAAGTCAACATGAACACTTAAATGATCACATACCTACTCCAGGACCAAGCAATCGATTGGAATCACCACAAAATCCTGGGCCTAGCAGACAAATGCAAGCAGCCAGAAAAAATAAGGCAAAAAAGAAAAGTCAGTGTTACAGAGATAATGCAAAACTCGAGAAAAAGGTTGACAACTTGGTAAAGAGAGTAAATATGTACAAACAAAGGTGGATTCGAGAAAAAAACAAAGATAGTGCCACTCCAATAAGCAAAACAAAAGCCCTTCTTCGAAATTTTTCTTTGCCAAAGACAAGAGAAAAGGTAAGAAAACAACTAGCATTCAGCAGTGCATTAGTTGAAGAAATAAGACAGAAATACTAAAAAGGAAACCGTAAAGAGAAAAATAACATCATAAGTATTGCTGCTGGACGGCTTATAAAAAGATCACGTTTACTTGAATTTGCAAGTCAAGAACTAGGTATGTCCAACTCCCATGGAAAAAGAAAAAAGAAAACATGCCTCACGATCAGACCAGGAAAACAAATAAGAACGTTCTTCGAGAGAGATGATGTTAGCAAATTGACACCAGGCGTGAAACAGACAATAACAAGACTAAAAGTCAAGATGCAGAAGAGAATTTTAGTTGACAGACTAACCAACCTGCATGAGAAATTTCTTCAAGAGCACAAAGAAACAAAGATCAGTTATACCAGTTTTTGTCGACTAAGACCATTTTGGGTAGTAAGTCCAACAGAAAAAGACAGAGCAACGTGTGCTTGCAAACTTCATGAGAACATTAAACTTCTTGTACAGTCTCTCAACTCCATGGAACTATTGCAGTCAAATGATATGAGAGAACTTGTTTCCTTGGCAGTGTGTGATGTTAAAGATAAAAATTGCATGTACAATGATTGCATTACATGTGGAGGTCGTAGCCTTGTGACGAAAGAACGAGACAACACCAAAAATGTAGAATGGACTGAATGGACAACTAAACGAGAAACTCGGTCTGTAAAATCTGAGAAAAAAGAAATAAACATTACAGTAAAAGAAAAACAGCAAGGAAAACTAATGCAGTTAGTTGAAAAGTTTGATGAAGAGATGGCTCGATTCAAACGGCACATATTTAATATTGCATCTCAAATGAGGTACTACACAAAACTGAAAGAAAGCCTAAATGAAAATGAAGTACTTATTCATGTAGACTTTGCCGAAAATTATTTAACAAAGATGTCAACAGAAATTCAGAGTATGCATTTTGGTGCCTCAAAATCTCAAATCACTCTGCACACTGGTGTTTACCACATGAAAGATCAAAAGAATCCCATATCCTTCTGCACAGTAACAGATTCATTAAAGCATGGTCCAGCAGCTATATGGGCATACTTAGATCCAGTGCTTACTGAGATTCAGGAGAAATATCCTTTAATTGACACCATTCATTTCTTTAGCGACGGTCCATCAACGCAGTACAGACAAAAGAACAATTTCTTCTTGTTTACCCAGGAACTAAGCGAAAGAGGACTTAAAAGTGGAACATGGAACTTCCATGAATCTGGTCATGGGAAAGGGGCACCTGATGGAATTGGAGGGGCTATTAAACGTACAGCCAATAGATATGTCCTACATGGAAAAGATATTACAAACGCAAAAGAATTTGTTGATTCACTGAGAGAAAGTCAGAGTAATGTAGTACTTTATGAAGTCCAAGATGATATGATAGAACAGAAGCAGAAAAAGATCCCCAAGTTAAAGACAGTACCTGGCACACAAAAAATCCACCAGATAGTTTATGAAGCAGAATGCCCTGGAGTAATTTATGTGAGAGACATCAGCTGCCGTTGTAGATTTACAGATCCTCATGAACAGCATGAACTAACAAAAGTCAATTTTCCAAAGAAAGATTTCAAGAAGAAAGATTACCCAAAGAAGGATATCCCGAAGAAGGATTTCCCAAAGAAGGATTTTCTGAAGAGAGAAAAAGAGAATCAACACACTCTATCTGAACCGAGAGAAGAAGAGAATCAACACACTCTATCTGAATCGAGAGAAGAAGAGAATCAACACACTCTATCTGAACCGAGAGAAGAAGAGAATCAACACACTCTATCTGAACTAATCAAGCCACCTAATAGAGAGCAATTCTTCGAAGACTGCTTAAAAAGCTTTGAAGAATGCACTACGTTCAAAGACTTGGAGAAAAATTGTAAAGACATAAGTAGAAAAATGATCATTTGGCCAGTAGACTATGACCGATTAACCACAATTGTGAACTCCGGCTTGAATGTTGACCAACAGACTATGGATATTTACCCTGATGATGTACAGCAGACGTATGTAACATTTCCTGTCTCTGTCAAGGCAGATGGGAACTGCCTTCCTTACAGTGCAAGTGTGCTTGCCTTTGGAAATGATAGATATGCGACTGAAATTCGGGCTAGAATTATAATAGAGCAAACCCTATATGAGGAATATTATCTTCAAGAAAACTATCTAAAGAATGGATTAGATGACCCACCAAAATTTGATATTAAAAGGGCGTTTGCGATGTACTCTGATGAATATAAACATGGTACCGACCGTCTGAATGACAAAACCACAATTCAAGACATTTATGAAAGGGAGGTCATGAAGATAAGAAAACGCAGCACTTATATGGGCATATGGCAGATATTTGCCCTGTCATCTGTACTCCAACAAAAGGTCTTTTCTATTTATCCCAAATTAGGAAATGATAACGTAAGAAAAGATTTACACAGAATTATTCATCCCCGAGTAAATGTCTGTGAAAACAGAATTTTGTATATTATGTGGACTAGCACAAGATCAGATATGACAAGAGGTCACTGGTTGCCTAACCATTTTGTGCCAGTGCTACCTATAGATGATACTGTTGAAAGCAAAGATCAAGCAAATGAGCAACAGAATAAATTTGAAAACCATGAAATAGAAATGGAAACAAATGTAACATGTGAAAACTATAAAATGGCAACAAAGGCATCAAGTGAAAACAACAAAATAGCAACAGATGAAACAGGTGAAAACAATGAAATGATAACTAACATAACAAGTGAAAACGATGAAATGGTAACAGATGAAACAGGTGAAAACAATAAAATGACAACAAAGTCAACAGATGGCAACAATGAAATGGCAACAGATGAAACAGGTGAAAACAATGAAATTACAACTAACATAACAAGTGAAAACTATGAAATGGTAACAGATGAAACAGGTGAAAACAATAAAATGACAACAAAGTCAACAGATGGCAACAATGAAATGGTAACAGATGAAACAGGTGAAAACAATAAAATGGCAACAAAGGGAACAGATGGCAACAATGAAATGGCAACAAATGAAACGTGTGAAAAAAATGAAATGACAACAAACATAACAAGTGAAAAAAGCGAAATGGCAACAGATAATGTAGAGGAAAATATTGAAAACAATGAACAAGGATTGAGTGAAAACCAGAAAAATGAAACTGATCAATCATTTAAAATCAGATGCACCCCTAGTCAGTTAATTGGACAATATGTAGTAGTTTTGTATGACAATATGCCATACCCAGGATTAGTTATTGATTCGGAGGATACAGATGTGTATGTAAGATGCATGCACAGAGTGGGAAGAGGCACAACAAACAGCCCGTTTTTCTGGCCACGGACACTCGTTGATGAATGTTGGTACAATATGGAGCGTGTCCTTACAATCATCCCTGAGCCTATAAAAATTGGAAGACATTACTCCATCGATGAAGCTATTTGGGTGAAAATAATTGACTATCTGAAAGAGAACTAAAGTGTGTTTGTTCTTAAAAACTATAGTTACATTATTATGCTAAGTTTTGGATTTGTTAATGGTTCTTTGATTGAAATTTTGTTGTTAATTTTATATGGAAAGTAATGTTCCAGTTTTTATGAAAGATATCACATATGAATGATTATGTCAGTGATGTTACATGCCTTGTCATTGCTGTTACTGTTAGATAAAGAAATTGTCTAAATTTAGCTGTAAGTCAAAATATCTTAATTGTCTTGCATAAAATGTTGATATTGACTAAAGATACAAAGTTTCAACCATAAAAATGTTAATCATTTTGTCATTATAGTTGTAGAAGTCAGTGATGTTACAAAGTTGTCATTGATGTTACCTTTTGTCAGTGATGTTACTGCGAGTTTTTATCAATTTTGACAAAATAAGAAATAGAATAATGACAAAACCTTTTTTGATAATAAATACATAAATGTATTTAAAACAAATACATTTAAAATTTCTATTGAGCTTTTCTTAATTTTGTCATCATATGAATTAAAAATCTTAAATTTTACCTTTTTTTCCCTTAACAGGGTATATTAATGTTAATTTATCATTTTATTTTTAATTCAGCTAAAAAAAATTGGATTATTTGTTAAACATTTGAACTCTTTTTCAGAATAAAACAAAATAAATGATTACAAAAAGAAAAATACATACCAGAAATGGGCATTTTGAAAAGGTAACATCACTGACATTTGGTGGTTACCACCTATTATTTTGTCTTGTTTACAAAATACTTGTGTTGAATTAAGCTGGAATTTTATTTGATTTACATTGTGTGATGTTTAAAAAATGTTTTTGTTCCAATAAAGGTTTTTTTCTAGTTGATTTATTTTTCAGTTTTTTAAATTTCAAATCCCTCCATTTTTTGATAATGACCCAAAAACATTTGTTTATGTTGATTTATGTTTTTTATTGTATAATCACGTTTACAATCAAGTGTCTTCTGTATATATATTCGCCTTACTCTTTCTAAAATTACACGCGTTTCGAACGCCGATGCATTGTCTAATTATTGTTTTCTTTGCATTTGTGAACATGTCCATAAACTTATTTCGTAGTCTTTGACTCATAATGAGATAAATAAATATGTTAGATAAACACGACAATACGGTCAGAAACTTAATCGCCTCAAAAAAGGCTCTAGCAATAGTCAAATCTGTTTCTGTAATGTCTAATTTACTCGGATGATTTAGAATTGCAAACAAAAAGCTGAAGAACTTTCTGTCTTGTTGACTTCCAGATATCACGACTCTGAAAGGAAACTCCTCCAATGTGTCTTGCATGTTTGCAAAAACCAGAATATAGGTGACGTTTACGACGATCCGGGGAATTTCAGATAACAAAACCGTGAATAATAACACAAAAACCATTATTAAAGATCTCTTTTCATTTCTTGTTGTTTGTTTACGGAATTTGTTAGTACATAGTTTATACGTTATAAAAAACGTTATTAATAGCATAAGAACACAGATGACGTTCAGAAGAATGGCGGTCAAAAGTGGTTGCTTCTCGTGGTAGTACGTCTGCAGTCGTTCCTCTGTATTGCTCATAAAACACATGGTGTTATTTTCGAATTCTTTATAAGTAAAAGAATGAACAAGAAAAACTGGTATATTGATTACAGTTGGTACTAGCAAACAAACAAGACAACAGACTACCGTTTTCTTGACAGTTAAACTGGTTTTAGTCCAAATCGGATATTGTAATGCGACAACTTTCTGAAATCCGATGCACGTTGTCAAAAAAATTGACATGTAATGAAAACAGTCGCACACAAGATGAACGACATAAATGTAAAAATTACAATACGGGGACTGTAACGTAACAAACGTTCCATTAAAGGGAGGCAATCTGCTCCTGAACGTGTTTAAACGATTTATAAAAAATGGTTCGAACCCGTATGTAAATAGTGCTGTTAACCCGTCTGTCAATGCAAGGCACTGGAGCAGTACTGTAGCAGGAGATATCAACTGCTTTTGAAATAAAATAATTATAATAAAAATATTCACAATAACAGCTAAGTAAGATAATACGGCCCCGAACAAAAACAACGGTCCCATACTGTCCACTCTGGAGAAAATAATAATCGGTATTTCATTGTCAGACTGGTTTTCCGCATACATTCTCCTATTATTGTTGTCCTAAATCCAAATAAAATATTATCTTTTCACTGCAATCCAGATGTCTTTGTTGGAGTTTATCATGCACAGATAATTATATATTAACGACCGTCCTAATTATGATTAACGTCTGTTGATATGCTGTCGACTTAATTGGAATTGAACCATAAATATTAACACTTCAGCGAAATATAAAAACTATTTATATACATGTTGTTGCATGTGTGGCCAGTACAAATATAAAATGTCATCTTTCATCGTAACAGGAAGGTATTGTCATTGCTCCACTTTAAAACCGCATCATTTATTGTTTCACACGATTTTCAAGTGTCTTAGTTTATACATCTGAGTTCATTACATATTGTTTAGCCACTCAAACATTAATTTTTCCCACTCTTATTTTCCATGCGCCTCTTTAACATTCATGTACGCCATGCCTCAGAAACACATCAGATGCTAACAGTAGCACAATAGAGACATCAGTGGTAACACTTCTACTTAGTATGAAGCAATGTCAAATAAGCAAACGAGAATGATTTTACCAACTTTGAATTTTTGTTTGCCTGAAAACACAAGTAAAGCGTCCTATATTGCTGAAAAAATATTTAGTTTGTTGTCAAGTGTATTGTGTATATGTGTGATATGTTGAGGAACCTTTAACTACATCAGTTTAAACGTTTGTATGTTTTATACGAAAACCAAACAAGAATTTCTATAAAGCATGTATGCAAACCTAACTTGTAACATTTTACTGCATTTTTCCTTTCATCGTTTTATGGATTAATCACATTTAATCTGTGTGTTGTGCAAAATCATTTTTTAAAATAAGACGTTTCATTTCAAACCACGGCTTCGTTTCACCTGATAAATATCCCCATACAAATACAATTAAAGTAGGCTAGGCTTTGATATAGTTTAATCAACCAACTTTTAAGTTATTCTATAGTGTAAACCCCACCTCTTGTCGCCATTCAAAATACTAAGTGAACTACATAGATCTTCTGACAACAATAATGCCACGTCCATTTCAAATTCTATTGATTGCATATGTTACAAAACATACATACCACTCCTTTCATCAGTTTGTCTGCGTCTCGTTTGATTAAATATGTTAACTGGTAAAAGACGTGGTATATATAATACTTAAGGAATATTTTTCTGAGAAATTACTATTAAAAGCACAATAAAACGATTAAATTACTGATCAGAAAAACAAGATTACATTTTCAAATGTAAGAATTATGAAAATGTAGCTTTACCCTTTGGAGTTGGGGTCGTATCAACTCTTACCGAAAAAGCGCAGAGCTCTGCGTACACATCGTGGTCGCAAAAAAAATGTTGCCCCTGGAAACCATTATGTTCTCACTGGAGTTAAAGTGCCAGAAAACAAACAGAATGCTGAATTTTGCGTAATACAATACAAAACAATACAATACAATACAATACATTTTTTAAACCAAATTAAAGCATTAACATACAACAGTTATGATTGTCATGCACATAAAAAGTATATTACAGTAGAGTAATAGATCTGCTTACAAATAAATAACAACCAGACATACATAAAATGAACAAATATAATAAAGTTGAAGTCTCCTAAGTCATGGTAGGATAAAGGCATGTTGTATATAAATTATAATTGTTCTACCTATATAATTATACAGCAATGAACATCCAAGGATAGTGATTAACCAGAACTGCATTCATTGTTGTGCCCAGTATCATATTAAATATACAAATGTACAAGAACCTTTAGTGGAGATTCTGCATAACACATCAAGGGACGGTAACAACGGAGTTCTCTTACTAAGGTCCAAAATACATGTAGAATTCAATGAAATACGAAACAAATAAAGTATCAAAAAGATACCATATGTAATAATAACAAACATAAAGAAAGGATTTCAGGATGTTCACTATTACAATATCAAATAATTTTCATTTCATTGCTCAAATTTCGAAAATTATGGCATTTACCCTGGATATGTATTAAAATATTTTCTCGCTTTATAATGTGGGCAGTACAGTTTAACAGAAAGTGTCATTCATCCTCTACCTTACCCAGGAAACATTATTTACAAATACGGTCTTGTCGTAAAGTACCCTAATGCCTTGTTGACTCTATTTTCAATTTTAAAGATGATATACGTAAATGTGTTCAAAGTTTTTTTTCTATTTACCGAAAGATATCTTTCTAAGTCAAAACTTGTTTTCGCTGTAAGATAAGTTGTTAGCTTTTTCTGCATTCTCCATAGATCAATATAATGTTGCTTTGTGATAATGTTACATTTAGATGTGAACGCAGAAGATTTTAATAATATATATCGTTGTGTATCCCTTATTAAAGTTACCAATGATGTACATGATGTAAGCTATGAATCCGTACTAAGATGGCTTTTTAGGCTTATTTTTTTAGAACAGTTATAAGCAGCTTGAAGTAGAGGAAATGATGAATTCGGATTTTCTAACCTTTGTTTGCCAATATTTTAATATTTGCCTAATAGTATCAAAATGTAAGTTCAGATTCAGCCTGAGAAAAGTTGGTGCTTTTTTAAGAACACGCAATAAAAATTTTCAAAATTTTATGTGCAACTTTTCACAAACTTTCGGGCCGCACATCTGTATATACCCATATATACTAGGTTACCCCCCCCCCCACACACACACACCTAACCCATTTAACCCCGTTGTACAGCTACTGCAGTTACTGTCAAGAAATACTCTTATTTTTTGTAGACAACACGCATGTAAAATTTAATTCAATTTCAGGATTAATAATTACACAGTGAAGTAGTTATTTTCGTTTGTTCTGGCAAATTATATGATCCCTCTGAATTCCGTTTGAGATATTCGTTCCTAGTGTGTGGGTTGAGGGTCGGACATTAGACATTAGACATTATACATTTTATTTCACTAAAGACCCCTCATGGGGTATGTTAGTACAATAACATAACATTAAACAAAAAGTGAACATATTTACATTAAAAACATAGTAAGTATGTAATGTGCATATATGTGATCAGACATATTTTAGGAATTTAGATATAGTATATTATATTAAGTTGCAGGAAGTACAAAATTTGAAAATTTATGATAAATTATGAAAAAGCTTGAATAACAATCTTACAAAATTTTGCAATTCCAATAAGTGTGTATAAATCTGATGTATTCATGAGCTCACTAAATTTTATAGCATTTGGATTATTACATATATTTCTTGGCAGATATTTAGATTGGATGTGTTAAAAAAATCACATTTGAACAAATAATAAAACTCATCACCAATCTCGTTAACATTACAAAGATTACAATTATATCTTTCAGATCTATCAATACTATAAAACCTTCCAGCTTCTATAGGTCATTTGTTACTAATACCACGAAATCTACATATTAAATACTGTCTTAAATCACATGGTAACAATGATAAATACTGTTCAAAACTGAAATTTGTTTTATACATTCTATAATTAAGGCATTTTGCAGAGTTCATAACATTATTTTGACAAGGTTGTATAAACTTATCACTAAGACATTTTTTGGCATTTTTACTAATACAAACAGATTTAAAAACTTTCTGTTCATCCCATAACGTATTATAATTGCATTCATACAAAGTATTCTTAATTTCTAATAGCCATTTAGAATGATAAACATTTCTCTTGCTAAGCTGATACAAAATATTGTATAAGATATATGATATTTTTTCTCTTTTACCACATAATATGCGTTGCCAAAAACCAACCATTCTAGCTTTAATAATAATGCTCAAAGGTACTCTACCCAATTCGCCATAGACTATACAATGAGGCGTACTTTTCTTTACCTTTAAAATGGTTTTATAAAATTGCATATGAAAATTTTCAATAATATTACAGTTTTCATAGCCCCATATTTCACAACCATATAATAATATTGGTACAACCATTGTATCAAATAATTCAAGCTGTATATCTATAGGTAAATTCAACTTTCTAGCTCTTCTTATAACTTCATACATAGCTTTCCTTGCTTGTTGCACAAGTTGTGTTTTTGCATCATTAAAAGAGCCTTTACATGAAAATATAATACCAAAATATTTTGAAATTTGTGACAATATTCAAGTTTTCAATATTATATTAAAAATTTAAACCATTTACATCAAGTCTAGACCTGGAAAAAACTACAATATTTGTCTTAGAGCTGTTTACTTGTAATTTCCATGTTTGACAGTATAAATACATAGCATTTAGCGAGGCTTGTAGCTCAGCAGCTGACTCAGCTAAAATTACTGTGTCGTCTGCATACAATAACAAGTATAAACGAAAATAAACAGAGATCTCATCAGTATCAAGAAGGCAATACTCATATCAACTAAACCATTATATGCATGAGACATAAACTCTACTAAGTCATTCAGAAAAATTGCAAATAAAACAGGCGACAAATTTTCGGACTGGCGAACACCAACATTAGATTGAAAAAAGTTTAAATAGGTATTTCCTTGTCTAACACATGATTTTGCATTATTATACATATTTTTTATAACATTTTCCCATCAATTGTACATTGTAAAAGTTTTTGCCATAAATATGCTCTTTTAACCGAATCAAAGGCTTTCTTGTAGTCAACAAATACACAATATAATTTTCTACCTCTGTGTCAATATAAATCAATTAGACATTTCAAATTGAAATATGATCTGTGGTACTATAACCTTTTCTAAACCCTGCTTGCTCCTCACATAATAAACCAGAATTTTCTAAATATGAATGTAGACGATTATTTAATATACATGTAAAAAGTTTACCATAACAACTTTTAAAATAGTAATGCCACGATAATTATCAACATCGGGATCGTAAGACTTAATCTTTTTAGGCTTGGATTACGTCCCCTGAAAAATGAATGAAACAAACACGTTTTTTTGATTGGCGAGAATCATGAAAATCAAAGTACTGAGTCGTAATCCAGATGATTATTTAAGAGAAACCAAAAGAGATATTCACAAAGGTATTAACAACAAAACAAATGACTGAAAAACGGCATGTCATTTTGACACCAATGCCAAATTATCATGAGCAGCATTAATTACAGAGTGGAACACTATCCCTGACCACATCATCAAAGCTGACTCTGTGGACTCGTTCAAGCTAGCCATTCAAAAACAAAAATAACAATAAATAAATTTTCCATGTATTCTATCATTGTAAATATCACATCTACTTTTTTCATTCTGTAGGAATCTGTTTTTTTTTAAATCATTTATATATGTATTCATCTGATCTATATCCTGTTTGTATGCAATTCCTATCGTGACATTATCTTCAATCTGTTGAAGGCGGTCACTAAATGGTAGATAGATAGATAGATAGATTAATACAAAAATGTTGAAAGTTTCAATTGGTTCGTTTCAATGAAAATGGGTGCGCTAGGCAGTGTTCCAGCAAGGGGAAAATAGAGGGGCGCCGCGCCCTGCCCTAAAATTACCACGCCCCTGTGCCCCCTCAAGCGCCCTTGTGTCACTAGTACTGGCGACCTTATCACTCTAAAAGTGCCCCAATTCATTTTGTTTTCTAAAATTAACAGCAATTAAAGTGTTTTTATTACTAATTATTCATAAGACTACTGTACAGGCCCCGCGAATTTTAATTTCTCCACCCATCGCGGTGGGGGTGGAGGAGAGTGGAGAGACTGTTGCTCAACTCTCCTTGGTGGAGTCGCGGTGTTTTCGCGGTGGAGTGCCGATCGCGTAGTCGCGGTGGATAGCCGGCCAAAAAGATCGTAAAATCACATCAGAACAATGGGTATGCATGTTAAGTTTCTGTTTCCTTTCTCCAGAAAATGTTCTACTTCTTATATTTTCTTCAGTGTTGACAAACATCACCAGAACAACATTGTCTACAATGCCGTTTTCGTCAATATAGGAAAGTGGAATTGTGGTCATATACTTGAATTGAGTGTGTATACAACAAACTCTATACCTTGTGTTATAAAATTAATTATCCCTTTAAATTAATTGCATAATACATAATAAATGACAATTTCTGACCATATTTGATTACACAATTACAGTCTTCCAAGTAAACCGGTAGTCCGATGCCCGCGGCGTGTAAAATTAAGTTTGGGCCTCTAAAACTCTTAACTATGGACGCCCAGCTGGCTTGTGCCAAGAAATAAGCCGTTAATTCATTTTTATTATAAAAACTGTCAGAGATGCGTATAATTTATTTATTTTAACTTGCGGTATTGTAATTTCTTGCAAACACAACATCATAACAGATGTGTAAAATGAAACTGGTTCCATTAGTTTTATAAATTTTGTAACCAGTCTTAGTATAGCTGGTTCCCGTATATCTTGTACCATTAACATAAAGGGTTGCGGGAAAATAAGAGCAGATACCAGTTCAAAGCAAAAGTGAAATATGGGAATTTCCGAAGCGGATATGAACATAGGGCCGGAGATTGCAAATAACGATGCTTCTGGTATTGTAATGAGTGTTGTAAAGATTTAAACAGTCAAGATTTTGGCAATAACTATCAAACAACTTTAATTTTGATCTGTATAAATATTTTAAGTAGTGCATTTTACATTAAATACATAATGACAATGTATCCATTTTCTACTTCTAGTTCTACTTTATATTAGCCTATTAACTTGCATGTATTTACTAAATAAAGACACATTTATTTAATTTATTTTTTAACAGTCTTGTGGTAGTTGACTCTTTTTCATTGTAATGTTGAATATTTATGGAAATGCCGGATGAAGTTAATCAAACTGTGTAGTACTTATCATCAATAATTTAAGTTAAACTGCTTATATTAAGATAAACCTATATAAAAATAAAATTGCACATATCAACACTTAATGATAAAAACAAGTTCTCCTTTTTCTATTCCCTGAGAGATAATACTAATGTCATTTTCAAGAGAATAAATGACTGAAAATTATTTAATTGATTTTTACTGCATCTTTATTGAATATTTCAGAGTATTGACACTTAAAAAATTTACATGAAATATTCGGGCTTGTTAATTTTCTTGTGGGCCTGTAAAATTCTGTAGGTACAGGCCCATTTGGCCTGTGACCAAAAAAGTTTAGCGTGAAGACTGCAATTAAGGGTACACAGGTAATGCTGTCATATAACCAATTAGCGTTAATTATGTCTTTAATTACCTTTGATCATTTGACAGTGTGAACTACAGTTCAAAAACGAACTCACAAGCTGAATTATATTTGAACAGTGTCAAAGCTGTCTGTTTTAAATAAATAACAGTGTCTTCTTGGATTTTTATAAACATTGTAGAATCTTGGTATCAGAATGTCTACGGAGAAACATACGTTCACAACTCCAAAAGAAAAAGAAAATCTTATGCCACTAATGAAGCTTCTCGGTAATCCATCTGTCTTTATCCACGTTCTTTTTGAAAGCATTTTAAAAAATCCAGTATCAATCCAATAAATTAAAATAATCGTTGAATTCTATTAACAGCTTGTTTGTTTACGTCACCAAAACCGGAGTTATAATTATAAAATAATTAATAGATAAAATAGTGGTGGAATAAATAAAGATATACCGCCTGTCATTTCCTTTTCATCGTTTTTTTTAAATAATTATAACCACTTCACAGGTATATCTTTGTACACTACTTGCACGTGCTATTTTACAAGCGGTAAATTAATTGATTCAAGAAGCAGACGATACCTCAATTATCGTGTTCTACTTTCATATATTTTCTTCAAATTTGACAAACATCAACAAAACAAGATCGTCTATAGTGCCGTTTACGTCTATACATGTAAATGTAAGTGAAATTGTTGTCATATGCTCGAGTGTGTATACAACAAACTTTTTATTTTTTGTTGTAAAATTAATCCTCCTTTCAAATTAATTGGACAATCCCTTGTAAATTGAGCACAATGACACTTTCAGACCATTTTTCATTACATAATTAGTGGTACCAGGTAATGATGTCAGATGATAACCAATTAGAGTTAATTAGGCCATACCTGTGATCATTTGACATCCTGAACTACAGTTCAAAAACAAAATCACAAGCGTCTTTTTGGTTTTTTATAAACCTTGTAGAATTTCGGAATCATAATGTCTATGGAGGAAATATATTCACAACTCCAAAAGAAAACCCCATACCACTAATGATGCTTCTCGGTAATCCATCTTTCTTTGCAGATTTTTTTAAGCATTTTAAAATATCCGGTTACAATAATGTAAAAAAACACTACTTGCACGTGCTATTGTGAAAGCGGTAAATATTTTGATTGACAAGCAGACGATATCCTCAATTATCGGCACGTGCTTTTTTACCGAATATTTTAGAAATACAAAGAAACAGCGGAATTTTTAGTTATATATAATTTAATATATTCATGTAGTATATTGTTGATTTGCAAACAATAAAGTCTAAACTGTGTTCTGTGTAAGGTAATAACTGTCTTCGGCACGGATTAAACTATCATGTAAGTACTTATCAAGCAATATTTGCTATACAGAAATGATTGCCTAATTCTTAATTAGTACGTTGACACTTCCTTGACATTTTCAATTAATTAGTGTAACAAAGGTAATACTGGCTGATCGAATTAGCGATAATTAGGTCGTTATTTACCTTTGAACTCACAGACTGACCTACAGTTTACAAACAAGCTAATTATATTTGAACAGTGTCAAAGCTCTCAATTTTAAATAAGTGGATGCGAGTTATTTGACGATTCATATTGTCGAACAGGTGTCCATGGATTTGTTTATTGCAACCTGCTGTTAAACGGAATACGTAACACAAATAAACCAAGTTGTCACTTCGTCATTGCAGAGAATGTGAACAACTGTTAACTTTATTAATGGATAAATATATTGGGAAGAAATATATGGAAATTGGTAAGCTTTTAACCGCATATTCGTCACCTCTAAGCCTATATTGACCTCTACATAAGAAAGAACAACAAATGCATAAATAAGATAATTAGCTTTTTAGCTACATGAATTGATAATATAGATAAGTAATAAATCTTCACAGACAACCTGAAATATAAATAAAACGATGAAAGATTAATAAATTAATACAAACATACATACAATAAATAATCTTAACACAACTTTGCTAACTATTGTTAGAAATAGTATTCTACACGATCTTTCTGTTTATGTTTTTACAGGATAACACATGAAACTGATCTGAAACAGGTTCACAAAAGTGTCATATATTTTAAAAGGTGAAAGATCAGACTTACGATAAATTCACGTCATTTATACGATAGTATGCACAGTTACAGAATGTGCCAATGTATCCCCAAATGTTTGCAGAGTGGATACACCGCGAATACACGGTGGAGTCCTCGGCTCTCCACCCGATACCGGCTCTCCACCGGCAATTCGCGATAGCGAGTTGCGGTGGAGATGACCGCGGAGAGGTCGCGGAGAAATTAAAATTCGCGAGGCCTGTACAGTATTGTCATTTCCTGATGATTTTGATTATATAATTAGTGGTAGACAGTCTTGACTAGTACACAGGTAACATGGTCAGGCTACTTACAATTATCAAATATTAAAGGTCTCTAATCAATTTTGATCCTTTTATAGTCCTTTTAATTATAACTATTCTTCCCAATCAAAAGAACAAGCCAATATATCTTTGAACAGTTTTACATAAATGGCCACTGGAGATAAGGGTTGAAATTATCGGACATGAGGACACATTTTGCGTGTACAGTACATGTAAAAAATGAGTGTGGTAATTATGTTTGGTCATGTGGCTTAATTATGATCCAGATCGGGAAACATTTTTTTATTGCCCTTTGCCCAAGATATCTTCGAATATTTGTCACAGCGCCATGTTTATCATAGTACATGCCATTTATACAAAACATGCAGTGAAAGCTGGTACCTGACTGCCTTTTTCTTTGTTCAAATAGCGTAGAGTAAAAATACTTGCGGCAACCAGTACAAACCAAATGAAAATACGGAAATCTCCGGAGCGGATATGAACAAGTTCTGGAACTTGTTAATATAAAGATTGAAACACAGTAAGAAATAGTATTTTGGCAGTCACTTTTCAATTATTTAAATGTAGAAATATATTGATGAAATTTACTTTAAAATTAGATCAAAGGACCATAACACAAACAGAACACTTATTCAAATAATAACAACAACAAAAGTGCCCCACCTGCAATCACTCACAAACATATGCAAATATATGCGAAAAAGTGCCCTTCTCATGCACCCCTCTATTTTCAATTCCTAGCTGGAACACTGCTAGGCCAGGGTTCGACACTAACGCTAGCCCGGGGCTACTAAAAATCATAGTTAATAGTTAAATACGGTAGCCCGAATGGGCTAGTGGTTTTGCAAGTCGTCGTATGGTAGTCTCATTTCATTTCGTTTCAATTAAAAAGCCTTTCATTTTGAACGTTTGCCCAAAGTTGTCTTTTAATTTTATTTCCGTTTTGTTAAGAAATCTTCATAATTTTGTCACTACGTCACGTTTACACGCCGTTAACAATGGGGAATAATCCAATCACTGAAAGCTGGTTCCTTCTGACATTTACTTTGTACATTTGTAAAGGGTATTTTGAAAATGAATATGACCGAAAACCAGTTCGAAGTAAAATAAACTATAAAAATTTTCCGGACTGGATATGAACACCGAGCCGGAGATTGCAAATACGATCCTGATTGTATTGAAAAAGTGTATTGCAAAGATTTTAACATACATGTAATATAAATTAGAATTTTGGCAACCAGTTTCAATTTTTTTATTTAAATCTGTTTAAATTCTTCTAATACTACATGTAGTATGTTTCACAATTATGTTGGTTTTAAAAGCTCTTATAGATCTTATCTTTATTGTTACATGTTCACCTACTTAAATAAATATTACTTGACTTGTCATTTTCTACTTTTATTTCTACTTCATTTAGATTGCAATTAACTAATCTGCTAATGACAAGGAAACATTTCTTTTATTAAAATTTGTGTGGCAGTTGATTCTTTTTCATTGTAAAGTTGAATATTTATAGAAATGTGTGATAACACATGACGGATTAATTTGTTCAAACTGTTTGTTCTGGACTTTCATTGATATTTCATGATTCATCCTCAATAATTTAAACTGCTCAAAGAAGTCCATATAAAAATAAGAATGCATATAAAACAAAACAAAAACAGCACTTTTCGCAACATTTAATGCAACTTCTGCCTGTTGTTCACTCACTTTTCCCTTTTAAGCCTAAAAAAGAAAAGTGAATTCTCTCTATTTTTTTGACCTTGCTTGTGCCTTGCATCTACAAAAAGAGAGGTGACTTCTCCCTATTATTAGCTCACCTGACCCAAAGGGTCATGTGAGCTATTGTTATCACTTTGCGTCCGTCGGCGTCGTCGTCGGCGTCGTCGGCGTCTGTAAACTTTTTACATTTTAATCTTCTTCTCTGAAACCACTTGGCCAATTGAAACCAAACTTGGCCACAATGTTCATTGGATGGACCTTTACAAAGTTTATGTTTTTTATTTTGATTGGTAAACCAATATGGCCGCCACCTCAAGACTTAGTTTAACATAGGACCCTATGGGAAAAAAGTTAAAAAGGGCTTCTTCTCTGAAACCGTTTAACCAATCAAAACAAAACTTACTAGCAATATTGTTTGGATGGTCCTCTATAAAGTTTGTGTTTTTGATGGGAATTGGAAATTCAAAATGGCCGCCACCGCAGGACTTAGTTTAACATAGAACCCTATGGGAAAAAGGTTTAAAAGGCTTCTTCTCTGAAACCGGTTAATCAATGGAAACAAAAACTTACTAGCAATATTGTTTGGATGGTCCTCTATAAAGTTTGTGTTTTTTATGGCAATTGGAAATTCAAAATGGCTGCCACCGCAGGACTTAATTTAACATAGGACCCTATGGGAAAAAGTTTGAAAGGCTTCTTTTCTGAAACCAGTCAACCAATGGAAACAAAACTTACTAGCAATATTGTTTGGATGGTCCTCTATAAAGTTAATGTTTTTTATCCCAATCGGAAATTCAAAATGGCCGCCACCGCAGGACTTGGTTTAACATTCGACCCTATGAGAAAAAAGTTTAAAAGGGCTTCTTCTCTGAAACCGTTTAACCAATCAAAACAAAACTTTCTAGCAATATTGTTTGGATGGTCCTCTATAAAGTTTATGTTTTTTATGGCAATTGGAAATTCAAAATGGCCACTACCGCAGGACTTAGTTTAACATAGGACCCTATGGGAAAAAGTTTTTAAAGGCTGCTTCTCTGAAACCGGTTAATCAATGGAAACAAAAACTTACTAGCAATATTGTTTGGATGGTCCTCTATAAAGTTTATGTTTTTTATGGCAATTGGAAATTCAAAATGGCCGCTACCGCAGGACTTAGTTTAACATAGGACCCTATGGGAAAAAGTTTTTTAAGGCTTCTTCTCTGAAACAGGTTAATCAATGGAAACAAAAACTTACTAGCAATATTGTTTGGATGGTCCTTTATAAAGTTTATGTTTTTTATGGCAATTGGAAATTCAAAATGGCCACCACGGCGCAGGACTTAGTTTAACATAGGACCCTATGGGCAAATAAAAAAAATCTTCTCTATACAACCGGTTAACCAATGAAACAAAGCTTTCTAGTAATATTGTTTGGATGGTCCTATTTAAAGTTTATTGAAAATTACAGGACTTAGTTTAACATCAGGGAAATGCCATCTTCATTGCCTATAAAATCAGGTGAGCGATACAGGCTCTTAAGAGCCTCTGGTTCTGACTACGTGTCCAGGTTTAGTATTTTTGGAAACATTACTTGTTTACAGGGCTAGTGAATCTTTCTGAGGGCTAATGATTTTTATATGGCAGTAGCCCTGTGGGCTAGTACCTTAAAAAGTGTCAAACCCTATAGGCCACTCGTTTTTTGTTTTTTTTAATTTGACTCAAAAACCTCATGTGGTTGTTGAGAAATGAAGGATACTTAAAAATAAATAATGCTTGATTATAAATTAAAAACGATTTGTGACATGTAAACAACAAAAAATGTGGGGAAATTTTGTTATTGGATTTTCGTAATTCAAAGTCTTAAGGTACACTATGTAACAATAAAAAAATGCAAACAAAAAACTGAGAGCCCAAGGGGTGTGACTTTTTGATCTGTACATGGCCAATTCAGTACTTGCATTTATATAACTAATTTTTCTGAAAATATAAAAAAAGGTTTGAAGATAACAATGTTTACTTCATATCATTAAAAAACCAATGAACATTCTGATAAATATAATAACAGTAATAATAATATAGGCACAGCCAACATGGCAAGTATCACACATTATATGGTTCATGAGGTTACTGCAGAGCACCCTAACAATTGAATCACATCAGTTATTTCAAAGGATGGTTGGAAAGTAATCTCTGAGGTAAATGTATGGAGCAAAAATAGGTTAACCTGTTTACACAGCAACAGAATTTTACTGTGAGGTTAAGTTTGTTTAAACTTAAATTTGCCAAAAAATCCTTTCCAGAAATATTTTTGACTGAGAAGTATTTACAATCTGATGTCATCAACAACAGTGAGCTTGCTGTTACTCAAATAAATGAACCGAAACACCACAAATGAGGTTTCATTAATAATGACTGTAAATAGTTCAAAATGGAGATTACATGCATGTGCCTCTGAGGTCACTTTCCTGGCGCTTAACGGAAATGGCAGAGAGATGTTCCGATTGAACACCCTAACTGTGCCGCTGCATTTCACTGGTGACGTGACGTCTTTGTATAATGTGTTGCCTATGTGTGCACGCTATTACAGGACTTACAGATCTCAAGCTATACATAATTAGGAGATAACTGTATTGAATTTGATGATTTGCCAGCATCAATTGGTGATTTTATGGTTGGAAAATTAGTTTACTGTCGACGCGTAAGTGGAGCCAGTAAACAGATATTTCCGACCATCGAATCACCAATTGATGGCCGGCAAATCTTCGAATACTTTACGGTTATCTCCATTCTAATGCTACGCCATAAAAAACTAAATTAAATGTTTAAAATGGGAATTTTTTATTCGGAAAAAACCTCTGCACTTGCGCTAACTTTTGACGGCATCAATCGTGGAATTGATGCCATGAAATTTTTAACATTGTCTGACCAGAATTGACTTTACATCAAGAATTGCATTAGAATCAGAGATTTGCAACTTCTGATTAGTCAGGGGCAGGAACATTTTTGTTGTTATTTAAAACAGCAGAAAATTAAGGTTTTTGATGAAAATTATTTTTTTCTACTTTTAAATAAATTTTTGAGTTCTTCTACAAAATTTTCTTGGATAGCTGAGCTACCATTTGTTCATATGGACCATGTGACTTTTTTTTACACTGGCTCAATACAATTATAGCATTTTCTCTCTCCATTGTTTTCTTATTTCTCACTTATAAAAACAGCTTGGGTTTGGGTAATTTTACTTGGATAAAGACATAAAACACTTTTAGAGTCATTACTAAAACAACAAATGATATAATTATACTAATATAATATTTCAAAGGAATTAATGTATGAAATTATCAAACATAATTACAGTTGTAAATTTAAAAAAATTCCCAATCAAAACAAATAATTAGTAATTATTATAATTTCAAGATTTCATGTACAATGTACAAAATGTATTGAAATTTGTCGTTTTAAACATTTCATTATAATAATAATAATAATAATAATAATACTTTATTTTATGAGGGTAAACTCAGTTAGCTACACTAATCTTCCCTGAGGCCCTCATATTAAACCAAAGAAAATAATGTAGTACAGCATACATTGATCAAATTGTGAGACAATTATAAACATTACATATACAGAAAATATACAAGTGTACAGAAAGTAACATACAAATTGGTGAAAAGTTATACATTGTCCTGATGGTCTGAAGAATATAATAAGTAGTTTTTAATATTTGTCTTGAATACATTGGTGCTAATAGATTCACGCACTGAAGGTGGTAAGTTATTCCATAGCAAAGGGGCGGAATATACAAAAGATTTTTTGAATTGTTCAGTTTTTGGTTTAGGGACATTGAGATTACCTTTTAAGGCATTTCTTAGAGCATATGGGTTTGTTTCAGAAATATATGAAAATTTTTTATTGAGGTAATCTGGAGCCTCATTTTTTAAGCATTTGAAAGTAAGTAGACATTTGTGATATTTAATTCTTTCTTCAATTTTCATCCAGCCAAGATATTTAAATAAAGGTTCTGATTTTAGGTGTTAATGGATCAGCATCCATAATAAGTCGTGCTGCTCTTTTTTTTGCAGTTTTAAAATTCTGTTTAGTCCTTCATTATTACAGCTGCCCCATATTATACAACAGTAATCTATTAGGGGTAGAATATATCCATTGTAAAATAATTTTCTTAATTCAAGATTTAAATATTGTTTGATTTTTGAAAGAAGATAAATTCTAGATGAAATTGTGGAACAGACTACGTCTACCTGACTGGACCAATTTAGTTGTTGGTCTACTTTGATTCCTAATAATTTTTCACATGTCGAATTTTGTAGTTTATTGGAAGAAATTGTAAGGCAAAGTTCATTCTCTTGTGAGGAAAGTTTTTGTCTAGTTCCAATTATCATACATTTTGTTTTATTTGAATTTATGAACATGTTATTTTCATGACACCATTGTTCTACACAATTTAAATCTTGTTGTATTTTAACCTGTAGCTCTTTGATATTTGAACCTGATGTGTGTATAGTGGAATCATCAGCGTACATGTCAGTTTGACAATTTTTAATATATAAAGGGAGATCATTTATATATATTATGAATAAAAGAGGGCCTAGTATGGAACCCTGAGGTACACCAAAATTTATTGGAAGTTTATCTGATTTGGTATTTCCAATTTGGACTTGCTGTGTTCTGCCATGAAGATATGATTTGAAAAGTGCAATACTATTTTTATCAAACCCATATATTTTCAATTTACTACATAAAATTTCATGATCAACAACATCAAATGCTTTTTGAAAATCTAAAAGAACAGCCAGATTTATGTTTCCATTATTGATTTCTTGAAGCCATTTGTCAATAATGTTTATAAGGGCAGTTTGACACGAATGATTTGGTCTGAAACCAGATTGGGCAGGGTGTAAGAGATTGAATTTTATTAAAAATTTATATAAATGCTGTGATAAATGCTTTTCTATCAGCTTAGTCAGTGTAGGCAACACTGAGATAGGTCTATAGTTTGAGGCTAAAAATCTCTCACCAGTTTTAAAAACTGGTGTTACTTTGGCTTCTTTAAAATTTTAGGATAGGTACCCGTATCTATTATTCTATTAAAAATATATGTTAAGGATGTGGCAATTATTTGGGCACTTATTTTAAGTATTCTTGGTCCAATGTTATCAGTTCCAGGGGACTTGTTAGCATCTAATTTTGTTATTTCATTGTAAATTGTATTTACTTCAACTGGAGGAATTGAGAATGTTTTGCTAATTGGGAGTCTCAATTTTACAAAGTTGCTTAATTGATGGAAGTTAGTACACATACCTTTATTTAAAGTATTTGTTTCATTTTTAAGGTTTTGAACACAGGAAGTAAAAAAATTATTAAAAGTATCTGCTATTTCTTTTGGATCTGTTATTTTTTGGTCATTGTCGTTCAGAAGTTCATTTGGTTTTAAAGGGTTTGATGGATTAAGACTGTGAAGACATTTCCATAAAATTTTAGGGTCTTTAGAATCTTTAATGATTTTACTGTAATATTGTTTCTTAGAATCATCCAATATTTGTTTTGTTTTATTTCTCCAAAATTTATATTCATCCCATAACCCTAATCTGTTGTATTTGTCTCTCATTTGTCTTGCATGCATTATGTCATTGTTGTACCAGTCAGGTTGTCTTTCTACCTTGACACGCTTAGATAAAATTGGGGCATGTTTATCTATGACTGCATTAAAAATATTGTACCAGATTTCCATAGCTAATGATGGGTCATCTTGTTGTTCAACAAAATGAAAAGGGGCATTTGACAAGTCATAAAGAAATTCATCTTCACTGAAATTCTTAAAATTTCTATAGGAGATTGTAGTATGAGTGTGTTTTCTATTAAGGATTTTCTCTTGTCTTGTTAAACATACCGGATAATGATCACTTAGGGAATATTGGACAACATGTGATTCTTGGATCATATTTACATTTGTAACATACATATGATCTATAAGAGTTTTAGAATCTTTTGTAATTCTACTGGGTTCATTAATTAATTGATAAAGGTGGTATGTTTCTAAAAAATTTAACCATTTTTGGGGTGGTTTGCTTGGTGGTAAAAGGTCCATATTAAAATCACCAGTAAGTATAACATCAGAATTTAAGTTAATTGCACTGGATACTTCAATTTCAAATTTATCAATCCAGCTGATTGGTGATGTTGGTTGTCTGTAAACGAAACATAACAGGAAAGATTTCTTATGTGATGGTTTAACTTCAAACCACATACTTTCAATATCACTAGTTTCAAGTTCAGTTTTTCTAACAAATGATATGTTTTCAGAAAAATACACAACCCATCCACCACCTCCACTTAATTGCCTAAGAATCATTGTAAGAAAGCACCTACACAAATGTACATGTAAATAACTTAACACTTTTTACAGTGCCGTTTTTGCTAAGTTGATGCCAATTTTACTCTTCAGCAGTGCCAAATTGATTATATATAGTACCAGGTTCCTATTTGACTTGCACCCTTATTGTGCAGTTGAATCAGGTGTATTTATTTATCTAGCCACAAACTTTACTTACTGAAAACAAGATGAAAAGCCAGTTTATTGATTAATTTGATGCTTTGTCTGTATTGTAAATACATGTTACATGTATATGGGCAATGGCAAGCTGTGAAGTGTGAATGTTAAATTTTTGCAACCATTAATTAATTATCTTTTAAATTGTACTTCAGCGCTAACTTTTTTTTACTTGAAGCCATTTTTTTATTCATATGGTAATTTTGTCATTTATTGTTTAATTTTTTTTTAGTATATTGTAAGTACACAACACATTTTGTTTAATTTAAAACATATGTTGTTTAATTTAGTATACATTATCTTTTAGATTACAAAAACTTTATTGAGGTAACATTTTTATTATATTGCTTAACAACTTGTAAATTTTATACCATGGTGAAATGACCCTGCTCAAAACGACCCAAGGCAAAAAGGTAATCGGGACAAAATGACCTGGAACGTGAATGTACGTTTTATGTTTTATTAGTACTTTTTATTTAGATATCTAATCTAAATCTGCTCTGAAGTGCAATATTTATGCGTAATGCCCTTTTCAAAGATTTCTTCTGACAAAAGTACATGTCTTCAAATAATCTTCAATCTAATTTACTGCATGAAAATGGTAGAAGAATGTAAAGGGGGAAAATGTTTCTTTTTACAATAGTTAATTACCGGTATATAATATGTTATGTTACTTACAGTTCCAAGAAATTATGACCCTGAACTTCATCCATTTGAAGCACCTAGAGAATATGTACGTGCTTTAAATGCTACTAAACTAGAGCGAGTCTTTGCCAAACCTTTCCTGGGTGCACTGGATGGACACAAAGATGGAGTGAAATGTCTTTGTAAACACCCAACTGCACTTAGTCTGCTTCTTTCAGGAGCTTATGATGGAGAGGTAAGTTCCAAGTCTGCTTCTTTCTGGAGCTTATGATGTAGAGGTGAGTTCTAAGTCTGTTTATTTCAGGAACATACATGTATGTTGAAGAGGTAAGTTCTAAGTCTGTTTATTTCAAGAGCTTATGATGGAGAGTTGAGTTATAAGTCTGTTTATTTCAGGAACATATGTTGGAGAGGTGAGCTCTAAGTCTGTTTATTTCAGGAACATATGTTGAAGAGGTGAGTTCTAAGTCTGTTTATTTCAAGAGCTTATGATGGAGAGTTGAGTTATAAGTCTGTTTATTTCAGGAACATATGTTGAAGAGGTGAGTTCTAAGTCTGTTTATTTCAAGAGCTTATGATGGAGAGTTGAGTTATAAGTCTGTTTATTTCAGGAACATATGTTGGAGAGGTGAGCTCTAAGTCTGTTTATTTCAGGAGCTTATGATGGAGAGCTTATGATGGAGAGGTGAGTTATAAGTCTGTTTTTTTCTAGAGCTTATGATGGAGAGGTGAGTTCTAAGTCTGTTTCTTTCAAGAGCTTATGATCGAGAGGCACGTTCTAAGTCTGCTTCTTTCAGGAGCTTATGATGGAGAGGTGAGTTCTAAGTCTGTTTATTTCAGGAGCTTATGTTGGAGAGGTGAGTTCTATAGTTCTATACAGAGAGTGAGTATATTATTGTCATGGATTACAGAAAGTCTCTTAATATGTACTGCAAAGATGAAAAGATGTAAAGAAATTATTTTATGTCACTCTTTTTTCCATGAACTCCAGGTCATGAACTGATTACAGGAAGTTTATGAGATTGCATTAAATCTCTAATTTATTCCTGTTTTAGTATTGGTATATTCAGTTTAAGAGGGTAATTAAAGAACGTTTGATCTATAAAGACTGTGGACAATAGTACTGTATAAAAGGATACATCTCTTGAGGGGTTTATGACTAAGTGAATTATGACGGATGACTTTTAAAATGGTTGTCTGGGCTACGTGTATTACTATGTATGATCAAAATTCTGTTGTTACTCTTAGTACTTTATGGCATACATTTGTATATTTTACAATAGCATATATTTAGTTACTGTGTCATTTCAGCGAAATAACTATGACTTTCAGATTGGTAAATATACATCATGTAGTCCTAATCAGAGGTTATAATATGGCAGTATCCATATCACATATCCTGTATCTACCTGAGACCCACATATCTACGTGAGGCTAATCTAAATTCTAAGCTGAATATGTTATGAATGGAGAACCATTTAAATAACATTTAATCAATCAATCAATATTAAAAGGAAAAATAATACATAGTGTTAAATTGCTGTTGGTCAGTTGAAAGGTCCTTTGCTTGCTTTTACTGTGTTTATGAAGATCTTTTGTCTGAAATTTTATTTCCTGTATATGTGAAGCAAGCAGTGTGACCCACTTGTAATAATAGCAACACCCAAGTTAACGACTTAACACGACCAAGGTACATGACTTAGAACGAATAATAACAAAACTAAAATCAGATTACTATGGCAGCAAAATAGCCTATTATGACTTAGCAACACCCTAAGTATATATATGACATAACAAATCCCAGGTATATGACTTAGCAACACTCTGGTATGGGACACCCCAGTATACAGGTTATGTCACAGAATAATTATTTTTCGAGAACTCATAGCCCTTGTGAATAAGGAATGTGCAGAATTCAGATTGATTTTCTTGACTTATTAGCATAAAACTAAATGATTATCTCCCTTTTTGTAAAGGTTAGATTCTCAATACAATGGTTGAGTAATAAACAAACACAAAAGTTATTGTTATATGCTTGGTGTATCAGTATTACACAAGGATTAAAAAACAAAGGATCAAGATTCGACGGAAAGATATTAAATCACATAAATACACATGTAAAGGTCTAAGGTTTGGCATAATTGTATTGCTGGTTATCACATTTTAGGCATGATTTTCAAAATTAAAAGGTCTATTGGCTGCTCAACTGCAGTTTTGATAAGTGTGGGTGTTAGTAGATAAGGATGTACTTGTAACAGTGTTTTATGTGATAAATTACTTAAGTACCGGTAATTGCTTCAGGAAAACTGCAATCCTCCCCGTCAGTTAAGGTTGGAGTCAAGCGCACCATGTCTGTAGTTAGGTTCAAACCTGCAGCCTTGGTTTTGACAGGCATGTAATGAATAGTATACAACTAACCACCATAAAATCCCTATAGGCTCAGAAATTTTAATGAAGTTTTTACCATTTATGGAAACACACGTCCTGTTGCGTTCTTTCTATGCTACGAACAGCAACCAACTTGATTGGGGTTTATTAAGATAATTAAAACTGATTTCTAGTTTATTGGACACATTTTGTGGCTTATTGAAAAGTAATTTATGACGCTAATTTTGAATTTTTTAAATCTAAAAACTGATATAGTCTAAATTTTCTAGCTTTCAAAGATAAAAAAATTACATTAAATGTTGTAGCCTTTTCTTAACATTAATGCAGTATTCTCACTGAGATATTTATATTTATTTTTTGCATTCAGTTGGTATTAGGGAATCGACATGTCTGACGAGTACGGTTCCTCCACCATTGAATTTTTTTCTGTGGTGAACCCTGTCTCAGGTCAATAGTTCAGAAAAAGCTTTAATTCTTACTACAGCTCAGAATCTAATGCCATGGGCGACTTCCATCCAAAATGTTGCTGAAGAACTGTGCAAAGTGGTGTAAAAAAATTTCAAATAAACGATTTAAATATTATTGTGAGATGAAATTTTCAGCCTTTAAAATATATGGTTCATACATCAACTGTTACATCATACAATTAATAAGAAATTTATTTATATTTTAGGTAAAAGTTTGGAACTTAGCCACCAGATCATGTGTTCAGACGTTACAGGCACACGAGGGTTTAGTACAAGGATTATGTATGCACCCGTCTGGTAGATATTTCTACTCTGTAAGTAAAACGAGATATATGTGGTTAGAATTTACAATAATTGATATAATGTTAGTTTCAAGAATTCATGTAAACTACAGATTAGCTAGATTTTATGGGGATTCTTAGAAATTAGAAAATTAATAAGTTATGGACTTCCGAGTCCCACGCTTTGAAGGTGAATTACCAGTGTGCCTATTATATTTATATTTTACATTTTATCTACAATTTCAGTGTATTCAGTTTTTGAGCTATTGTTATCACTTTGCGTCCGTCGGCGGCGGCGGCATCTGTAAACTTTTTACATTTTAATGTTCTTCTCTG
The DNA here is from genome assembly GCA_944474755.1 of Limnoperna fortunei. Taxonomy (NCBI): domain Eukaryota; kingdom Metazoa; phylum Mollusca; class Bivalvia; order Mytilida; family Modiolidae; genus Limnoperna; species Limnoperna fortunei. The sequence goes on from OX104124.1 coordinate 19,774,292, forward strand.
AAACCACTTGGCCAATTGAAACCAAACTTGGCCATAACGTTCATTGGATGGACCTTTACAAAGTTTGTGTTTTTTTTTTTGGATTGGTAAACCAATATGGCCGCCACCGCAAGACTTAGTTTAACATAGGACCCTATGGGAAAAAAGTTTAAAAGGCTTCTTCTCTGAAACTGTTTAACCAATCAAAACAAAACTTACTAGCAATATTGTTTGGATGGTCCTCTATAAAGTTTGTGTTTTTTATGGCAATTGGAAATTCAAAATGGCCGCCACCGCAGGACTTAGTTTAACAAAGGACCCTATGGGAAAAAGTTTTAAAAGGCTTCTTTTCTGAAACCGGTTAAACAATGGAAACAAAAACTTACTAGCAATATTGTTTGGATGGTCCTCTATAAAGTTTGTGTTTTTTATGACAATTAGAAATTCAAAATGGCCACTAACACAGGACTTAGTTTAACATAGGACCCTATGGGAAAAAGTTTAAAAGGCTTCTTCTCTGAAACCGGTTAACCAATAGAAACAAAACTTACTAGCAAAATTGTTGGATGGTCCTCTATAAAGTTTGTGTTTTTTATCCCAATAGGAAATTCAAAATGGCCACCACCACAGAACTTTGTTTAACATAGGACCCTATGGGAAAAAAGTTTAAAATGGCTTCTTCTCTGAAACCGGTTAACCAATCGAATCAAAACTTACTACCAATATTGTTTGGATAGTCCTTTATAAAGTTTATGTTTTTTATGCCAATTGGAAATTCAAAATGGCCACCAACGCAGGAGGTAGTTTAACATAGGACCCTATGGGAAAAAAGTTTAAAAGGCTTCTTCTCTGAAACCGGTTAATCAATCGAAACAAAACTTTCTACCAATATTGTTTGGATGGTCCTCTATAAAGTTCATGTTTTTTATCCCAATCAGAAATTCAAAATGGCCGCCACCGCAGGACTTGGTTTAACATAGGACCCTATGGGAAAAAAGTTAAAAATGGCTTATTCTCTGAAACCGATTAACCAAGGGAAACAAAACTTACTACCAATATTATTTCATATGGTCCTTTATAAAGTTTGTGTTTTTTATGCCAATTGGAAAATCAAAATGGCCGCCACAGCAAGATTTAGTTTAACATAGGACCCTTGGGTAAAAATTGTTAAAAAGCTTCTTCTCTAAAACCGGTTAACCAATGGAAGCAAAACTTACTAGCAATATTGTTTGGATGGTCCTCTTTGAAGTGTATGTTTTTTATGCCAATAGGAAAATTAAAATGGCCACCACAGCATTACATAGATAACAGTGGACCCTATGGGAAAAAGTTTTAAAAGGTTTCATCTCTGAAACTGATTAACCAATGGAAACAAAACTTACTGATGATATTGTTTGGATGGTCTTCTTTAAAGTTTATGTTTTTTATTGCCAATTGGAAATTCAAAATGGCCACCATTGCAGGACTTAGTTTAACATAGGACCCTATGGGCAAATAAAAAAAAAATCTTCTCTATAAAACCAGTTAACCAATGGAAACAAAACTTTCTAGCAATATTGTTTGGATGGTCCTCTTTAAAGTTTATTGAAAATTACATCACTTAATTTAACATGGAAATGCCATCTTGGTTGCCTATAAAATCAGGTGAGCGATACAGGCTCTTAAGAGCCTCTGGTTGATTTAATTTTAGGTTATGTTTGCCAATGACTCATTTAGTGGACTTGCAGTCATACTGTTTTAGTATGATTAAGTACATGTGATAGGAACCAAGGTGTATTTTTTTAATCATGACGTTTATTTGATAAATTTCTCTACAACAGGTTGGTAATGACAAGAATATAAAACAGTGGAAGTTGAATGATATGGGTACCTCAGATGAAGAACCACTCAGTACTATTCTAGGAAAGGTAAGACTGCATCCAGTTAACTGGTACCTCAGATGAAGAACCACTCAGTACTATTCTAGGAAAGGTAAGACTGCATCCAGTTAACTGGTACCTCAGATGAAGAACCACTCAGTACTATTCTAGGAAAGGTAAGACTGCATCCAGTTAACTAGTACCTCAGATGAAGAACCACTCTGTACTATTCTAGGAAAGGTAAGACTGCATCCAGTTAACTGGTACCTCAGATGAAGACCCACTCTATACTATTCTAGGAAAGGTAAGACTGCATCCAGTTAACTGGTACCTCAGATGAAGAACCACTCAGTACTATTCTAGGAAAGGTAAGACCACATCCAGTTAACTGGTACCTCAGATGAAGAACCACTCAGTACTATTCTGGGAAAGGTAAGACCACATCCAGTTAACTGGTACCTCAGATGAAGAACCACTCTGTACTATTCTGGGAAAGGTAAGACCACATCAGGGGAATATATTTTCTATATAATTCTCATAATATTTGGCAGGTGTCTTGTTCAAACTCCCTCAATCAAATACGACCATATTGTAAAACTTGAATATGAAATTGTTACTTACCTGTAAATATAGTTGATAAGAGAAGACAACTTATATATATATATATTCTTTCAATATCTATCTCTGATGCTGATTTATACAGATCCCCATGTCCATTTTTCTGTCTGTGTCCAAATTTGGTGTCTGATAATTCAAAAGCCTATATCAGAAACTTGTGGATATTGCTACATATTATTTGGGTAAGAAGCCTATTGATGCTGGAAGTATTTTGTCAAAGGTTAAGGTCACAGTCGACAAGAAGCGTAATAAATTTTTACAAAAAAGACATTTCCATACAATAACTCAAAATGTTTGCAATTGATTTAAACGAAACTTTAGGATATAGTTTTATATCAGGTGGAACAGAAGCCTATTGATTTCTGGGAAATTTTGTCAAATTTCAAGGTCACATTTGCCAAGAAATATAAAACATTCCACACAAAAGATGTTTCCGAATGACAACTCAAAAAGCTTGTATCTGATTGAAATGAAACTATAGGCTATTGTTACATATTAGGTGGTTAAGAAGCCTATTGATCCAGGAGAAATTCTGTCAAAGTTCAATGTCACATTTGAAAAAACAAATTGGAAATTTTCACAAAAAGATGTTTCAGGAAGATAACTCAAAAGTTTGCATTTAAGTTCAATGAAACTTTGTTATGTATAGTTTCATAATGGAAGAGGCAAGAGAATTTATTGAACTAGACTATAAGATAAGTGCAAAAGAAATAATGAATGCTCTCAATCGTTTAAAAAAGGGTAAAGCTTCAGGTCTAGATGGAATCACAGGTGAAGTGCTAAAAGCAGGATGTAACATGCTTAATCCTCTGTTACTTAATTATAAGCTATTTAATTTCATTTTTGTCTCGCCTGCGACGAAAGTCGCTGGAGGCGAGACATATGTATGGGAATCCGCCGGCGGCGGCGTAAACACTTGACATCTTGCTTCATATCTTTGTAAGCCCAAGCCCTAGGTCCATCAAGTTTGGTCCAGAGGTAGCTTATGATGAGTACTTGCCAGTCAGTCACCTGTCACCTGACCTTGACCTCAATTTCACGGTCCAGTGACTACGTTAAAGTTTTTGGGTTACGACAGTTCCTCTGTAACTATGCATGGTAGGATAACAATATTTGGTGTATAGGTTGCTGATGACTAGTACATGACTGTCTGGTAGGTGTCACCTGACCTTGACCTCAATTTCACGGTCCAGCGACTACGTTAAAGTTTTTGGGTTACGACAGTTCCTCTGTAACTACGCATGGTAGGATGACAATATTTGGTGTATAGGTTGCTGATGACTAGTACATGACTGTCTGGTAGGTGTCACCTGACCTTGACCTCAATTTCACGGTCCAGCGACTACGTTAAAGTTTTTGGGTTACGACAGTTCCTCTGTAACTACGCATGGTAGGATGACAATATTTGGTGTATAGGTTGCTGATGACTAGTACATGACTGTCTGGTAGGTGTCACCTGACCTTGACCTCAATTTCACGGTCCAGCGACTACGTTAAAGTTTTGGGGTTACGACAGTTCCTCTGTAACTACGCATGGTAGGATGACAATATTTGGTGTATAGGTTGCTGATGACTAGTACATGACTGTCTGGTAGGTGTCACCTGACCTTGACCTCAATTTCACGGTCCAGCGACTACGTTAAAGTTTTTGGGTTACGACAGTTCCTCTGTAACTACGCATGGTAGGATGACAATATTTGGTGTATAGGTTGCTGATGACTAGTACATGACTGTCTGGTAGGTGTCACCTGACCTTGACCTCAATTTCACGGTCCAGCGACTACGTTAAAGTTTTTGGGTTACGACAGTTCCTCTGTAACTACGCATGGTAGGATGACAATATTTGGTGTATAGGTTGCTGATGACTAGTACATGACTGTCTGGTAGGTGTCACCTGACCTTGACCTCAATTTCACGGTCCAGCGACTACGTTAAAGTTTTGGGGTTACGACAGTTCCTCTGTAACTACTCATGGTAGGATGACAATATTTGGTGTATAGGTTGCTGATGACTAGTACATGACTGTCTGGTAGGTGTCACCTGACCTTGACCTCAATTTCACGGTCCAGCGACTACGTTAAAGTTTTTGGGTTACGACAGTTCCTCTGTAACTACGCATGGTAGGATGACAATATTAGGTGTATAGGTTGCTGATGACTAGTACATGACTGTCTGGTAGGTGTCACCTGACCTTGACCTCAATTTCACGGTCCAGCGACTATGTTAAAGTCTTGGGGTTACGACAGTTCCTCTGTAACTACGCATGGTAGGATGACAATATTTGGTGTATAGGTTGCTGATGACTAGTACATGACTGTCTGGTAGGTGTCACCTGATCTTGACCTAAATTTCCCGGTCCTGCGACTACGTTAAAGTTTTTGGGTTATGATAGTTCCTCTGTAACTACGCATGGTAGGATGACAATATTTGGTATATAGGTTGCTGATTAATAGTACATGACTGTCTGGTAGGTTCCACCTGACCTTGACCTCAATTTCACGGTCCAGCGACTACGTTAAAGTTTTGTATTTGGACAGTTCCTCTGTAACTATGCATAGTATGGTGACAATATTTGGTATACAGGCCGCTGCTCATAATTAATGCTATTAACGTAATGCTTATGACGAAATTTATTTTCGTTACTGATGCGGAATTCAGGCGAGACGTTTTTCTGTGTCCACACTTGTTACATTCTCTTCTTACCCAATTCAATGTGCATCTGCATATATGACTTCAATTTATAAATCTGGTGACCCAAGCTTACCTGAAAACTATAGAGGTATAGCCATAAATTCATGTATTGGTAAAGGTTTTAATACTGTCCTAAATAACAGCCTAGACAAATATCTAGTAGAGAAAAAAATAATTAATCAGTGTCAAATAGGGTTCTCCAAAAAATCTAGAACTTCTGACCACATTTTTGTGCTTAAAACCATCATTGATAAATATATTAGTAGAAAAAATGGAAAACTTTTTGCCTGTTTTATTGATCTCGGAAAAGCATTCGATACTGTTATTCATTCTGGTATTAAATATAAACTTATTCAAAATGGGATATCAGGAAAATTGTATGACATTATTGAAGATATGTATAAGAAAAGTGAATTATGTATTAAATTAGAGAATAGAATAACACCAAACTTTCAATCAAGCATAGGTGTCAAACAGGGTGATGTATTAAGCCCTAACTTGTTAAAAATTTTTATAAATGATCTACCTGATATATTTTTGAAAACATCTGGAGCTGTAAATGTAAATGATAATAGAGTGGACTGTCTTATACATGTATATGCAGATTACATTGTTATTTTATCTGAAACTCAAGATGGGTTGCAACAAAGAATGAACTTGCTGAGTTCTTATTGTTCCAAATGGTGTCTAAATGTTAACATTTCAAAAACTAATGTTATTATTTTTAATAAATCTGGCAAGTTACTAAAACATCCTATACGTTATAATAACACTCCTATGACAGTATCTACCAAATACAAATATTTGGGGATTATCATTTCAAATAATGGAAATTTTTAGTCAATGTAAAACAGATCTTTATAAAAAATCTATGAAGGCTTGTTTTAAACTACAAAATTGTTTATCCTCATCAAGTCCAAGTATTGACACATACTTGCATTTGTATGACCACACCATAAAACCAATTTTAGCATATGGCAGTAAATATGGGGAATGTTCTCACCCAACAGCTAGTTGTAAAAAAGAAAGTAATTACTGCTTTGAAAAAATATTTTTATCAGGTCATTCTGAACTTTCACATACCAAATTTTTAAAATATATTCTTGGTGTAAACAAAAAGGCATCAAATTTAGCAGTGATGTCTGAACTTGGTCGATATCCTTTATATTTTTCTATCATATTGTCTATGATTAAATATTGTTATCAATTGGAAGAGCAGGAAAAGGGTTTATTGTTTGATTCTTATATTTGTATTAAAAATCAGCATTTAAGTAATGTTAATACATGGTATTCTATGAGTTACAGTTACCAAACCTTAAAATGAAACTTTGTACATAGTAAACTAGTTAAACAAAAATTAATAAATAGTTTTAACACATATTGGAATAAGAAATGATAATTTTAGTTGGTTCAAATAAAGGGAAATTATATATTTTAGTCTTAAAAGCTGCTTTTGGAAAGAAAAGTATTATAAAAGATTTTTCTATAAGGCAATCTATCTGTAAACTAAGGATCAGTGCACATCCACTAAATATTGTTTGTTTGTTTGTTTGATGGTGTTTAACGCCACTTTCAGCAATTTTTCAGCTATATCATGGCGTCCAGTTTTTATTGGGGGAGGAAGCCGGAGTACCCGGAGAAAACCCCCGACCTGCGGTAGGAAAACTGGCAATCCTTGTCAATTAAGATTTGAGTCGAGTACACCCTGCCTGCAGTGAGAATCGAACCCGCAATCTCAGTGTTGACAGACCACGTGATCAATAGTAGACGAACTACCTTGACCACTCGGCCACCGAGGCCCCCCACTAAATATTGAAGCTGGGAGATATTAAAAATTACCAAGATCAGACAGAAAATACACTTAATGTAGTAATGAAGATATTGAAGATGAAAACATTTTATGATAGAATGTATTTTTTATGAAAATTTTAGAAAACCTTTTTTTGAAAGCATATCTCATTATAACCAGAATTTTAAAAATATGAGTAATTAAGCTAAATTCATATGGCTCCTTACTAATGATGATGAAAGAATTTTAAAAGAATTGGGTCTTTTTATAAAAATGTGCCTACAATATAGAGCTAAAAAATTAGACATCACTATTCAACCACCATCGTACTATAGCTATGGTAATAGAAAACTTAATATTTTACACACCAGACTAAGGCATATGAGTAGTACACTTAAGGCTGATCTGTTCAGGGTGGGCATAGTGGCTGACCAAAGATGTTCTTGTGGTTGGCCAGTTGAAGACAGTATTCATTTCTTTCTTGAGTGTCCTTTGTATACTGTGCAACGAGGGCAATATATTGATATTCTTCCGGACACTGGAGAGGATAAAATAACTTTAATTCTGTTCGGGAGCTATATCCTTGACAGGAATGCAAATGTAGCCAACTTCGAGACAATACAGCAGTTCATTAGGCACTCTGGTCGTTTCAGTTTAGACTGATTTCATTTTTGTTCTTCTATTTTTAACACTTAAAGAGGTACATTTTTATTTTTTTTCATTTTTATTTTTTTTATTTATATATTTTTTTTTTCTTCCTTCTATCATAATTTTTATTCCTCTCTCTTTCTTTTGTTTTTATCTTGTTCTCATGTAAATCAAAATTGTATGTATTATCTGAACCACTATTGTTTGTATGTTGTAAAAATGTATGGAGAAGACCTTGTGAGTTGGAATAACTCGAGTCCTATCCAATATTTGAATATTTGCAAATAAAATATGTTTAAACTAAACTAACAAATTATTATTATTATTGTTAACATGATATATTTGTAACAACATATATTTTAAGGTGCTCTGACCTGTCCTGTGTTCAATTATATAATATTGTATAATTATCATAATCATTGTATCTGATTTTTTGCCCCTTGAGGGCCCTTGATTGGAAATAAAGCCATTCTCTTCTCTTCTCTTCTCTTCTCTTCTCTTCTCTTCTCTTCTCTTCTCTTCTCTTCTCTTCTCTTCTCTTCTCTTCTCTTCTCTTCTCTTCTCTTCTCTTCTCTTCTCTCCTCTCCTCTCCTCTCCTCTTCTCTCCTCTCCTCTCCTCTCCCCTCCCATCCCAATTATGTCAAAGTTAAATTAATAGTCGCAAACAAAAATTAGATATTTTCATGCAAAAAAAGACATTTCATGATGATAACTGAAAAATATTACATCTGATTTCAACGAAACCTTTAACGTTATGATATTGTTACAAATCGGTTGAGTAAAAGGCTTTATGATTTTTGAAAAAATTCTGTCATAGATCAAAGTCCCCCAAAAACGTTCATAATTTTTCCAAAAAGACATTTAGATGTGGGGTATCTGTCATCTTCAGATCTATTTTTCAGTTTGAAATTGCTTTGTTTGTTTCAGACTATATATACCTCCATAGACCACCACTGGTCAGAGAATAAGTACGGAACCTGTGGTCAGCAGTTAGACATTTGGGATGAGGACAGAACAGAACCTGTCAGATCATTTACATGGGGTGTTGACAGTCTGCATGCCTTAAAATTTAACCCCATAGAGGTAAATACTGGATTAATAAATATAGTTTTTAGTTAACTATTTTTTTATTATGTGTTCACTGACTCCCAGAATGGTCATTTTTGTTTTAAAAAAGCAGCACACTGGTTTTGCACGCCCTGACCACCTGATCTTAAGCTTGACTCTCTGATATGTTGGCAAGTATGCTGTAGACATTATAAAATGAAAAACAATGAACAAAGTATTAAATCTGTCATGTCTGTATTTGAATTTCCATCCTGAACCTACATATACCGGTATTTGTAATGAAAGCTCTGATGATTACAGAGGTAAATGAAAATATTGACTATAATGGATTAAGTGGTGTTTTAAAATAAATGTCATATTTTGTATTTTGCATTTAAATAAAATAATTTGGTGGGTAGACATATTGTTTTTGTCCTGTCCGTCTGTCCTTCATAAAGTTATGCCGCTCAACTCGACTGAAACTACTCAAGCAAATTTGATGAAACTTGGTATGTAACAACTACACCATATGTAGTTGTGCATATTTTCTGGAAATTTTGATCCTCAAATTTTTGTGGGAGTTATGGTCCTTTGAACTTAGAATTTTCCAAAACTTCCTAATAAATTATGGTTTCCGCTCAACTCCTCTGAAATTACTGAACCAAATTTTACTAAACTTGGTACATAGCAAGTACACCATATGTTCTGCATGTCACCAGGAAATTTTTGTCTTCAATATTTTGTGGGAGTAATGGCCCTTTGAACTTAAAATTTTCAAAAAATTCCTTATAAATCATTGTTTCCTTTGAAATCTACTTTGAAACTACTGCTGCAATTTTTATGAAACTTGGTATGTAGCAAGTACACCATAATTAGTTGTGCATATTACAAGGAAATTTTTTTCCTCTGGGTCAAATCTGGGGAACGGGAATGTTTTTGTATGCAAAAACAAACTTTAATTTGTATGAGATTCAAGGGCATTAACTTTGAATTGGTGAAAACTTGTGAAATATACAAGGCATAATTTAAATAGAGAAGCTTTGTTTTTATTAGATTGTATGCAATAATGATTTTTTCTTTTTTTTTCAGACAAACATAGTTGGCAGTTGTGCATCAGATCGTAGTGTAATTCTTTATGATATGAGAGGTGCTTCACCTTTAAGAAAGGTAAGTTAACACAGTATAAAACTAGAGTAACAAAACCTGTGAGCACTTTGAAAAATCAGGTGTTCTCTAGTTAAACGTGAAGGCGGAGTTGCAGATAAGACATGTAACCCTCCCCCATCCCTCAAAGAATGGCATCCCCTATGTCAATGACAAAGTCCATGTTTTTCTATGAGAAACCTCCAATAATATTCTGATCAAAATGTTTAATATCCGGTGCACAATGGCAATATGTGACCAAGATTCAAGTTTCAACAAATTCCATTCAGTGGTGTAGGAGGAGTTGCAAATAAAAGATGGGTATCCCCTTATGTACATGATAAAGTCCATGTTTTTCTATGGGAAACCCCAAATATCATTCCAAGCAAAATGTTAAATATCTCCTGCACAATGGCACTATGTGACAAGAATTCTTTGTATGTTTCAACAAATTCCATTCAGTGGTGTAGGAGTTGCACATAAGAGATGAGGACCCCCTTAGGTCAATGACAAAGTCCATGTTTTTCTATGGGAAACCCCAAATATCATTCCGATCAAAATGTTTAATATCTCCTGCACAATGGCACTATGTGACAAGGATTCTGTGTAAGTTTCCTCAAATTCCATTTAGTGGTGTAGGAGGAGTTGCACATAAGAGATAGGGACCCCCTTAGGTCAATGACAAAGTCCATGTTTTTCTATGGGAAACCCCAAATATCATTCCGATCAAAATGTTAAATATCTCCTGCACAATGGCACTATGTGACAGAGATTCTGATGAAGTTTCCTCAGATTCCATTCAGTGGTGTAGGAGAAGTTGCAAATAAGAGAAAGTGTAACGGACAGACGGAAGGAAGAAGGACGGACACCATGATCACTATATACCCCCCACCCCCCCACCCCCCGCTTTTCAAGCGGGGGGTCTAATAAAGTCAAGCATATCTGACATAACTATTAGGACCCTCTACTTAGTGGCAAATGCCCTATAGTGATCAGAGTGTCCATCTGTCCTTTCTTCCGTCTGAAACTAATTATGTACAGAGTTTAACTTTGTTATCTTTTGAGGTAGACTTTTGATATTTGGTATGTTGGTAGATAATATCAAGGCCATGAGTTGCATACCATGTGTTGATGACCTTTGACCTGTACCTGTGTCCTCAATGTCTGCCGTGCTCACATAGATGGACACCATTTCACTAATATCTAGTTTAATCAAATGTTAAGGTGCTTTCTCATTCTGGTTGGTACCTTTGTGTTAGTCAACTGTCCATAAATTTTTGACCTTTCAATCTTCTGTCTTGGAAACACTTTGCAGAATGGTACAAGGTATAAATGATCACTGACAGATCCCTTTAAAAAAAATTAAATTCTACCCTTTTATTTACTTTTTACTGGAATAACCCGGATACAATCATTTGTTACCCCTTTATTTACTTTAATGGAATAGCCCAGATTACGATCATTACTGCACATACTTTTATTTCAGGTTATCCTGAAAATGAAGTCTAACAATATGGCCTGGAATCCTATGGAGGCTTTCATGTTTACTGTAGCTAATGAAGATTACAAGTAAGTTTAAGCTTAACCTCCAGCAAGCATTATGTCAATATAATAATACATGTGAATATTTGCAATCATTACAAATTATTTTTATTGTGAAATAATTTTTAAATATAACATGTAACAGCTACTAATGGCTAAAATAGCTTGGGTTAAAACATGTATATGCACCATTCAATCCATCCAATTATTGACTACAGGTGAGGTAAGCTTAATCTATCAATAAAGTTAAATTGACGTACTATTTTATTTTTAGTTTGTACACCTTTGACATGAGAAAGTTGTCCTCACCTGTTAATGTTCATATGGATCACGTTTCTGCAGGTATGTTTATTTCATTTTGTATGTCTGAAGTAGGTTTGAAGCAATTTCAGCAATTCTTTAGCTTCTTCATGATGTCCTAGTTTTCAGACTGAGAGGAACCCACAGTTCCTAAGGAATCATGATCTTCAGTAAGAAAACATGTTAAGGTGGGTGTCGAGCACACCTTACCCTTACTAACAATCCCAGTGATAACAAGCCTGTGATCAATGAAAGCGTTACCTATAACTTGCAAATGTGATGATTTACTTGATCCTAATTGATCTGTTATACAACGGCCCTCTCCTGGAAGCTATTCATCCTCCCCACAAAACATATGTATAAAGCTTCTTTTCAATAATATACCTCTCATTAGAAGCCATTTATTTTCCGTGCAGAAGAGTTAACCTTATATTAAAATGTCAACTGTATCGAGTTCAGAATTCCCAAACAAGTTAATGCAACATTATTGTTGTAGTCTTACACATTCAGTTGCTTTATAAAGTATTGTTTCCCTAAATTTGACACAAACAAAATATCAAATCTGCCATTGTCAATCAGAGACAAATTAGTGTTTAATTTTTTTTATTAACAAATAAAAAAACCGTGTAGATGCTGGTACATATTATATATACTTAAGTTAATTGCTTGTTGATTTAAAATCAAAGAATAATTGTCATTTCTGAGAACGCATCATCTTTTGTTTTCTTTTTCAGTCATTGATGTTGACTATTCTCCCACTGGAAAGGAATTTGCATCTGCTGGCTATGACAAAGTTATAAGAATTTTTCAGACTGACAAAATACACAGCAGGTATATATTAACCTTTCAACTAATAACTTTTACCTCTGCTAGAGAAAACGTAATATTCACCGAAGCGCATGTCTTTTTGTTTTTACCATTTTAGTACATTTGTTTGTACAATGAAGCACATTTTTTCATAAAGGATTAAATCTCTGAATATACTTAATCATCAAAATAGATTTCAGTTGAATATCAAAATTTTTTTCATATGTTTTTTGGCTTTTCATGTATTTGATGTGAAGGGGCACTGGTCTTTGATCTCCATGAAAATCGTAACAAACCGTAAATGAGATCTACGCTTATTTTCGCTTTAGAGTGCTTAAAATTATTCCTTAAAAACTTGCATATGGGGATCACATACTATACTTCATAGACTTTTTGTATTTAGATTTTGAATGAAATATGTATGTTGAGTAAAATAACATTTCGTGATAGTTCAAATTCGACCCCAAGTTATGTTTTTCTGATCCTCACATTATTTTGTCCTTGATTCCCCCGATTGCAAGTAAAGAAATAGAAAAACCCTTCTACAATGCATGTTAATTCAAAATTCAATACAAACTGGTGTACTCTTAATTTGAGATTTATTTATTCATAATTATATTCATGATTATTTTAAAGAGAAGTCTATCACACAAAACGTATGCAGAGAGTTGAAGTTGTGAGATGGTCCCTCGATGACAAGTACATACTCTCTGGGTCTGATGAAATGAACATAAGAATATGGAAATCTCACGCTTCTGAAAAACTAGGAGTGGTATGTTGCATTCATCTGTATAACTTGATGAATTTATTGGTTGGTTGTTGGGGATAGGTTGTATATATTCACTGTTAGAAAACTAGTGTCAGAACCTGTATGTCCTAATCATATATATATTCAACCTTATGTGGACGTAACCAAAACCAATATAGTTTTCATTATTTTATAATCAAATTTGAACTTGCTTCTGAAGGAATGAGTGTTAGTTCTCATTTCTATAAAAAATTAGTCTTTGCCAATTATAAAATTGCTTTTTTAATATGTTTATTTTGAATAATTGTGATATATTTTAAGCCTCATCAAACTTGATTGCTTTAAACTATGCTAACTAGCTAACTAAGTGAGCCATTGCAGGGTACTAGGAGCCACTGCTGTACTCATTTTGAATTCTACCTGTATTCTTTATTATATTTCAGCTTAAACCCAGGGAACGAATGGCATTTAATTATAATGAAAAATTGAAAGAAAAGTTCGCCCACCATCCAGAAGTAAAAAGAATTGCTCGACATCGCCATGTTCCTAGGATGATCTACTCTCAGCAGAAAGAACTGAGAATTATCAGAGCATCAAAACTACGAAAGTAGGTTTATGACAATAGCTAGTTTTCACCATTTTTTCATTAATATGTATGACTGCAACTTCTGTCTGTATAATGCCAGATAAACATTCATATCAAGGACCAAAAATGCTAAGAATTTCTCATATTTAAATTAGGGGCCTCGGTGGCCAAGTGGTTAAGATAGTGTGTCTACCATTGATTGCATGGTCCGTCAACACTGTGATTGCGGGTTTGATTCTCACTGTAAACAGGGTGCGCTTGGCTACAATCTTAATTGACAAGGATTGCCAGTTTTCCTGCCAAAGGTCAGGGTTTTTCTCTGGTTGCTTAGGCTTCACCATTATACAAAAACACACTTCATTTGTCGATTCTTAATGATGATTCATAGGGCAGCAAACTAAGTTCATTCAAAAACAGTAGTCAAGGCAATAGCATGGAAACTGACCAAACAACACGAGTCAAAAGTCAAGGAATGGTTACAATTCAGCACTCCAACGAAAATACACAACGCAAAACAAAACCCAGAAAATATAAAAACAGAAAGTAATGAACCCCAACAGAAATTTCTAGAGCAGACCTCATGAAATGTATTTGCTTAGGTTAGTGACAAGACTTTTAGTTTGGATTGTTAATGATATTACTTGACTGCCAAAGTTCTGGTGGCTACTCTGGTTTCCAGCCCAATGAAAACTGGATGCCATAATATAGCTAAAAAATTGCTAAACTTGCAAGTCAAACCCCATTCAGACAAACACACGATACATAATTTTTGATTATTTTCAGGGAAGCCAATAAACGCCAACATAGTAAACCTGGAGCTGTACCTATAGAGTCGCTAAGGAAAAAATCTGTTGTCAAGGAAGTTGAATGATATATACCACAGCAGACGTTGGAAACAGTGCCATCTGTCTTTCAGTTTTGTTGTCTTTTGATTTTATCAAAAGTTTGTAACCATAGCAAATGCTTCCATCCAATCAATTAAGACCACTGTACTTTCAAATGTTTGAAATTTATTGAGTTGGTGTAGGAATTTATTATACATGTATTGTTATGGTATCTTTGACCATACTATGTAACAAATAATCTGATTGGATATTCTTGAGACTAGATGTATACAATACCCAGTTTACTGTTTTAACATTCTGATGCAAACATGCAATGTATATTGTTTGAAAAAACATTAGTTTTTAAACTTTTCATTAAGTGTTTACAAAGTTCTGTATTTTCAAGCTGGAAGTATAGAATTCAAATAAGTTTGGTTTGCAGATAAGGTAGTGTTTTTCAATATCATCTATTTAAATGAACACCTTCTTGTACATGTGGTGATACATTTTGGCAGGAATGTGTACCATTGTATAAAATAAATAAAAATACCAATGTGATGTCTCTGTTGTTCTCTATTATATCTTTCAGAACTAGGACATACATGTACTGTCCTACACACATAACATTGTGAAGGACCTTTTATTCTGCAACCTAGCACAGTTATTATCCATTGGGTCTGGGTGAGATTTAAAAAAAAAATTAAGCCAAATAGAAATACTCATGTTCTATGGATTCAATGTTCTTTGTCCTATCAAGATGCAACGAGGAATATTTGTCGGGGATTTCAGAAGCATCATTTCTAAATGTTTGACCAATGGTTATGGAAGCAAAAGTTAAAAAATACAAAGAAAGACAAATGTTAAGTTATTGTATCACTCACCCTGACTTTCAGTCATTCAAGTAAATTTCTAAAGGGGGCCTCAGTGGCCGACTGTCAAGGTAGTTCGTCTACTATTGATCACATGGTCTGTCAACACTGAGATTGAGGGTTTGATTCTCACTGCAGGCAAGGTGTACTTGACTCCAATCTTAATTGACAAGGATTGCTAGTTTTCCTACCGCAGGTCGGGGGTTTTCTTCGGGTACTCTGGCTTCCTCCCCCAATAAAAACTGGACGCCATGATATAGCTGAAAAATTGCTGAAAGTGGCATTAAACACCATCAAACAAACAAACAATAAATTTCTTAAGGTGCATTAAATAAGCTGTAATAGTACAGTAGGGCTCGAGGAGGAGAAAACATGTTTGCAGATCAACTTTTTAATGAAATCTTATGCTTAAGATCAGATGTCTCCTTGAGGCAGAAAAGAATAAGATGCTACTATTCATTGTTTCTTCTTTATACAGAGAGGAAACGGGTTTTGCTGAAAAAATCTGAAACTTTGGCCAGGGAACCTTGTAGATGATTCTGTGTACATACATGTATAACTTACGACTTGTGGGAAACCTTATGAATTCTATTAATGTACCACTGCAGACTGGTTTACAATTCAGTTGTACCTTGTCCGGAATACATAACAGAACCAGTATAAAGTTTACTTGTTGTTGAAGAAAATTCAAAGAACTAAAAGAACTATATGATTTTACTAACATAGTTTTTGGTTTTTATTTAATCGGATATGTTACATGTTTGAAATGGGAGAATTAGCAGAAATTTGTCAGAATCTAACCTTACCTCCACTTCACCCATCTCAAAAACCACCAATTGGCCCAGAAAAATGTGGAATCAGCGGATTTGCGGAAAACCTATATTTCTGCTTACGAATAACAATTTTTGCAAAAGCCTGTGAAGTAGATGGTATTTCTGTATCGCCCTTAATTATCCCAAAGACAATAGTTTGTACTTGCATACTTGATTAAATTGCAGGCTGTAAACAGTGCCCTGACATGTGACTGGCTTAAAAATCTTTTAGGAATTGCATGTCTTGGAGAAGGAACAGGCAGTTGATGGTGTTATAGTTCCGTTACGAATAAATCTTACCAAGCGTCCTGAAACTGGAATTCAAGCAAAATTTTTATTCTGTGTGATTCAATGTCACCAAGAACACTAACTCTTACCTACTGACCCTGTATAAAATCTACTATTAACCCTGTATAGAAAATATGTGGTCACCATGTAACGTCACTCAGCCAATCCAGAACACAGATACGTACTGGAGGTGGGATATTAATTAATTATTTGCTGTGTAATTAATTTTGACATTTTGAATTGTGCAGATAAATTTTCACAAGAAGGGATGCATCTACCACAGTTCAGGGGAAATCCATTTGGTTACGATGGTGGTAAAAAAAAAAAGAATTTCAATAGTATTTGTAATGTTTCCATCAATAAATTGTGTAAAAAAATACATCAAATTGTAGCAGAAAGGTGGCGAATTCTATTACAGACCACAGCTGTTTTGTTTCTGATGTCAAAAACATGTCAAGTTGGAGTTTAAAACCTGCTATAGCCAATCAAAACTTGGATGTTGCTAGTGAAGTAAAAAGAACTAAACTTTAATCCGAGATTTGAATTGTTTGCTTTGAGAAATATAAATCTGGCCAGTCAAATGTCAATCTCGAACAGCAAACATATACAACTATACTGTTAAAGTAGTAATAATCTGAAACCATAATGTCTGTATGTTTGTTCGAATGGGGTTTCAAACCATTCTCAATAATTAGTAGCTATTTTTAGATATCTAGTTTTAATTGGTTTCAGAGACAAGAAGTGAGTACACCCTTCCCATTGGAACCTCATTAGGCATTTCTTAGTGTAGTATGGCCTCGATTCCAATCTAAATAAACAAGGACTTCCAGTTTTACTGCTCAAGTTCCTGGATTTTCAAGTACTCCAGCTTCCTCCCCAAGAAATTGCTTGCCAAATAGCTGAAAAATCACTGAAAGTGGTGTTAAATCACATTTAAACAAACAAACAATTATACAACTTCTAGCTGACCAGTTTCTGCCTTCTTAATACTACATGTATACTGGAAGAGGAAGAAGTACAAATTTATTTTTCTTGTATTGATTTGAGATTTTTCTACAAACAAGAGAGGCCTTGGTGTTGGAGTCATTAAGGTATTTGGGTCATCCTTCATCACCTTACTGAGGTGGAATCAAACCCTAATTGGCAAGGATTGCCAGTTATCTGCTGAATGTCAGGGTTCCTGCCCCAATAAGAGCAGGTTGCCATGATATAAGATACCATGGTTAAAATGGCATTAAGGGGATGCAGGACACCATCTGCCATTTTTTGTGAAAATTTAAAAATAGATTGAACATTTATGGTAAATTTAATAATAATTTCTTTTATTATTTACTCTTTATTTCCATAAAATTAAAAATAAAAATTAAAGTCTTATACCTATATTACAATTTTAATTTATTAATGGTTTTTGCATAAATGAGATAGGCATTGGCAATAATAATTAAAAATTTTTTAACAAAGGTGGTAATTTTGACCAAACAGTACCATTTTTTAGCACTTTTTGACCAGTTGTTTTCCAATTGATAAAAATTTAACTCAGAAACCCCTATTTTTCCTTCCATCACTAAAATGTATACCAATTGCTCGACATTATATCAAAAATTCAGAAAATTTCTTCTCTGTATAATCTCTTAGAAAATTTAAAATTTCAATGATCAACCCCTCGAAAATAAGATCTGAAACCCCTATTTTTTATGTTGAATTATGATAACTAGTATAAAAAACTAACTGTATGGCGAACTTAAAGATAATTCATTGACAAATTATTTTCAATGAAAGTGTCCTGCATCCCCTTAAACACCATTCAAACAAATACAGGAAAGCATACAAAAATGCAAAATTAGACCAAAAAAAATGGAAAATTTTGTATAAATACTTTTTTAATGTATAAAAGTTCTGTTAATAGCCTACAAGGCAATCATTAATTTCAATAAAATTAATAATTTAAATTATCAAAAGCACTTTACAAAAGTATTAGAGCACTCAAACTGTTAGAACACATGTTATTCTTTGAAGTCTATACCTCAATCTTATAATATAGATTTTGACTTTGAATATACCATATAACAAACAACTTAAATGCTTGTATAAAAAATATGAATTAACCTCGATCTAATATAATTTAAGGAATAAAATGGCAAGATATTACATTTAGAAGAAATGGCTCCTAACAAATATGGAGGTAGCTTCTGAAGGCAAGCAATACTGATGTAATTAATTTTGCACATTTTTTTCCTAGATTAAAAAATCTTAATTTCTAGCAAGAGTATGCATCATCAGTCGAATTAAAATTTTTGCTACAAAATACTAACATCCCTGTAAAACTTTCACTTATTGTTGTTTTTTGTTTTCAAACAGACGTCAATTACCTTAAGCTTCTATCCAAAGTAAGCATCACTCCTTAATTATAATGTTTTAAGCATTTTACTCCTATATGTTCACTTGGTACATGCGAGAACCATATGACACCTGTTACATGTACTACAATTAGAAAAATATGGTTGTCATGTATTAATATTAGCTCACAATTTAAAAAAAAAAATTTTTCATTTGTATTAATAATGGCAATCTGATTTAAGATGAAAATATAAAAACATTTAAAGAACATGCTGCAACTGTTTGATTTACTGAAACCACCACCGGGAAATTAGGACTGTAGATTACATCACACTGTACAGTAAATCTAAAACCAAATAGATACATGAGAATTTTTTATCTTAAATTTGTGTTCTCAATTTTATTTATTCAAATTTTACTGTCATATTACATCTTTCTTTTAACAGTAAAAAACAACCTTCACCTGAAAAAATATGTGCTCTAAAGGAAAATAATATTACATTGTAATATTTTTAATATTTATATCTGTAATGTTTTAACCAAAAACAGTATTATAAAATCCTATTTTTATAAATTCATGTCATATAAAACATACGAGTCATGTTTGCAGACCTGTATCAGAGTACCAATTATCCGAGATAAATATTAGTTTTACAATAAATTAACACAGTTACATAATTACATTAAACTTGGCATTAATGTCTACAAAATAACATTTAATATAAAACAATCACCAGCGAAGACATAAATTACAACACAATTACTTAGAATATGATACATGTATATTAATTATTACTAGTACATTTTGATATCATGGATTTAATTTTTTTACATAAATTGTCTACAAGTTTTTCAAGTAAGCCATTTTCTCTGGCTGTGGGTCTCCCTCATTCCAATGTGGCGGCCATGTTGCCTTGACACTTGGTCTATCCTTAAGACCCTCAAAGTAGGCCTGTAGGTTGGGATACTTTGAGAAATCTAAGGACATTCTCCAGGCCCATGCCATGAATGGAAAGAAAAAGACGTCTGCCATTGTGAAGGAATCACCAACTGCAAACTTGGTCCCATTCTGCAAAAAAGAAAGGAGCACAAGATTTAAACACATATAATTTTAATTGCGACATAAAAAGTTTTTTTAGGTCAATTCTGTTGTAAACCTAGCTTTATTGGTGAGGCCCAAGTAAAAATTTGAACTACCATATAATGCCATCTATTGAAATAATAAATGATTACTTTCTTAACATTGATTGACAGATTGTTGCATATATTCTAATATGACATGCTTTAAAGGCTTTGAGACCACAACAATGGTAAAAATGATTTATGTATGAGCGACCTGCTTCAAGAAGGGCATGTCCTTGAAGGCCTGTTCCAATTACAAAACTAATACACATTATTACTGGTACAATGTGCTTTTATGAATTTCATGTACTCGCCACTGGAAAGGGGATGCTTGCAAGTAAACATTTTTATCTCATAAATAGTAACATGTAAATAAACAAACTACAAAAAATGTAGTTTTTATTTATAACTTTAAAAGTTCAAAAGCATTAAAATCAAATAAAAGTATAAAATGCTGACATGTTTACATTGATACTAAAAATACAATAGTATAATTTAAGGCTACAATTCAACATGCTATAAGTATCCATTGCAATATATTGTGTGTTAAATATGGCGGAACATCTGGTTTATGGCAGAAATATGTATAGATACCATAAATATACCAAATGTACCGTATTTGTCACATTAGAATTGAAATAATTTAAGGAGGCTGTGGTTTGCTGTAATTTTAGCACAGGATGGACATTTATATTGCTCTTTTATACCTTGTTATTGCTTGGGATACAATAATGAGACATAAATGGCCCTCCTGTTGTAAAAAAAATGATATATAAAGCGTGGTATTTGTGAATAATTTCTTAATGTCATTCGAGCAATAGTTCAGTGATATATTGATTGAATGAATGAGCTGGCAACAACACTGCTATATTTAGAAGCGATAAATATACAGGACAGTTTAATAATCAACAAATATCTAATAAATAAACATCAAACTATAATACTTTGTAAACTATAAAGGTAATCTCACAAGTGTGGACACAGAAAAACGTCTCGCCTGGATTCCGCATCAGTAACGAAAATAAATTTTGTCATAAGCATTACGTAAATAGCATTAATTATCAGCAGCAGCCTGTATACTAAATATTGTCACCATACCATGCATAGTTACAGAGGAACTGTCCTAATACAAAAACTTTAACGTAGTCGCTGGACCGTTAAATTGAGGTCAAGTGACACCTACCAGACAGTCATGTACTATTCATCAGCAACCTATATACCAAATATTGTCATCCTACCATGCATGGTTACAGAGAAACAGCCACAACCCAAAAACTTTAACATAGTCGCTGGACTGTGAAATTGAGGTCAAGGTCAAGTGGCACCTACCAGACAGTCATGTACTATTCATCAGCAACCTATATACCAAATATTGTCATCCTACCATGCATAGTTACAGAGAAACTGCCGTAACCCAAAAACTTTAACGTAGTCGCTGGACCATGAAATTGAGGTCAAGGTCAGGTGACACCTACCAGACAGTCATGTACTAGTCATCAGCAACCTATATACCAAATATTGTCATCCTACCATGCGTGGTAACAGAGGAACTACCGTAACCCAAAAACTTTAGCGTAGTCACTGGACCGTGAAATTGAGGTCAAGGTCAGGTGACACCTACCAGACAGTCATGTACTAGTCATCAGCAACCTATATACCAAATATTGTCATCCTACCATGCGTGGTTACAGAGGAACTGTCGTAACCCAAAAACTTTAACGTAGTCGCTGGACCATGAAATTGAGGTCAAGGTCAGGTGACACCTACCAGTCAGTCATGTACTAGTCATCAGCAACCTATATACCAAATATTGTCATCCTACCATGCGTGGTTACAGAGGAACTGTCGCAACCATAAAAACTTTAACATAGTCGCTGGACCGTGAAATTGAGGTCAAGGTCAGGTGACACCTACCAGACAGTCATGTACTAGTCATCAGCAACCTGTACACCAAATATTGTCATCCTACCATGCGTAGTTACAGAGGAACTGCCGTAACCCAAAAACTTTAACGTAGTCGCTGGACCGTGAAATTGAGGTCAAGGTCAGGTGACAGGTGACTGACTGGCAAGTACTCATTATAAGCTACCTCTGTATTAAATTTGATGGACCTAGGGCTTGGGCTTACAAATATATGAAGCAAGATGTCAAGTGTTTACGCCGCCGCCGCCGGATTCCCATACATATGTCTCGCCTCCAGCGACTTTCGTCGCAGGCGAGACAATAAAATTATATGAGGATATAAAAACAAATAATGAAAAACTAAAAACTAGAAAAGCTGTGGTTAAAAAAAAATAGCTTTTATCATGAAATAAGAACATTCATGAGAATTTGTTTATTTGTAAATATATATATAATTTTCAATCAATCACTCATTTGTCAATTTACTGTGTATTAATTTCTTAAGGCATTTGACACCTAAGATGGAGTACCAGTATAAGGTAACTTTTATATTGGCTTGCATCCACGTTATGGTTACCCTATTTGGGGCATAATTTGCACCACCAAACAATGTTGGTTAAAGAAGAGTTGTGACAAGGTTTTATAAATACAGAGTTACAAACCTGTCCAAGATACTTCTCCCAGATATTCAGTTCATCTCTGTAATCTTCTAGCTTTTTCTTTATCACTTCCTGAAATGAAGCCCAAATTTTATGCATGTAGGCAAAACTATGAGAGCAACACTTTATTGTCATGCTTGGTTGATCTTGACTGACATGCTTTTTGGGCTTTACCCACATGCTTGGCTGATTGACCGACATGCTTGGCTGATCTTGACTGACATGCTTTTTGGGCTTTACCCACATGCTTGGCTGACTCTGAATAAATGGGTTGGTTGTCTTATACACAGGAGTAACAATCTACTGCTATGTATACACATTTCATTTTATTTGTAAATATATTTTTAAAAACTCTATTGGAGAAGTAGAATTTTCTTGATTTGGTCCACCTGCAGTATGCTATCTCCTACAAATGAGACAACCTAGATACAAATTCTGCCACAACTATAGTTCTGCTTCATATTCCTGGAGTACTATTTGTTTGCATCATACCAACAATTCCATTCTAATATGACCTCCTGCTTTAGCTGCTGTCATAATTCCAATAATTTTAGTTCTGACATGTGTTAGCTGTGTGTTTAGTGTAAATGTAAAAACTGACTTTAAAATGCAGTTTGTTATGTGTTATCCATAATTATCGTTATTGTTAATAATGCAGTTATTTTTAGTTTGAATTCTGAGAATTATATGATTTAAACTACTCCTTATACATATTTTTTAACAATTTTACATGTACATTCGAATTAATATGATGTCACAATTAGAATTTTATTTGCTTTAACATACTGTTTTGCATATATCTTATTAGTTTCAAAAAACAGTATTACCATTGAAAGCGTCCTCTTAGAGCCGCTTCAAAATTTTAAAACAATTGCTAGACATATTAGAATCGAAATAGATTTTTGCAATTGGGCTCTATGCAAATTAGAACATGGTCAGACCTTATATTTGTCCTCATTTTATACCTCGCTATCGCTCAGTATAAAATATTGACAAATATAATTCTTACCATACTCTAATTAGCATAGAGCCCACTCACAACAAGCTATTTGTTAATTTATCACGTACTATCCAAGCCCAATTTGAATTCCACACAATTACTATATACAATGTAATTATTGTTTGTTTGTTTGATGGTGTTTAACGCCACTTTCAGCAATTTTCAGCTATATCATGGCATCCAGTTTTTATTGGGGGAGGAAGCCGGAGTACCCAGAGAAAACCCGACCTTCGGTAGGAAAACTGGCAATCCTTGTCAATTAAGATTGGAGTCGAGTACACCCTGCCTGCAGTGAGAACCCGCAATCTCAGTGTTGACAGACCATGTGATCAATAGTAGACAAACTAACTTGACCACACTGCCACCCAGGCCCCACATTGTAAAGATAAATAAACACAAACTATTGAATATGTGATTTCTTTTAAACCTCTCCCCACAAAAAAAAACTTCCAAAGCATGTATTCCAAATTGATTCCAGCTGTACAGACAACAAATTAGATCCATAAATGCCCGAAACGATCACAAACTCGGGGCCATACAGACACAAATTACACTGTAGATCGATACCTCTTTTCTGTCTTCTTCCTTTGTATGCCAGTAATATCGTAATATTTCCTGTTGTTTAGCATTCATATTTTCGACAGCCTGCAAAAAGGACAATGTATGTTATCGTATCAGACAAATGTATTAATCAATACCTCACATCGATCCTCTTCTTTTGTCTCCCAGAAGTAATACACAATGGCTGATTGTTTGGTATTAAAATTGTCATACGCCTGAAAAATTTATTCATTTAGTGATTGATTGCAAGACAAAACCAAACAATATTTGACCAAATAATGCCAAACTAAATGCAAAACTTATGACTAAGGAAAAATAATTCAGCGACATTGAAACACCCAGACCTTTGTTGATCAGATTAGAACTTTAATCATTATATTCCAAATACAGTACATACACTGTAGTACATGCCACTTTTTGGGGAATTTGCACTCTGCTCATTTTCAAGGGGATGCTGGACACCATCTGCCATTTTTTGTGAAAATTTCAAAATAGATGGAACATTTATGGTAAATTTAATAATAATTTCTTTCATTATTAACTCTTAATTACCATAAAATTTAAAATAATAATGAAAGTCTTACACCTATATTATTACTTGATTTATTTATGGTTGAAATAAAAAGTTTTCGCATATTAGTTTGGTATTGGCAAAATTAACGAAAATAAAATTTTGAACAAGGGAGGTAATTTTGACCCAAACAAATACCATTTTTGCACTTTTCGACCAGTTTTGTCAGTGGACAAAAATTTAACTCATAGACCCCTATTTTTGTTTACATCACTAAAATGTATACCAATTGCTTGACCTTATACACAAAATTCAGAAAATTTCATCTGACAGAATTTTTCAGCCCATCAAAAATAAGCTCTGAAACCCCTATTTTTTTTTGAATTATGAAAACTTGTATAAAAAAACTAACTATATTGCAAATTTAATAAAAATTCATTGACAAATTATTTTCAGTGAAAGTGTCCTAGATCCCCTTATGCCTTAAACTATTCATGAAAGACAATAAAGTTGTAATGCTTGTTTTATTGTTTTAAGGTTAACACAACTATCAAATTGTTAAGGCAGTAAAATTCGGCCTATATTAACAAAAAAAGATGCCGAAACAAAGTAAACATTGCCGTGCTACCCATGTGGACAAGTGGAAAAAGCAACATCAACAACAGCCGAGGTGAACATGTACAGCTGACAATTTGTACTTACCTCAAATGCCTTCTGTAGAACCTTACCCCTTTCTTTGGGGTCTGCTGGTATAAGTTGTGTCCCTTCTTTTTTGTATGTTGACTACAAGCATGAAAAGACAAGATACTGTTAGTAACAGGGATGAAATTAAAATATTTCATGGGCATTGCAAAAATGTCAATTTTGCATTAAAATTTTTGTTACTCTGCAGGCAATTGTTGAAAAATGCTGATTTACACAACCTATTTCACAAATTGGCTGGTTTATACTCTAATTTTCCCAGGTGTAATGATAAATGAATACGACTGTCAGTCTTTCCGAAATGTGCGGTCTGCCGGACCGGACCGGCAAAAAACAGCCAAATTTAACACCGGTCCGGCAAATTTGTTAAATTTACAACAAAAATGTTAAATTGGTCCGGCAGTATTTGTGTTTAGGTCCGACAAGCCAAGAACTAATTTCGCGAAGACTGGACTGTATAGGTAATTTATTTTAAGTTATTGTGACATTTGGTTAAAAACCCTTGCATCAGACTATAGTGGATAACATGGACAATGCAATGCTCTTTGCATGATAAAGATCTTTTGTCGATTTAAAAGATTAGGGGCCATTTAACAACTACAAAAGCCTAAAATCTTTAAACCTAACTAAATCATCATAATTTATCCTGTTGTACATGTACATGTACATCCCACTTCTCAAACTGATATACTGTTTGTAAACTTTTTCTTGTCCTTAATAAATGCTGAAATTGTGCTTGTAGTTGGGCTTTCAAGCTACTTTTTGCAAAAAAAAAAGGGCTTTTTTAGGGCTAAATTCTCAAAAATAAGGGGTAATTTTAGGAATTTTTAGTGGTTTTTAAACAAAAATAAGGGATAAAATATGCTATTTTCTAATGATTTAAGACTGTAAAATTAGATTTACCCACCATTTTGGTCACAGAACAATAGTACAAAAGTTAATTTCCAATTCAGAAGACCATTTGGATGACCATCAAATAGTCTCCTGGATGGCAAATGCATATGTCTGAAAGTATACTAAAGCTAGCTTCATTTAACTTTAATCTATTTTATGTTTATTTTTTTATTTTTTCATTTTTGAAATTTTGAAAATTAAAAAAAAAATAGGATTTTAAGCAAAAAAGTAGGGCTTTAGGATTTTACAGCTTTAATTAGGAAGTTTAGGGACTTACACAAGCATTCTAATTTTGTTTTTAATTTAAATTTTACACTCACCATGATAAATAAAAAAAGTTTTCATCACAACCCCCTCACAGTGGTAGTAAGCTACATTTAACTTGATATAGGTATTCAAAGAATTACCTGAATGTATTGATAAATACATTTTCTTTAAAAGCCCTACCTCTAAGTAAAAACAGATGGCATTTGATTCGTTGACAACAACATCTCCATCTTTAAATGTTGGAACCTGGAACAACAAGCAGACACCTCTTAAATCATAAAAATTGTTGCATACTTTTATTTTATGAATCGTTTCTAACTAGCAGTTTATACTAGTATTTTCATACACAAAAAGTATAATTCATAACAAGTTCCAAAACATTAAACATTAAACCATAAAGACATACAATTACTAAAATTTAAAAAAGAAAACACTCATATACTTAGTACATCGGTACATCGAAAGTGTAAAAACCCCCCGAAAAGTGTAAAAACCCCGTGGAATAGTGTAAAAAACCCCATATCTGTGGTGAAAACCCCTCAGAAATGGTAGATATTACCATATATTATGATAATAATCCAATATTTGTGAAAAAATATATACGCTTAATCCCAAAGAATCGATTTTTGTAACCGCACGATACGTTATATATTAGGTCAAATAGCTAGGGGAGAGCACTCCAATTCATTGCAATAAAATTACTTAAGTACTGTAGGTAAGAATACTGTAGGTAGGAATAAAATATTAAAAATTGATCCTATAATACACAATTTGTTACTTAAAAAATGATTTTGAATAAGAATAAATGAATTAAATTAATATATAATGTAATTTATACCTTTAGAATATATTAGCATTATTTGGTTTAAAAAATAGTCAATTCATATGAATTGCTAATATTGGACTACATTTTAATAGGAGATGTTTAATACAGTAAGTTTGTTTGTTTGTTTATTTTTGTTTTATTTAATTTTTTTCAGAATGGACAACTTAACAAAGTTTCATCAATTTCAATAAGAAACTGCCTATTATCATGAACTGACAAAACAGAAGACTGCAGAGACATATATCTTATTGTCAAACAAATTTTTTATACAATTCAGTCTATGTAGATTGAAAGAGTTGTAATTTTGTGTTTTGTGCCTATTGCTTTCGCCGTCTTGGCATCCTTCGCTTGTATTATTTAAGCTGCAAGGACTGCTTGCTTGTGGTAGAGTTGTATTATCCCAGATTGCCGAATCCAGTTAGCCGATTCCCAAACTGCCGACAATCAAAAGTTATATGTTATAAATGGTTTTAGAAAAAAATGTTTTATTGTATTTATGTTGTTTTGACATTTTTTTACGTGTTTAACACTACATATCAACTCAATGCCAACGAAACGAGATTATTTGTGTTGTTGTCTCTTTGACATGCACGTGGCGCTTACTCCAGACACAGTGACTACAGGGTGCGTTTCATAAAGCTATCGATACTTAACGTGCTCGTTATACCATGCAATTTAAATGAAACGGTACCCTGATCTGTATTGTTTCGTGTATACGTTATTTTTTACTTTGTTCATAACTTTAAATAATAAAATAAACATTTAGATAGCACTATAATTTATTTCATTAATTTAACATTTTAAACCCTAGATTTATAACACAGCAACTATTAAATTTTCACAAAAACACTAAAAATTTTTACAAATCGACTATTTCCTCTGTAGATTCTGTGTCAATTAAAAACTTTTTTGTGATAAGTTGTACGTAATTAATAAAAGAAAATTTTTTTTAGGATAGACTTGTTTTATTCGGCAATATGGGAATCGGCCAATTGGACTCGGCAAGTTGGGAGACGGCAAATTGGGATTCGGTATAGAATGCTTTAATATTTTGATACAAGTGTTCCGCGCTGCGGTAGATCTCACCATTAAAATGTAATTGGCATGGAAAAAGGTTGGACATGACATCACATGCTCCTTTTACATATATGATCATGGTTGTAAAAAAATGTATTACTTTATTCTATATTTGGTAACATATAAAGACGACAAGCAGGAACATTAGAATTTATACAAAAATCCAGTAAAATTTCGTTTTTTACGGCTATTTTATAGATTTAGCCTTGATTTCGAAGGTTTCATTTTAATTAGCAAAATACAAGATGAAATAACTTTACTCTGTAATGAATACTTAAATTTTTTTAATAAAGTAACCCTCGCTGCAGCAAAAATTGTAGATATTTAATTGTTAATGTTGATTACACTTGTTATTTGCCTTGTCAATTAACACCTAGTAGCCAAACTTCTGGCACGTGCCGACAAATCAATCAATAGGGTCGTTATATTTTATTTTTAGAATATGGTTTTATATACGGTGGTAATTATTTATATTTCCTTCGTTATGTATGTCCTCATATAACCATTCATGTTACTGTTACAAAAAATAAATGTATTAAAATAGATTCTCTGCGTTTTCATCGTATAAAGCGACTTTCTGTGATTTAATTTTTTTTAATTTAAACATATACCTCTGTACTTTTTCTAGGGAAACATTAAAAAAAACCATTAAAATAACGAATGTAAATGATCAAGCATTTAAGTAGTATTCTAGCCGAGGATCAGGCAGTGGTCGGCACATAACAAATTTTTTGTTTTTACCTTTTTTGGCTTACATTGTGATATAAAACCAAATTCTAACAAGATTTTACATTTGAAAAAGTGTCAATTCCCTAGATAATTTTTGACTGGTTATATATAGAGAAAAATTTGGCGGGAAAATTTCCCGGCATTTTCCACTGTACAATTCAACTCAATTTCAAATGATTATATTTAATTAAAAGGCAAAATAATTCGGAACTTTAATAAATTAGCATGTTGTTTTATTTTATTTTTCCTTCATGTGCTTTCCATCACATGTATGCATTTTTCCGTATTCTTACATGGATTGATATATAATCTACATCATTTGCCTGATGTGGTGATCTGTCAGATAGGCGGCAACGACTGCAGCAGTAAACTATTTGACATCTTAAACGTTCTAAGCGGCGTCATTGTACGGCCGACGTATATAGTAAACGGCGAGACGAAGTACACTAAATTTATAAGAGGAAATTAAGCTCTCAGTATTATTTTGTTTACTTTTTCAAACCTGTTAATGTATACAGGCCAGCCATTAGGCGGCAGACGTTGTTCGTTTCACTGAAAATGGATATCTTGCTATTGAATACCGCGGAACTTTCGCAGGTTTGACGTCACATTGTAATTTCAAGCAAGCAAAAGAATACATGCGAACACCCGCCTCTGTAATGACAGAAATGTCCGATTTACTCCGGACAGACAATCCTTTAATTGTATACCGAAGAAAAAATACTACATTCCTTTTTTCTTCTCTAACTACAATCTGGATGCTAGTTTTATAGTGGTTGAAACGGCGATGAAACTTTTATTTATTTATTTATTTATTCATTCATTCATTCATTCATTCATTCATTCATTCATTCATACTAAATGTACTCCAGGACTTTGACGTAAACTGATATACGTCTTTCATTATCAGGAGACAGATTTTTATCAGCTTTGTATCTTGTTTCCGAATCCTTGTCTGTATTTTCTTGTAAATATAACGATTTATGAATAGAAATAAAATATGTTTAAACCAAATGTATACAAAAGGCTGACAGTGAAAAAATGACGAATTGAGCGGAACAGTCATCAGAAAACAGTTATATGACAAAAAGTATAATGTCAAAAAGGAAGCGTAAAAACGAAATGGGACATATATTTAGACGAGGAAATATTGCCGACTTTACAGGAAATAAACAGGATGATTGCAGACAAAGATTCCATAATGAAATCGATAATACGCGACAATGAAAAAGCGCCTTGTTTAATTCGTTACAAAGAAGACCAGTTAACAGACATCAAGACTTTATGTTGTTCAGGACACAGTATTTTAAGAATTGACAAAACTTTCAACTTGTGGGACTTGCGCGTTACTGCATCAAGTTACAAGCAGATATAAATCATCACACACAAGAACCGCAAAAATTGCGTCACTCTAACTCGATTTTCTGAATCCGTCCCTGGATACTGATACACAAAAATTAGTGTTTGGATCAGACAAGGAAAATGGTTATAGTCAACGCCATTACATCAGCTTTCCCGATGTCTAAGAATGCAAAACAGAAACTAGTGGACGACATACTAGTAATTGACAAGGCCGACAGAGACTCAATACTGAACGACATCTCTGGTACAGACGGATATATCCATGCCGATGACCCGATATGTTTCGACGTCCAGTGCGACACTATGGAACCAAGGACACGGACATTATCTTCGAAATTTCACGGGTATTTTGATTTAACATCGGAAAACAGTTGACCATATTGGTTACTATGACAAAAGTTGAACAAATAATAATAGTGAATCCCCCGAGCGAGCCATCGACTGGAAATCACAACCGTTATTGAATTTAGTACAGGTTACAAGAGATATTGTGGACACCCAATATATAAGGATTTACTAAGATTATTGATTTCAATTGGACAGTACCGACTAGCGGACAGCCCTCAACAGTTTCAGGTGTCGAAATCGCTGTGGATGACCAGGACCGTTGAAAAGAGAACGTTTTTTAGAGATTCCGTAACCACTTGCCGCCAGACCAAAAGACCCTTACTTCGACAGATGGACTAATGACTCATTAAACCTTGGAAGGAATAAAGGTCAACTGAAGAGGAAAATCAACGAACTGTCAATGTATTCATTCTCTTTTTTTTTCAAGGGCGAGACACTTAGTAAGTTTGCGGACAGCGATACATTAAAGAGAGCTGAATGCAGGTATCTTAGAAGTTTTAAATTTGAAAAATAAAATTTAACTAATTGCAACGCTGACTACGGCAGATGTCCGAAGCCTTGTGCATGATGTCATAGTAGTTTTAAATTTAAAAAAAATAAAAATCTTACTTATTGTTACGCAGACTACGACAGATGTCCGAAGCCTTGGGCAGGATATCTTAGTTATTTAACTTCAAAAACAAAAAACTATCCCTTGGTCTAGTTAAACCTTTTTTTTGCAATATTATGGACAATACCAAGCTCATAATAATAATAATTTGTACTTTTCTAGAAAAAAATTATTACTCCTAGTTATAAAACAAAACGACTTAAATGAATAAATATATAAAATCCCCTTACCCTGCCCCAGATGTTCATAGTCTTGACTTGGCGTGGGGGCTCTTAATTATATATAATTATAATTACAAATGTGTTGATTGACTGAAATGTCAATTAATCAATTCATTGTAATTGTAACTAACTTTGTCTAATATGAACTACTAAAATGGATGACATATTTAAAATCTTTTAATAACAACAGACACATAACATGTAATACAAAGAATGCAAAGGTTTTAATGAAAAACATATCTATTTAAAAAAAAATTCATTATAAAATTATAGACATTATTTCAATTTCACACATTAAATCATTTGTCAGTATTAACATTTTCAATATAATTCCAACTTACAGTACTTGTAGTACTTTTATTGCAAAGAATTAGAGTGCTCTCCCCTAGCTATTTGACCTCATATAGGACGTATCGTGCGGTTACAAAAATCGATTCTGTGCGATAAAGCATAATTATTTTTTCACAAATATTGCATTATTATCATAATATATAGTAATATCTATCATTTCTTAGGGGTTTTCACCATATATATAGGGGTTTTTACACTATTCCACGGGGTTTTTACACTTTTCAGGGGGTTTTTACACTTTCGATGTACCCTTAGTACATGTACAAGTATTCTTGTCGCAATCTACCTATGTTTTAGTAAATTTTTTTCATCACAATGATTTTTGTGACATAGGTATCGCAGGACTTGTAACTGCCAATTAAAAGACCCGCAGATTCCAATGTCACATTAAATTGGGCTACCAGGCAAGGTCCTTTCTCCAGGTAATTGTTGGTATATTAAGTATTACTGGATGTTTCTTGAGGGTCTGATATCACAAAACAAATACGTCGTTTACTAGTATTTAACCGTCAACCCTCATAGTCATACTGAGCTAAAACATGCATGATTGAGTTACCTGTCCACGGGGATTCAGTGCAATCACTTCTGGCCCTTTGTGTCCCTTGTCACTAAAGCTTATTTGTTTAGACTCGTAATTCAGTCCTTTCTCTGCAAGGACCAACATTGGTTTCCAACATGGAACGCTTCCAGATCCCCAAAAAAGCAATCTTCCTGCCATGTTTGTTCAATGATCAATGTGTTGTCGGCAAGTTCTGAATGTTGACCTTTTTATCGTGACGCATGCGGGGTTACACTAATGTCCTGAAACTTACCTGGAATGTCCTGAAAAATGTCCTGAAAACGTATATAAATTGTCATAACTTTTTTATTTCTTGATGGATTTTCACCAAATTTGGGTCAGTTTGAGATATAAACAATATTATTAGAATATGAAAAAAAATATATAAAAAAAATATTTTGTGGGAGATAAGTTGACCTGAGGCATGTCTGTCGTGACCTGAAAATGTCTCGAAAACGTATATAAATGATTAACGCTGATTAAATATTACTCACTTATTAAAATTAATTCTAGTT
The DNA here is from genome assembly GCA_944474755.1 of Limnoperna fortunei. Taxonomy (NCBI): domain Eukaryota; kingdom Metazoa; phylum Mollusca; class Bivalvia; order Mytilida; family Modiolidae; genus Limnoperna; species Limnoperna fortunei. Next base: position 19,807,395 of record OX104124.1, read on the forward strand.
CAATTCTGGTTCAGTTTAGCAAATTCATAGTTGGTCAGTCCTCAACTCTTTATGCATCTATAACTGTCCTTCATGGATTTTATCATTTTGTTGTGTGGATATATTATTCTTTATCACTGAGGTAAGACATTATCTTATATGTGTAGTTTCAGGACATCGTACGTCTTATACACGAAGTGAATTGTTCAGGTCAACTTTTAAACCATTTAAAACTAATATTTTCTATTTTTTATTGACTTGAAATATACAATATGTTTCTACCTCATACTTTGCCGAATTTGATGTAAATCCATTGTAAAATATAACAGTTACAGCTTTCAGGTTACATCTCTTCATATTAGGAGATCATCCTTCAGGTCAACTTTTCTCTGCTGTTATAAATTTTTCTAACTTTCTGTTTAACTTTTAATATAATATAGATGAATATCTCGCACTGACAAAAATTTAAGTGAAATTTATTCAGAAATAAAAAAGTTATAGATATTAATTTTATTCCATGTCATGTTTTCAGGTAACGACAGGTAGTCCTTCAGGTCAACTTATCTCCCACAAATTAATTTTTTCTTTAATTTTTTTTTCATATTCCTATAATATATGCTTATATCTCAAACTGACCTAAATTTGGTTTAAATCAATCAACAAATAAAAAAGTTATGATAATTTATCTCCGTTTTCAGGACATTTTTCAGGACATTACCGCAATTTTCAGGACATTAGTGCTACCCACGCATGCGTACCAATTAGCCTGATAACGGGAGGGGGGAGGGGGTTGTAACCAGGAACATACGAATCAATTATAAGTTAGTTATACTAGTCCCAAGGGGTTACTAAGGATATTTGGTACAGGTCTGCGAACGGAGATTTGAAAACCCACCATATTCATATATTTTAGGACGTTATAAAGCGCGACATTTTCCAGGGACAGTCTATACTAACCCGGCCAGTAGTATCCAGGCTTTGCCGGTTCTCGATAGCTTAAGAGATTATTGGATAAAACTTTGTTCTTATCTTATAGATATGTGTTTATTTATTTACCCATTTGTTTCATAGATAAACTACTACCCACTTGCAAAAAATTACAAGGAACCGTCCGGTTATTGCCAAGATCTTCGAATTATTCGAACGACCTAATTTTTGACATATGGTATAATACGTCACCAGTTCTCGATAATGTATGCGTTATGCAGGGCTATTCTGACAATAAAATACAATAAAATGTAATTAAAAATGTTATTCATATAAAATTTGTTTAACTTGAAGCATTAGTTTAAAAGATAGGACCCGTCTATTGTACTATAAGTTGAAGAAATTTTTGGGATTATGGAAAGGTATCGAAATATATGGTACTCTGTATTTGGGAGAATTTTAAACATCTGAACATGGAACCTGTTTATTTTTTCATTCCCGAGGAGCAAAGTGGTATCATAAAGAAACATTTCCGACAAACAGAAGATATGTGCGAATCCTCGTTTTATGACGAAATGAATTTTTTGCATGACTATCGAGAATAGGTTACTATCGAGAACAGGTTAAGGCACGATATATATAGTACACGTGGTATAGTATAGACTGTCCCTGCCTTATCATATATTGAATTATTAAATCAGACCTAATGATATATTTTATTACTGCACATCCCCATTCACTACAAATTAAAATGATTAAGTGATGTTAATGGAACACTTTGTTTGTAAAACCACTGTCATGACTGTGGTGTACATAGGCTTAGCATGCTTAAGATGAGAATGGAGGCATGGATATATTAAGTTCAATGATATATTTTTCAATGAAAAAAGCTACCCTTTTATATATTTTGGAGAGGTAAAAAAAGTGACCTATTCGGGCCGCACGTCCGTATTACCTTAATATATACCATGTTACCCCCCCCCCGCCCCCCCCCCCCCCGTGGATTTGAAAATGAATTATTTTATGGGACCAACAATATTTAGTTTATATATTATTTTATTGCACTTAAGCAGTATGATTGGACGCAAGTAATACCAACTTAGGTTAAGTCCACTCCTTAGAGCATTTACACGTATTAACTTTTTTTACTCTATACTAGGCCTACTTAATACATTCAACCTATATCATCAAAAACATACAACCAATTATGTATCTAATCAATCTTACACAGGCGCAGATCCAAGGAAAGGCGTACCGGGCGTACAGCCCCCCCCCTTTTTTATAAGAGAGAGAGAGAGAGAGAGAGGGGGGGAGAGCGAGAGAACGAGAGGGTAAAACGAGAGAAAATGGAAATTAAGGAGGAATGAGAAAACGAGTCAACGCGTCGAATAAACCGGGGTTCCTTCCTGGGGACACCTTCATTCCTTTATTCATGATAAAATTCATTATTTATAGTTGAAGAATCAAGCCAGCTATAAGAATAGGTAAAAGTACAAAAAAAACGAGTCTAGAAAACTTGGTCTAGATGGCTACCAATTGCTTAGATTCCCGGAGCTTCTGTGGCCTTCGCTCCACTGGACCCCTTACCAAGGCACTGCCCTGGACCTGCTTGGGGCCTTAAGCGGCCCCAGACCCCACGACACGTCGAACTTTTACGCCCCCCCTAACACAAATTCTTGGATCCGCCCCTGTTACAATTATAATATCTTGTATATACAAAAAAATTGTGACCAAAAGAAAGTTCTTCCCCGTACCAACCGGCCAAGGCACGTCCGCAGGAAAAAGCCACGGGGGGGGGGTGGCGGGGGATACTTTTAGGCACAGGTCTGCTGACTGAGATTTGAAAACCCACCCTATTCATATATATTCGGATGGTATGAACCAGGACCTTATCATATATTGAATTTTTAAATCAAACCTATTCATATATTATTATTATTGTACACCAATGAACAAATAGTCCATTCATTACAAAAAATATCAAGTGATGTTAATGGAATACTTTGTTTTGAAAAATCACCGTGGCTTACATAGGCTTAAAAATGTCATCAAAGATACCAAGGTTAATAGAATTTACTACGCCAGACGCGCGTTTCGTCTAATCAAGACTCATCAGTGACGCTCGAACCCAAACAATATTAAAAATCAAAAATGAATGAGATGCTGTAGAGCTTTAACACCAAATTTCCAAAACTTTATACCAAAATTCGACTAAAGCTATCTACACCTTGAAAATAGAAAAATCTTAGAATTAAAGTAATTTTTGAAATTTTAGGGCAGTAAATTAAGATAATGACTATATCAATGAAAGAACCAATGATATTCCTGTCAGCACCGAAGTTTGACTACTTAAGTTAGATTATAATTGAAGCATGGATATATTTAAATAATGTACAACTACCCAATGATATCTTTTTCAATGTAAAAACTACCGGTTTTCATATATTTTGGAGAGCTGCAAAGGTGACCTATTCGGGCCGCACATCCGTATTACCTATATATACCAAGTTACCCCCCCCCCACCCCACCCCGTAGAAAAAAGCAGAACTCCTATTGAAACCTGTGTTCTCTAGCAAAATACATTTTTGATAGAATGTGTCATAGGGACAATGCGATAAATTGCGTTGTCTTTATACACGCCGGGTATCCGGACACACAGTTCTACGCGGGTAAAATATAAAAGAACGGGTGAGGTGAATGAAAACATCGTGTTCAGTTAGGCGTGTTATTTTATTTCTGAACGTATTGAAATAGGAAAAAAGACGGAAACAAGTTTATACAGCCTTTTGTATGTCCCTGAACTACTAAAACACCAAGTATTGTCTGTTTTTACTGGAGAAACAATCCTCAGGAATGTCATGAACACGGAAATGACATATTGCTGAAATTGGCGTTAAACAACATTCAAACAAACGGAAATGACTTAAGAAAAAAGTAGACTTCCAACTTTCGTTGATTGCAACTCCTCGCGAAATGCATGTTACACAGTTTTTTTGGTCAGTTACATAGATACCCCAATGTATACTTGATTTTCTTTCAAAAGTTGAACATTCAACGTATAAGCACAGTATTTCCCTGTCTACTTGATTTATACGCCAATTAAATCTTGTACCTAGTTGTAACCATAAATACAAACATTTTCCCGCTCATACTATCGAAACGCGGGAAATTTTTTATACATCATCACAGTAGGCAACACACCATGTACAGAGCATACAAATGAAAAACTTATTGAATGGAAAAAAGGGGAAAAAAGACAAACGACATAATAATACGTGTATTACGTAAGAAATGAAAACAAGACAAGGAAAAGACAACAAGCTGGCTAATTAATGTTGACAGGGGACTGATCTACTTCCATGCAGATCTACGCAGATAAGAACCATATTCGGTATAGGGATGGGAGCTGTGATGGAAAATCTTACTATGAAAGAAACCGGAGGTCTACATTTTTTCAAACTGCATAAACTTTAATATGGAAATCAAACGTGATACTCGACCATATGAAAATATTTTTTACCCGATTCAAGACACATTTTTTTATTTCAAGCCCCCATCAGATAAAAATGGTTGCTCCCTATTTAATATTCGAGATCCTTAACTAGATCGCTGCGTAAAAAAACTTTCCCAAGTCAAGTCAATAGATATGCTTATGCCAATAAGCTCACGATAAGTCGCTGGTATCTACCGAGGAATATGGCTATTAGCTAATACCATCTTTCGCCAGAACGTATGTATCTACCCTATCTAGAAACCAAATCATTCAATTTTCCTTCAAAAAAATAAAAATAAATAAATAAATAAATAAATAAATAAATAAATAAATAAATAAATAAATAAATAAATAAATAAATAAATAAATAAATAATTTTAACCAGCTTAATGCAAGTTGCATCCAGTAAGATGGAAGGATACTGAAACCTACACCCTCAATTAATGTTTAAATTAAACTATATATTTTATAATTAATACCAAATATGTCCAAAAATTAACAAACATGTTTAAACATGATAAAATATTCATACTTCTACAATACTTAAAATGACCCAACTAACACAAATCAACCAACCAACAAAATATGCTTTAACCATGAAGAGTATTCGGACTGAAAAATATCAATTGTAGCAAATTGTGACTTACTCCACAGACCACCAGCAAAGAAGCGGCACAAAGACACAGTTTTGCAAATACAAAATTACATGGCTACTTAAATGTAGCCCAGACACATGCGTGTTTCGTTTAATCAGGACTCAGTGGAGCCCAAATCAAAAACATTGGCAGACTACTGACGATGACGACGTTTGCTTTCGACACAATGTGTTACGTAAAATATACACACACTATAATTGGCAGTTTACTTGGGCATATGCCTAGGATAGAAACAGCAATAAATGCAAATGAAAATGTATTTGGTTAGACCTTAATAAAGCATACAAGTCAAGTTATTCGAAATACCACAACTACAGTATATAAAATGTGCACATAAGGATTATTCTGTAGCTTATCAAGACATAAAAACTGTATACAACTGCAATTCTCTTTGTTTTATGTAAATCCGTTGCCATTCAACTACATCTGCTGAGAAGAAGATTTGTTTAATGTGTATTTGTTGTCTTTGTACTAGAACATCAAAATGGAATGCAAACCCAACGAAGTTCTCAGATACTTAAATATATCATTTTTACTATCACTTTAGTCTTAGCAGCCATATGGGCGGGTTTTATAATATAGCCTTTTATGGCGCGTGCTTTACCATTTATTACAAACGTATAATTTGTTTGATCAGCCACTCGATGGTATGGAGTATATGATTAATGTGTTAATCGCACTTGTGCCGGAAAACATTTTATGGAGTCGGTCGAAAATAACGTGAGCTCAACTGACGTGTTTTTTCAGCTATTGACGAGAGCAAGTCTTCGTGTAACTCACTCTTTTACATGTTTGCCTTTTGCTAATTGCCCGGGTGCATACATGTCACACAACTGTTACTACATGAACGACCTGATCAGTTTTCCTTCTGCCTTTTAATGCTGAGTACTTATCGTCGGTAACCTACAGTTGAATCCATAACATTTCTCATTTCATTAATATGAAGCGAGGCGCAGTCTAAATGCGAGCGTCGCACATTACTGACGTTACTTCATAGCACCCTAGCTATCAGTGCTTCCGAATTCCATGAGTGACGTGAGGTATATCTCTAATTTGTCGGTGACGCCACAGAATATCAATTTGAACAGCGTTTCAGATTGCAAAAAATTATCTGATATTTTTCTAGTTATTAAAAAAATATTTTAATTTTATCGATGTCAAAATTATTTTTGTCTACATTTTTAGAAATAAAAACATGTTAATTTTTGCATTTATTTATTCTTCTCATTGAAAGCTTTTATATTGGAATGATGCTACGGGAACTGTATCACATAAATTATTCCTCGTTAGAAAATGTTCCAGGTTAAATCGAATGCGTCTCTTTGATGAAGTGTCAATGCCGCCTGTTGGTTGTTCGTACAGGAGGAACTGGTATCGATGTTTCTCTGCTCCGGGAGGATTTGGTCCTTTGTAACCTGAATAATATTAAAAAATCAATCTACAGGTCTGAATATATCATTAAATTGTTATGTTATACTATAATTTTGCTTGTGTAAGAATTAAAAGAAAATTGATTTTTTTTTTGTTCCGTTTAAAATATTTAAATAAAAATTGAATGTCAAGGTGACAATTAAGTCTAACAGGTACGCGTATACTTTGAAACACTGACGCGTATCCTTCTAAAGGTCAACGCGACAGTTCAGTCTACGGGTATGTGTATACTTTTGAAACTCTGAAGCGTATCCTTCTGAAGGTCAAGGTGACAGTTAAGTCTACAGGTATGTGTATACTTTTGAAACTCTGAAGCGTATCATTCTGAAGGTCAAGGTGACAGTTAAGTCTACAGGTATGTGTATACTTTTGAAACTCTGAAGCGTATCCTTCTGAAGGTCAAGGTGACAGTTAAGTCTACAGGTATGTGTATACTATGAAGTGTATCCTTCTGATGTCCTTCAGCTAAACTTGAAACTTTCAAGTTTTTGTCTTATTTTGTGTTGACATCTTGGGATGGTGCTTTAATCAGTTCACTTAGACATACTCAGAGTGAAAATAAGCTGAATAAAATTAGCCGTGGGTTACTGACTACGATTATACGGTTAATCAAAGAAAACAGGCACAACCACTCTGTAGCTAGGTTAAATGAAATCTGTTTTATTTGTGTTCCTTCAATTTCCAGATTGTCGCCGAGAAGAAGTTACCATGATGAATACGTTGTTGTCAGAGAGAAGTTATCATTACAGAGACGTTACGCATGAAATTGGTGACACCCAAGAAAATGCATTCTACTAACCACAAAAACAGGTCACCTTTTCATTGTTGTACACTAAAAACCTATAAATCATATATCAAAATAAAGAAAAATATACACCGATTCATTATATAATGTTGTATTATATCTAAATTATAAGTGTAAAACAGTAGAATCGACTAATATTTAAAAATAACGCAATTTTTCATGCGTCCCGCGTTACAAAATATTGTCCGATCTAATGGAAATTGTTCCGTAAATTTGTGTTTTTTTCACCAAAAGTCACCATTTTCAGGCAGTGCAACGTCCGATGCCGTTGCATTGTGACGTCAAAATATTTAAACAAAACGGGTACAAACAACATAGCTATTGAAGTGAGAACAGAACCGCTCAAAGTGTCCCGTAGGACGAGGAACGTTGTATTTCATTTTTCGGCCTTTTGTACTAAGATCAGTTTACCGGTAAGTCAATCAATATTAGTATCAATATATAGTTCAATTACTTGGCTTTTTCGCCATATTTTGTTTTTCTTTGGTTTTCACAACAGTTTATTTTGGACGCATATTTTTTTATGTCCAAGTATGTGTCACAAATACATTTTAAGAACTTCTTCTGATACGATTCCGTCAAACAAATACAGAAATTGTTTATTTGATTGTGAAAAATTTTTTGTCTGATAACTAAAAATAAAAATACAAATTGATTTGCGCATTTTGACACTCTAGTTTTAAAAATGCGTCAAGGTTTACGAAAATGTCATACAAAAACGCAAGTCCAAACTTATGTCACAAAGTCACAAACGACCGTTCCAAACGTTCAAGACGTTGCGTTTCAAGTTATAGACGAAAATAAAATTAGAGAATAGTCTGTTTGATTTAGTTGTATAGTGCTAACTTGCATTTTCATTGTTAGGAGATTAATATTGTTCGAACAATTGTAGAACATATTCTTTTTATTCCCCGCCTGCGAAAGTAGAGGGACAAATAGTGTTCGGGTCTGTTCGTCCGTCCGTCCATCCCAAATATAAAGACGGGGCACTGTGTCTGTTTGACACATTTTTTTGTTTTTTTTTTAATATTTTAGAACTTGTATCTTTTATTTATTTTTTTTTTTGCAGTACTGTTACATGAAATGTCTAGGGAAAAACTACACTTGTTGAAACAACAAAAGCTTCTGAAACGTCGAGAACAAAGGCTAAAATCGTATTACAAAAATAGAACTCTGAAGGATAGAGAATATTCTGTTTCAAGTGATGCAGTGCGCCAAAGGCTTCATCGGGAGAAAGTAAAGAAAGAACAAAAGCGACGAGAAAAAGAAGCAGAGAGGAAACGTAAATATAGAAAAAGAAAACGCGAAAACGATGCCGATAACCACCGCAGGAATGATGATTTTAGTATGGAAAATACTTTTGAAAATAGAACAGAAAAGCACCGGGCTTTAAAGAAATTAAAATTGGCTCTACCCGCAAGTCCACCAAAACGAGTGACTACTATGTTCGCGTATCTGCAAAATTCTAACTCACCGACTGTCAGAAAACTACAATCTTCTGAACTTATTTCATCGCCAGAGGAAATAGAAGAACACAAAACAGCAAAAGCACTGACGGAAGATATAAAAACAGTCATAGATAATTGTAAAAACAAAAGATCGGGCGATTCTTTAAAAACTATGAACCTTATAATATCATCAGTAAGCGGTGAAAAGATCAGAGACAATAAATGTAGAAAAAAACTCGCAAGAAAACTAGGATTACCTGTCAGAAGAGTAAGTCGCGGTCATGCTATAAGGACAAGTATACTTAAATCTGAAAAATGATGCTGGATTTACACCACTAGGAAAACCAGATCTGATGCCCTTAAACCAGAGACAAAGAAAATCATGTACGAGTTCTGGCTTAAACCTGGAATATCTAGACCCACTGGCAACAAAGGAGACATAAAAAGAGTCCGCATCGGTCCCAAAACGTATTCAAGCCATATGACTCACATTCTGGAGAAAACGCAGACTGATGTTTATTTAGACTTTATCAGAGACAATCCATCTATTCAAGTCTCACAAAGAATGTTTGAAAAATGTAAACCATATTTCGTTCGCTCAGTTCGACAAAAAGATAGACAAACGTGCTGTTGTAAATATCATGTTGAATTTAAAACCGTGTTCAAATCTTGCATGGAATTCCGGAGAAAACTTTTAAGAGAAAATGATTTTTCGACACAATCAAATCGTCTTCCTGTATATGATTCCATTTCGGATATTGTCAGTGATACGTTATGTGAAAAAGATGATGGTTTCCATAACTTAGAATGTCTTAAGAGAAACTGTTCGAATTGTGGGGTCGAGAAGTTAAAATTTATGCCAGAAGAAGTAAATGTATCGGATGATGCGCAATTGATCAAATGGGAAAAATTTGAAAATGTTACCGTAAATGTGAAAGGCAACAAGACAATAAAGAAACTTATGCTTGTTAAAAAAGAAACTAAAGTCGGTGAGCTTTTTGCATATTTAAGGAAACTACTTGAAACGTTTCCATTGCATCAACATAGAGCTACATGGCAAAACGAACAATTTCAGAATCTTGTTAGAAATCTCCCAGAAAGGCAGTGTGTTCTAGTACACGACTTTAGTGAAAACTATAGGTGTTCTGAGCGTACCGAGATACAAAGTGCCTATTTTCAAAAAACTGAAGTTTCGGTCCATGTTACTATCATACATAGACATGCACTATTAGAATACGATGGCATTGATAGCTCGGAAGACTTCCCGGAAATAATCACAGAACAGTTTTTTGTTATTAGTCCGGATTTAGTTCACGATCAATATTTTGTTCATCAAGTTCGAAACTATATAGCGGAATATCTACAGTCCATTTCATATTCAGTAAATGAGATACACGAGTAGGCATTGTTTTGGAGACATTAGTACTGCATTTGATGACTTTAGTTCCCAACATTTTACACGAAATTTCTTCGAAACTTCACATGCAAAAGGTAATCATAATTAATTATTAATTTAGAATTAATTAATTTTCTTCGTATGTGTTTGTTTGAACTAACATTTTTAAACGAAAGCAATGAACTTAAAGAAAGAGTTGTATCGCATTTTTGTAGTTATTTATTATTCATTTATTTTCTGCATATTTGAACACGTATTTCATACTAGTATATTATTGTTTTGGTTTTATGGTTTGAATTAAAATCAAAAACATACTGCCCTAAGATAAAGGTGTATATTGTAGATTATCACAAGAGAGAAAAAATATGCACCCGAGACGTGGTCGAGGGTGCTAAATTTTTTCGAGGATAATCTTCATAATACCCCAATCAAAAAGGGCGGAATGATTTTTATTATGCTTGGATTTTTTTTTATAAATAATAAAATTGATAAATCTTTTACCAATATATTGGTTGTTAAATTAATTCTTGACAATAAATGCTGCTTCTGAGCTTATCCGGAACAATTCGGTGACAGTCGCGAATTCCGGTTAATTTTTGCATTTTGAACACCCATTGCGAAAACACATGCTGATGATTGAGGGCTAATAAAAATCAAGTGAATTAACATAGCCTTGTAGCCATTAAAACTACCGTGCATTTTTGCATGAAGTATAATAAAGAACTTTTATATAGCTTCTGTATATTATACTTTTCCATACTAATACCCTTATTGTGTTTTAATTGCAGGGCCACAAGATGCTGCCGGGGGGATTATAAAAAGACAGGCCGATAATGCAATCTTACGAGGACAGGCTCAAATTAGATCAGCAAAAGATCTTTATGATTTTGCTAGCGCAAACCTTACGGAACCTAGATCATTCTGCAAAAGAAGAATATTTAAATATGCAGAAACAATACCGCGAAACGATAACTTGTCTTTTAAGCCGGTCCCAAGTATTCGATCAGTTCACCAAGTAAGGTCAGGCCGACAGACAAACAGAGGTTTAATAACAATGAGTGAACTGTCTTGTTATTGCTTGAACTGCAATTATCATATGTATGACCAGTGCTGCAACGTAAAAAAACCGGTGGTTATACGGAATGGAAAATGAGTGAAGAGAACATTAACGAACAACACGAAGACGAAGAAAATGAACAAAATTCTTTGCAAGAATTAGTATCGGCTGGCCAAGTGGTTGCGCTGTTCACCGACGATGCAAATGAGGAATACTATTTACTAAGAGTAGAAAAAGGTTTGGAAATTCTACAAGTTGATACGACAGATAGTTGGGGCGCTTCATTCTCTGCAGGAACACAAGTTTTTCGTGGATTATACTATGAAAAGTCAAACACACAATTTAAATACCGCTTACTTAAAAGAAAAGCGATCGTGCCCGCTGCTTCAATTATTTACATTTGTTCTGAATTAGCTTCAAACAATGTAATAAGCATCACAGAGGAAATGCATCTTAATGTTTTAGAATGTTTAAATGAAATTGATTTTTAAAACTTGTGTATCATTCTTTTTTCTTTTTTTTACAAATGAAGCAAATCCCATTCCCCTCTAAAAAAAATGCACACACACACACACACTGAAAAAATAAACAACTTTAAAATTTCACGATTATGAATCGAAGATGACTCATCAAAGGCGCTCAAATTCCGAAAATGGTTTCTAAAAGAAAAGAAAAAAAACTTCCACGAATTTAAATTAGAGACCAAGACTCGCCAAAAGCGCTATAAATTAAAAAAATGTTAGAATACAAAAAAAGCAATAAATTAAAAAAAAAACAAACAAACAAACAAAAACAACAAAACAATTAAAAAAAATCCCGAACACACATCAAGCGACAAAAACGTCGTCGCAAACTGGCATTTTGACGACAATTTTCTGTAACGTTAGGTATCACCAATTTCATGCGTAACGTCAGAATATATATGATCATTAAAATCGCCAAAATCAATACCGTACTATATTATTGGATAAATTTGTATAACAAATCCAATGCAGTGGTTTGTGACCTAAGAAAACTGAAAATCATAAGCGTTTGGTCGTTATAATCTTTTAACATGACCGTATCGTTGACTTGCAATGCCCTTGAAAGCGATTGATGAGACGGTATGTGCAGATTAATATACCTTGTGTTTTCTGATAATGCAACCGCTCTTCAAGTCTAAAGGATTCGCCATATTTTAAAACTACTTAATATGTAATTATTGAAACTTACTTATTTGTGTAACAGACTCTCCATCGTCAACGTGACCTGTCCGCAAAGAGGACCCCTACAATGTTAGACAATGGATATACAGCATGTATTGTATAATATTTTCAATCTAGAATGTAATACCGTTCGTTTGCTATTTGTTTAATAAAAGTATGTTCTATTATAAAAAGAAGATATCAATTTGTAAACAAAGAACAAAAAGGTCGCATGTTTATATTCCTCATTTAGATATGTTCTGCACATACCCTTGTACATTTGAAAACCTGAGTTATTTATTGATAAATTATGTTCAAACCAAAATCAAGATGTTATTCATCGAATTGCCGACTAAGAACATACAGATATACATTTTTGTAGCAGTATATATTACATTGATATCTATAATAATTCTTCGATAAGAATATACATGTATATGTATACCTTTATATCTTTAATCAAACAGTGAGTGTGAAGAACGTCAGCAACCTGTCCTGCGTCATGATCCACCAAACTTAGGATACACATACCTTGATATCTGTAATCATCCAGTGAAGAACGTCAGCAGCTTGTCCTCCGTCATGATCCAACTCAATAAGGATAGACATACCTTTATAACAGCAATCAGCATCCAGGGAAGGACGTCAGCAGCCTGTCTTGCGTCAGGATCAACCACAGTAAGAGAAGACATACCTTGATATCCGTAATCATCCAGTGAAGGACGTCAGCAGCTGTGCCTGCGTCAGGATCAACCACAATAAGGAGATACATACTATCCTGAAATATTTTAGAAATAGTCAATGACTATTGATCGTAATGTGAACATCATGGACAGAACACCACATTGAGTAGGGAAAGCATCTTGCCGTGCCCGTTATGAATATGTTACCAATTTACGATATTAAATTAATTACTTTATCTTACTAAAAGGTTTAGGGAATGAAGATGACCAATACATAAAAAGACATAAAAAATATCCTAGAAAATATGTATGATTTACCTATGTTTTACTTTTTTTAGAAAGTAGCAAAGAAAACCGACCGAACAACAAGAGCCAAAAACCAAGGGACAGTTAATAGACAAACACAACACAAAAATCACATAAAACACAGAGAGTAACCCGAACCCAATAAAAACCATGGGTGCACTCAGGTGCTCCGGACGAGTAAGCAGTGCCTGCCTCTTATTAGATACCCGTCGAGTTACTCATTGTCTTGTCTACGGAAAAGTCAAATCCAGGAATAGGAAACACTACCTATGACTCAGCGAAAATGTCAGATCGTATATGAGACAGTGATTTCCCATAACGATGAATTAAGTCGTGGTTCCGACAATAGAACTTCTGGAGAGATAACATCAACCAAAGTACAACATACCCTTGTTCGAGTAGTTTAGCAGTCAATAGCAGTGATCGGTCTAGAAAATCTGAATAACGATCGCAGGATCTCGAATAACGTATAAGTTGTGAAATGTACACACCATACGCTGGAGCTGCTGGAGTGTTGCTGTCGATGAACGGGAAGTTGATAATTGGAAAGTTGAAGTCGTCACGCTTGTCGTAGAGCCTAGTTTGTAGTTTTCCTGGGTAAATTGAATGTAAATAGTCACCAAATGTAGCATTGTTGAGGGACAAAACATCAACAATATAGCGGAATATGGTGTTAAAGGTCTGGGCCAGAGTCTTTTCTTTCTTCTTCAGTAGGCCTTCTAGGAACTCAACCTCATAGGAGTACAAAGCAGGTCGGCGAGGAGAGGAGCACAATTAGTATCCATTGGAATACCAACAGTTTGTTGAAAAACATGTCCTCCAAACATGACGAATATGTTGTCAATCAGAAAATCTAACATGTGACAGATTTGGTCTTCAGTATATTAAGTATTAGCTTTGGAACATGCTCCTGGATTTTCCTAGAGTGGAGTAAAACATAAGAAAGACTCGTCTGTACAATTTTACTGAACACTTTTAACGTATATATGTAAAACTAACTTTAAATATCTTACCTCTATTGCGTCTCTCAGCTGTACCAGCGGAGGACGGCGTACTTCGTTGGCAGGGATTGCTACGTTACACTCTGTGTATAGAGATTTTGGTCCCAACTCCAAAAGGTTTTCATTTTCAGCACAAAAATCGGGTAAAGAGCAACACGATGTATAGTAAATTAAGACCAATATTAGGCAAACATCAATTAATTTCATCTTGATATTGATCTTGCATCCATCTGTCGTTAACATCTTGTAGTAACACAATTTAAATAAACATATAATCAATATAAAAGTAATATAAGAAATGCATACAACGTGATTAAATCTAACAACACGTACTGTTTAAATTCACTGAATGACGAAGCTTTATACATTTTTTTTTGTATTTGAGCTATTGTGTCTTGTATAACTATTTTACAATGATACACCCTCTTTTGTCTAATGATGATTCATTAGTGGCACTGAAGCTAAACTTATTCATGGACAAATACTTAAGATGTCGAAGAGCTTTAATCAGCAAATGACAAAACGTCATGTTCAAAGATTATATAAGTTATAAAATTGTTGTTCTTTTTTCAGTAAATGCACGTGTGTCAGAAAGTTGATATGAGCCGTTATATTTTAATGCAAACTTATGATGTCAAATTCTTTACCATACTGCATTGAGCTCTTTATTGTGACAATTTACTACATGGATGAATAAAATATATATAGAAAATGTTAAAACTAGCGTTTTTTTAAATCTCAAATTGTTTATTCTGCAAACATCTACTGCTGCAATATTTTGATTTTCATACATGACCTACGAAAACACGACATATTTTGCTAATTGTTCAGGAAACCTTGCCATTTTTGATCACCGGGTTTCAATCTTGGTTTTGTTTGGTTATTGTTTATGACTGTCATTCAGGATCGGTCTTTGTCTCATCCATGGGCTAATATGTTATTTGTCTGTCATTCGGGCCATAAGTCTTATTCTATTCATAGGTTAACTTTTTATTCGTCTTCCAAGAATGTTTAGAATAACTAATAACTCAATGTTTAAAATTATATGCTTCAGACTTGTAAAATTAAAATACATGGAGTACTAAAATATAATTTTTCAAGGAGATAACTAGTATGTGTATTTAACACTTCCCAGACTTGGTTGTCGTTAATGAATATTATTTGAACCTTCAGTATTTACAAAGACTATTAAATAGATAACAATCACTATAAACGTAGTTAAGAGTATAGCTGGTGCCGATTTCAACAATCGTCAAGTCAATCTGTTTTTATAGTGTCACAAATTTAGTTTTATGCTGCAATCAGTACATTTACTGTTCAATAAAGGTAGCCGAATAAATTTTTGCTTTATTCGGCAGTGCCGAATAAAATCTCCTGGTACCCTTGACCTCACTTCTTACGACATTTAGTATTCTGTTCTGGTTTACGACGTTTGTGACGTCAGTATCACTAGAATACGCGCCGAAAATTTTAACTGAGAAATCGGCTAAAAGTGAACGTTTTACAGTATAATAAAATGTTTTTTAGGGTTGCAGGATAAAAACAATATTCGTACAGTGTCAGAAAATATAAAGTTTTTTTGTACTCGCCGCGAAACAGGTGAGAAATGCTCGGCAGAGCCTCGCATTTCTACCCGTTTCTAAGGCTCGTACAAATAAATTTTACATTTTCTGACACTGTACGAATATTGTATATTTACAAGCCAGTAAGACTGACAATTAGAGATAGCTTCATCTTACATGAACATGTTTTTCTCATCCGACAATATAAATATATTTAAACCAATGATTTAATTTAAAAACAAAAACAATGATTTAAACAAATCAATGTCATAGTTATCATACATTATAGCATCGTTTAAGGGTCGTGCAGACCCGAAAGTGAATACATTGTTACACTAGCCAAACTGCTACATTCCTTCGCTTTTTGTTCTGTTAAACACATTTTCCGGGAAAAAACCACACGTCGTCTATTGCGATATCACTCGTGACTCCTTTTCCTCGAATAGCCTCAAATGTTATCTAAATGAGACAACAAAAGAGAAAGACAGTACATCTAAATAATATTTAATAACTGTTTTCAGTATTACGTTTTTGTCGATCAGGGCTATTCATAGACAATAATTTTCAATTACATAATCTTCCGTATACTACGTAATCATACCTACTTATAAACTTACTTAACAAAATAATTGCAGAATTTTAAACGCAAGAAATAATAGTTTTGATTACTCTTTTATGGCATCCTCATACGTAAAACATAGGAAGGATACCCAATAACAAACAAACTCTCAAAACACATCATAAATTTATTTTAAAAATCGATAATATTAGTACTGCTAATGACATTTAGTTTTAGTTTTTGTCTTTTCTTTTTATACAAAAATTGACTAGGAGCTTATAAGACCGACAAACGCTCACCCGGTTAACAGATGACGACAAAATAAGAGATTGATCGTTGTGGCTATTATAAAGTATGATCCCTACAAAAAGAGAAAACTAAGTGAAGCACTTCTAGTGATAAGAGTATTGCAGAATAAAAGCGCCTTCACTTCTTCAAAAATATTATTTTGGGGGCAGAGA
Organism: Limnoperna fortunei; assembly: GCA_944474755.1. Lineage (NCBI taxonomy): Eukaryota > Metazoa > Mollusca > Bivalvia > Mytilida > Modiolidae > Limnoperna > Limnoperna fortunei. The sequence continues at coordinate 19,824,343 of OX104124.1, forward strand.
GAAATACAAAAATTTCATTCAATTAAAAGCGTGTATTGCTTGCACCAGACATGTTGGGTACCCAATTACCAATGAATCTGTGTATAGGCCCCACATGCATTATTGCTACACAGATCTACATGTCATTTCTGTTTGTGGTTTCTGATGAAATGTGAAAATTTAGCAAATTTGATCTGCATTACCAAACGTTCTAAAAGACGCCCGATCCTGAAAAATTAGGAACGACTAAACAGATAGTTGATGAAAGACGGACTACCGTGCTGAGTGTTGGTAACAGCATTACTAAATGAGCTAAACATGTCATCAAAACGAAAGGATTTTCCCACATATCCTCCAGCGTATGTAATAATAGCTGTTCAAGAGATGACATATATGTACAGATGTCCTCAGATCGAGGTTCATGTCACAAATGATCATCTGTTGTATTTTTAATGAACTTGTTTCCGTTCTAATTAAATTAGAAACAATGGTTTTTTTTATTTAGGTTTCTATTGGAAAGTCGGGATTGAACCCACGTTGAATATAGGAATATACGGTACAATAAGTTTCAGATGCAGATCATTTGTGTATAAGAGAATGCTGACCCATTTCTAAAATTTAAAAAAAATGTTAGCAGACAAAACAACTGTTCGCAAAATATATTAAACGTGCAATCTGTCAGTTTAAGTGTAATTATTTTCATACATTATAAAATTAGACCAGCCGATCATTTTTGTAGGGCAACTTACAGATTTATTGATAGCACCTTCAATTTCAAGTTGTTCCATTTTCCACGTATCTCCTTGATCACCAGACTGGGTCCAAACTTTTAAGTCACCGTTGTATACACTCAGGTGACCAACTGCAGCACCATACATGTGGTAGCTAAAGCGTAAACACCGTATACAAGCTGAAAACACACAATTCATTCATAAGGTATAAAGAAATTACTTAGATACACACTATTAGTTTTGCTAAGCAGAGGTATGGGTTTCAATCATATTCAGAGAAGTAAAAATAGAATAGATTTTAACTATTTGTAGTGGTATTTTAGGAACTGACTATTATATGTTCAGCAACGGTTTAAATGTTTCAATACTGTAGACCTTTCTTAGGTAGATGTATTTTGACTATTTTGCAGATAGTCCTCAACATTTATAGTTAAGATGGTCTAGATTGTTGCTATTGTCAACACCATAACTTACTTTAAATTTGTAAATATTTGGCAAACTTATTTCAATTTTAAAACAAATCTCTGGCCACCTTATAAATGTTAAGGTGCTCAAGTTGTCATTAAACTTACTATACACTTCTATACAAAAGAGACAAGATAAAGTTTATCGATTTTTACCATGTTCATCGTAAAACACTGAGACATATGTATCTATGTATCAAAACACTACATGCAGACTTAAATTTTAAAATGGAGTAAGCGAAAAGTTTAGCTCTAATTGTGGAGTAAAACAAGGGGATGTCCTGAGTCCTACTTTGTTTAACCTATTTTTAAATGGCCTTACTGATGAACTTAAGAATAGCTCAACAAACCCAATTATATTAGGAAGTTTAAATATATCATCCCTTATGTATGCAGATGATATCATCTTGCTATCAGAATCACAGGAAGGTCTACAAAAAGCACTGGATACTTTAAACAACTTCTGTGTATCCTCGAAACTTAGTGTAAATAAACAGAAATCAAAAATATTGATCTTTAATTCTAATGGAAAGTCACACATTAACCAATTTAAGATAGATAATGAGATTATAGAAACAGTTAAATCATATTGTTATCTAGGAGTGGTTTTTAACTACACTGGTAACTTTAATCTAGCTAAAACTCAATTAATGGAAAAGGGGAGAAAAGCTTGGTTTAAGATAAAGAAATCAATAACTTTAGATAATCCATGCATACTGTTGGAAAAACTTTTTGATACCCTGATTGAACCTATCATACTATATGGTAGTGAGGTATGGGGAGCTACCAATAGTTACAAAGATTCAGAACCATATGAATACTTACACTTAAAATTTACTAAAGAAATTTTAGGGGTTAACTACAAAACAACAAATATTGCCTGCCTAGCAGAAGCAAATAGAACATCTTTATTTATTGAAATTCAGAGGAAAATGCTGAGTTTCCTAAACCATATAATAAAATCTCCAAACTCCTTAATGAACTCCATTTTTAATAATGTCAAAGACACGAGTATATGGATGTCCAACATTAAAAATTTATTAAATAAATTAGGATTTAACCATTTAAACCTCAATATAAATAATATTGATCTATAGAATTGAACAAAGAATGAATGATCAATATAAACAAAATATGAACAGCTCTATAGAAGCTAGTAGCAAACTTTCTTTCTTTCACAAAATTCTTATACCAACTAAACGCCCTACTTATTTAGACCTCTGTAAAACTAAGAATGAAAGATCTATCCTTTGTAAATAACGTTTAAGTTCACACAACTTGGCTATAGAAAGAGGTAGATATAATAATACTGAAAAAAGTGAACGCATCTGTCTCTCTTGTGATAATAAAAACATTGAGGACGAGTTCCATTTTCTATCAACTTGTCCTCATTACAACAATCCAAGAAATAACCTTATTGAAAAACTTAAAAATCTACCAGGACATCCGTTTCCTCATACTCTAACAATGAAAGAAATTAAATTTCTTCTAAATAACAATTCCTACCCAATTATTAAAACTTTTATTAAATTTATACAAGAATGCTGGCAGATGAGAAAACACAATTAAAAGTATAATAAATAAATTAGCACCGCTGTCACACCATGTTAATATTGCTATGTTTGTAATTACAAACTGTTATTGACATTTTTGCTTATTCTTTGTGCCATAACCATTTAATGTAAATGTGTTTATGCAAATAAATATTGTCTTGTCTATTGTCTATGTTGCTTGGTTTTTTTTGTTATTGTGTCTATATTTTATTTATTTTTATTTTTTTCTTCATCTTGTCTGCTTGTTTGGTTTGATTTAATTGGTTTTAACGCCACTGTCACAATCATGACGCGCATTGCATTGTTTATTTTGAGAGAAAACGAAGTAAAAGGTGAAACCTTAGTCCTTCGACAAGAAAACTAGCAAGCATTCCTATTAAAGGTTGGAGGAGAGCAAGTTCACACTGAAACTCAAACCAACAACCTCAATGTTGGCAGGTGCGTGATCAATCGTACACTAATTACGTTTAACCACTCGACCACCTCTTGTCTACCGACAGTCAGTCATAAGTATGTCTCCAATGTAAGTATGTAACATATAAAGGATTATACCATTATGTACAACAGGCACAATCAGCCTAATGCGTTCCGTTAATTTATTCTTCATCACTTCTAGACTAAAATATTTACTTGTAAATTTCACTTTAGATACCAATCGGGCAATATATCCTTCCTGTGTTGGAGGCGACGCTTCAATGTAGATATAATATAATCCTTCAAAGGCTGAATTTGGTCCAGTATATTTGCTTGGTGTAGGACCCTAAAAATAGCAGTATTTGGTTTAATGTCATTCGAATTCTTAAAACTTATTTATAACTCTTAACTTTGGCTATGTATCTATCTCATACAACTATTATACGCAATATTCGTTTCTTGCTTAAATGACGTTTTTAAAAATGTATGTTTTAGTTTTAACTTTTTAAGAAAATGAACAAATAACAAGTAAAAATGAAAAAATTATTGGCAGTCGGAAATGGCTTTTTGGTAGTCTTAGATGGCTTACTTGTGGCAATCTAGAACTTTCTTATGAACAAAATATAAGTATTTTTAGAGAAGTGTTTGAATATGTTAAGAGATCCAAAAAATTTCTAATTGTTTGATGTAGTGATAAGTGTCAAACGGAAACACTTTCAGCTACGATTTACTTTTAGCTTGATTCTTTTGTAATTATTTTCCATGTTTGTTTATTTGAAATTGTGTACACGTTCTTGTATCTACTTTGTTCTAGTATATGTATATACTTGTAATGCGGAGAGGACTTTATAAGTACGTTTTTATTTGTGTCCAATCCATTTTGTTATTAACAAATAAAATATGTTTTTTAAATTAAGTTAAACTTTTCAAGTACCGTATTAATTGTCCAGTTAAAATCATCATTAATGGCGTCTGTCAAGAAACAGTTGTCTTCGTTCGTTTCAAATGTGCATCCATAAAACGTTGCACCTGTTAAGAAACAACAAGTTTCTTAAAACTCGGACATAATATTAATTCAGAAAATAATTGGTTTGTTTTTGATAGCTCAGTTTTCGTTTACTGTGAAAAATTCGATTAAGTAAACATTTCGACTGACGAGTACATTGTTTCAAAAAGACAGTATGCCACACAACTGCTTTCAGGATTCGACTTGTGGGCGTGACATATGCATGTTGGATTAAATGTTGTACTGCACTGCCACATATAACAGTTGTGTATACGTTTGCTTCCTTCTTTGTGAGATTACACGAATTAAATCACAGTTACATTTTCGCAACAGTTCATTTTTTTCCCGGTTATGTGCAGTTCCTGGTGTCGATAAAACTGATTTTCGCGATACAGTAAAATGTGATCATAGAAACCAATGTTAGATGTGCGTTTCGTCTAATCAAGACTCATAAGTGGCGGTTAAACAAAAATTTGTTAAATCCAGAGATCCTTTAAATACGTCTAAGGACATGTACATGTACACCTTGTAAATTAAAAAAAAAATCATTTTTCGAAATTGAAATTTTAGTGCAGTAAATTTAGATAATGCCTATATCATTCAAGGAATAAATACTTTTGTCAATAGTTAATAGAAAATAAATACCGTTGTGACACTGAAACATATTTTTTTATTACGCGAATAATTCTGGCGCTACCAGATCCTGATTGTGTCATAACGTTAACCCAAACAAGTTTACACTGATAATATCATTTTCGGCGAAATGATAAAAAACGAAAAGAAATATAATTGTGACTATTATTTTCAGTTGAAAGAGTTAAGTACATAAGTTAGTGGTATAAAGTTGTATTACGGTCTCTTACCATATTCACACATATTTTCACACGCTTCTCCATAAAATTTGAATGGGCATGCACAAGTCGATCTATTCGTTACAAACAAACAGGTTCCCCCGTTAAGGCAACGGAATTTAGAGCATGGACTTTCTATTATAAAACCAGAACAAAATAATGTAATGTAAACAAATATAAACAATTTTTAAATTTGTTAAAAAAAGGTTAAAGCATAATAACATACATCGAACAACGTGATTAAGGCAAAGCGATATATTGTATACAAGATAGAGGTTATGTAGAGATTACGTTATTACCTTTTTTGACAGTATGGCTTGTATATAAAAATCTTACAATTAACAAAAACATACTGTTTATAGTTAAAACGCTACTTAAAATAACGTATAGAATTATGACAGTTTATCACTGCCTGCGAGAACAATATACTTAAAACATTATTAATTATAACATGTATAAGTGTGACTGCTTAAAGAATTATCAGTGCAAATATTAAAGATGTATAATGTAAAATAATTTTCGCATAATTCAATCGTTATAGCTGGATTTGTATACCAGATATCAAAGTAATATGTTAATTGTTGTATAAATACCTTCACAAAATATTCCTTTAGCACCATCAAGGCACCAACAACGGAAGCTAGACCCAACAATGTGACATTGGCCACCATTTTGACACGTGATATTTGTGCACGGTGTTACTATATTTTTGAACAAAAATAGGCAAATAATAATATTTTTTTGCAAACATGATTAAAAGATGACTTTAGCAATCATACATGTCATTGTTGTCTTGATTTTCTATTTATTTGCTTTTGCATATTTATAGTTAATGTTGCTTGTTAGCAAGTCGCAGTTTTCTTTACATCTCTCAGCGACACTGTAATACTAGGGTTATGACTTCAATCATTTCTTCATGCAACGTACGCTCGGCTTTAAACTGACTTTACAAAGATTGTCATTTTTCTGCCTAAAGTCGCGGGTTCTCGCCGAGTACTCTAGCCTTTTGTTCAGTAAAAACTAGGCACCTAGCTATAGCAGAAAAGTTACAGAATATGCCGTTAACAAACAATCTAGCAAGCATATATACAGACTAAAGGTCAAAATCCATTTTTTCAATTTTAACCTACAATGAATGCTTTGCAGAACGAAATGTGTATTAGTATTTTTACATATGCCATTTAAAAAACAATTTTTAAAATTATTTTTATATACGAAACAAAAAATTTTTAGGAACGCGAAACCGATGTTCTATATTCCCTGTACATGGGTATATTTTTTTTAAATAAGAATTTCGTGTAAATGGGATAACCGGAAAATTATCTGTAATTAGTTTAATTTTTAGTATAAGAATTATTGTATAAACAAATACCTTCACAGTGTTCTCCATAAAATCCTTCAAGGCACATGCATGAAGTCTTAGAACCATCTATTACACAGGAACCACCATTTAAGCAAATCGAATTGGTGCAGGGTGTGTCTACAAAACAATATACCTTTAAAAACAATTCGCAACATATAAGCATGACTGGATGTTGTATGGTTTTGGGGCTTGAGTCACATACTAGTAACTGTTGAGCACGTTCCGCAGTGGCGAAAAGTGAATGTCCTTATTATTAAAGTGTACTGAGATTATAATACGTAAAACCTGGCCGCGAAGCATAGTGGGTGACGTGTGGAAAAGGGGAGATAATAAACGTTAAGGACACCTTACGTACGGAGCCTGAAAGATTAGGTGTATTATTTGCGACAAAGATCAAAATCATATATCCCATGGTACACTACTTTTCATGGTCTTGTACGTGATAGGAGTCAAAATGTATTGGTCACAAATCTATTCAAGTTCTCAAAATAATGTATTTGTTTGTCAATTACTCCTTAATATAGCCGGTTGCTCATCGTCGGGAACCCACGTCCGGTCGCATTCTCGCTTTCTACCACTTGCCGACCGTGGGCACACTTGAAGATATTTACTCTTTTTCAAGAATATTAAATGTCCTATTTTGATTGGTTGCTTTTACTTACGGTAAAGCATGACAACTAATCAAAAAAGACATAACACACGTAGTTTCGGATAATAAATTTTTTACCCAATAAACGTCATTTCCATTGGACAATTAAATTTAATAAATATTTATGAAAACAAGAAAATATCTACAAGTGTGCCCATGGTCAGTAAGTGGTAGCAAAGCGAGAACGCGACCGGACGTAGGTTTCCGACGATGTCGGTTGCTATATTGGTTGCAACACATAAAGCAAATATGTAACTGATGAGTAAATTTGACATCATTTATCCGTAATATAATCATGATAATTGCACGTATTATCATTAAGCAACATAAACCTTTCGAACTGAGATATTCCGAATGCGCTTGTTCTAAAGGAATATAGAGCAGAAAACGATTCACTATTAGTTGCTACTAAAATTGTGTTACTAGGATTGTGGTGTTGAATGCCAAGTACAAAATAACGATTTGAAAAATAATTAATATTAAAAATCTAGTTTCGTATCGTACGTGGATATAGGCAAAGGCACGCATAGGGTATTTGTAAAAAAGTACTGGACCAACTGATGGAGGAAGACGTGTTCTCTAGTTCTTACATAACTATGACCGTGGCAACCAGTCTGTTTTACTGCTAGGGGATCGCATCAACGATCTTCCGCAATCAAATCCGGGAAGCACATGACGTCTTTATCCTGCTTACGTATAGCTAGTAGATGTTAATATATTGGCGTAAGGAAAGAATTAAAGATACCGAGGAGTATCCATTAATTATAAGAAAACATGACAGGCAAAACCATGGTTAAATAAAGAGAGGTACCAAAACCAAAACAATCAGACAAGCGACACAATAACCAAAACTCGAGTAACTAACAACTAAAAACTATGGGTGAGTCGAAACTTAATTGTTAAAGGGATTGTTTGTGGAGGGTTGCAGCATTCATCAGGCATTATACCGACAAATGAACTTAATAAAAAAGATTGTCTTTTATGATTTGATTATTATTTTGTATTTAAAGAGGTTCAAGACAGCATTCTTCATTTTAAGATGATTACTTGTATTAAATACTGACTATATTATTTAAAAATTTCAATGACACATTATTTTCAGTGTAAGTGTCTGAACCCTGTCAAAATAAGTAAGCATTGAAATATGTTGTATTTCAGTTATACTTACTCTCACAAAATCGACCAAAAAATCCATCCAAACATTCACAAGAAAATATTCCATCATATGTTATACAAGTGCCATTGTTCAAACATGGTTCAACGTCACAAAGCGTTTTTAACTGCTTTCCTGCAATAGAACTCACCATTTTACGTGAAAATACAGATACATACAATACAAGTTAACAAAGGAAAGAATCATTTTATTTTTAGTCGGAAGCTTAAATAAATCTAGTTCTTATTTAGCTTTCTTGATAGCAAAGACATGTCGAGTTCAATTTAAAACACCTTTAGCACACGTACGCTGAGAAAAACTTAAAACAGACTGGTCATCATTATATTTAAAATAATTTTATTATTTAATTTTATGGAAAATGTTCACGCACAACACGCTTTTTCAATGAAAACATATCTACTTACCTAATTCTGTTTTGTCCCACGATCGACTAAGAAGAGAACTAAGGATTATGATAATAACCAACAGGACAACAACAACAGCTGCTAATACATACATGCAACATCTTCCGTGTTTGTCTATCTTAGAAGAAATACGTCGGAAACAACAATGTACTGACGTTTTCGAGCAATCCAAATGTGTCCAACGCATTTTCTTGAAGAGGGCATTGTTAGAGTGAAGTCTACTCTCAATATCGTCTTTACATGTTTGATCAATCTCGTTAAAATTTTCCAAATTATTAAAGACATTCGTATTTTCGTACGACAAACGATCTCCTCCTAAGGACGAGCATGTGTTCCTTGTGTCTTGGCTGTTTTGGTCATTGTTGTAACGTGAATTTTCTCCATTGGACGAGTTTCCGCCATCAAAAGTAGAATCAACAATATGTTTGTATTCCTTATTTTCGCATTGCAATGTAAAGTTAATCTCACTCAAATTCACACTATTTCCATTTGTAGTCATTTTTATGACCTACATATTTTAAAAGATGGCGCTCTATAGGGATCTAATGGGTAGGCCCACAAATAGTAAAGTAAAAAAAATGAATACTTTCATTACGTCAGCAGTATTTGACAACTTACCAGATATGGCCATCTATCAAGACAATTTAGGAGCTCGAGCCCCAATTTGTGTGTTACCGTAGTGATAATAAATCAAATGTAAAAGAAACACATTAAGACAGATTTCATTATTCTCATTTCGGTTTTTGTTTGTTTTGTTTTGTTTTGTTGTATTTGTTTGTTTTTTTATTTTCTTTATGTTTTTCATATTTAACAAACAATATCGTCCATTTTGGAATAAAATATGTATTACTTCTTATGGCTGTAACAAAATACACTTCGATACCCTCATATACACATTGGCTAATCAACGTTTAATATCTTATTGGTAGGTAGGTCGAAACAATTGTCCACACAAATCAATAATATGATACATTTCTGACATTGTTTTTAAATTGATTTGGAGATTTTAAACGAGATTAGTTTGGTGTTTAAATTGAGATGTCAACATTTATAATACTCCTATATTTTTGCATACTTAATTTACTGCAATACCACGCTAAATGATTGATTTGGCAAGCTATGTCGTGCGAGGTCAAATTAAAAACAATTATTTTTATCGCATTGGCTTTCAAAAGGAGATATCTGCATTGTAGTTTACATCGATTGAATTGATAGACTGGTTTTACCGCATATACCTGTTAGATTTGCTCATGATGCACAGAAAATAAATATTAAAGAAAATGGGTCAAAAGTTACTAGTACTCTAAATTAACAAGAGAAGATATTGTTGAACCATATCGGGGAAACTCAATTAAAGTAAATGGAGGATTAAAACAGGAACCCATTTTGTATTGTAATATGAGAGATCATTAAAATACAAATACAAATACAAATATAAATAATTTTATTGGCTCAAACTCATCTACAATAAATAGTGTAATGGAAAATAATATATAACATCACATGTAATGTAACGTAAATTACCGTTACATACATTAACATTCCGTACATTATATGTTACGTACAATAAAGGCACTGCATTTTAAATTATTTTGCCTTTAGGTGCTAAATATAAGTAATATATTAATGATGTTCTGAAGTGCTTTTCAATGTATTTTAGCAGTTATGACACATTAATTAAATGTCTTTAAGTGTTTTAGCGCTCACAAACGGTGTTACGGACCTTAATTTATTAAACGTGACGCAATAAATTTCGCTGTTTTATTCGTTGCTGACAACAATTTAAATGAAACATAGATAAGCATTTGTTATGATGATAATTGGATTCAACTTGATCTAAAACCAATAAAAGAACGTCAATAAACGTGTATTGGTCATGCTTTATAGAGAAAATAGATTGATTGTTTGATAAAGGTCATCAACAGTTTATATTGTTGAAAATAATTGTAGAAGTTAATAATCTCATCAATTGTTTTGCAAAATAAGACTCTTCTTCTAATTGTTTTTTTTTATTTTAGATTCTGAAAATTTTATAAAGTTCTTAGCAATCGGTTTATGCACATGAATGCTAGTTTGACGTTTAAAATACATTTAATTGCAAATCTTTTGAAACAATTGTAATTACAGTAAAATTAAATCAATAAAAATTGTAACTTGTCGGTATGTTTTCTTTGATTTTCCGAGGACGCGATAACTGCCGATCTTACATTCACATTTTCCCCCACAGAACCACTTGACTATGGTCAATGTATTTTTATTGGTAAACAATATATATATGTTCTTCGAAAACTTTGCTTTTTTTATTACAGTACTCTTCTCAAAGTTGAGATATTATAATCAAGATGATTATTTCTTGCCTTTCACAATCGTCTATATTTGCATCCCTTTCAGGGGCGTAGCTGCCTATACGCGAGTACGCGGCTGAATCCACATTATTTTAAGAACAAAATTGCAATCTATCCCTGTAATCAATAAACTGTCCATTTCAGTTCTAAATAAACCACTTTAGAATTCTCCAAATTGCACCATTGTTTTCAAAAATATTCCGGGGTGCATACCCGGACCCCACTAGTTCTTTGTGAATCCACATTGTAACTAGTCTAGCTACGCCCCTGCCTTTACAGGATATGATAAAATTTTAAATAAAACAAATTGAAAAAAACTATTAAACCAAATGGGATACACCTATAACATATAAATCGAACATCTCTGGATATGGGTTTAACGCATACCTTTTCTTGGTATATAATTAAATTCAGATGAGAGCAGATTTAATGTGCATTTCAACACATTTACAACACGTGATTTACAATAAATGGTTATGACACATAATCACGTGCACATAATGTAATGAATACAACACTAGCCAGCTTGATCGCGTACGAATATATGAACAGAATTTTATTTTTATTCAAATGCAAAGAACAAAATTATTACATTTCGCACTACAAAACATACTGTTTTTCACCTGAAAAATAGTCAAAACAATATTACAGATAGAAATTACTTACTTCGGTAAATGCAAACATCGAACTATATTATCGCGCAAAGCTCAGTAAACCGTACCTGAAATTAGTTATAACGCCACGTGTGATACAATGCAATGATTTGAGTTATGAAAATAGACCAGAAAATTCGACCTTTAAAATGTCTTCCTTTATAAAACGTATCTGTTAAACTTGTAAAACGGATAAAACTTGATGCATGAAAAACACCTCACGATGGCCGGAAGGCGAAAGATATTATCTGCGTATTGACTTTTGTCAACGAAGTTTAAGATTAGTTCTACAAACACACTTTTTTATTAGAGACATGGTATGTTATTGAGACTGTCTGTTTTAATATATTCTTAACAACAAATACGAGATGGACAACAATAACAGACCAGCCCGGCATCGCCATCTTTCACTTGCAGTGCAATAGAAAATTTCACTGCATGACAGCTAGGAAATGAATGTTCACTAAAGCTGCATCATCATCACCGGAAGGCATGCGCACGAAAGACAACAATGGCGATGATACTTGTATTACTTTCTATATGTATATTTATTACATTATTCTACATCGAGATTTAATAATGTGCTTGCTTGAAATTTTTAGTTGAGTGTTTATTCCATACTTTTCATGATTTGTTATATTAATAACATATGAATATCAAATCCCACTATTTTACATGCATGTACACTTTACAAAAATTATTGCCGATTAATTACCACAGTGTATTACGTTTCAGTATAGACTACCAAATTTATGGCTTTAGTGCATTATACCTCGTTATCACTATATTTTTAGCAAAACCAACAACAATTGGAAAGCACTTATGAACTAATTATCCAATGCTAAGAACTACACATAACATTCGTCGTCAGTGCACTTAGTTTCATAACTTCTTTCCCGACTGTTTAGAGAGATCTAGAGCACGAGCACATGCGAAAAAAGATTGCGGTTAATTATTAATGATTTGTTGTTCTGTTTTGTGTAATTATTTCTTTTAAGAATTAAATGCATTCTTTTGAAGTTTCATTTAGTACGAAAGCGTCGACCGGAGCACATTTTCAATGTTCATGATGAAAATGTGCTCGGTCGACGCTTTTGAATGAAACTTCAAAATAATGCATTCAATTCTTATATCTACAATTTATTTGATTTTTAAAAATGTCGGAGTCCTGATTTAAATCGTGCACAATGGATTTTTCTTGAGTTAAATTACTCCGCGTTGTTTATTGTGGCCGTCGTCAGGGAAGCGCGTGCTTTTCATGGCTACCGGTTTCATTGAGAAATGCAAAGAGTGACTCTACGTAATGTAACGGTTTGAACCAATAGAAATATAGGATATCGATGAAAGACATACGAAATGTAAATATTGTGATGTATTTGGGGTTTTTGTTTATCTAATTTATCTTTTATTGAATATACATTAGTACTGTACTACATTGTTTGTTTCCATAGTGTTTAGCTCCACTATTACCAATTTTTCAGCTCTATCGTGGCGTCTAGTTTTTATTGGGTACGGAAGCCGGAGTACTTGAATAAAACCCGTGACCCACGGTAGGAAAGTTTTCAATTCTAGTCAGTTAAGATTGGAGTCGAACAATAGTTATATGTTTTAAGATCAGGTGCGCATAATACTTAATGGTGTACAGAGAAAAAAATGGAACGGACTAATCCGATCAAACTGATGTAACTTGTAACACTAAAACTTATATTCATCCACCACAGCACAAAGTTTGAAAGGACGAGTCGTATTTTCTTATCTGATATTAAATTAACTCGAAATAATTAAAACATTCGGCAAATGTGCTATCAAAATAATAACCCGTGCAAATATGTAGTATTTAATAACACCCGTTGCATGCACATTTAGTTAGATACAGATTGATTACATAAAAAATAAATATACTTTGTCAAAATAATATGAAACTTCAGGCATAACTGTTCCACAAATTCTGTCAAATTATATTGTTCGTATTTCCAATAGAAATTCTACGGACCATAAGCTGTGAAATGGAAAATAAGAAATAAATGAAGAATTTAATTATTCAAGGAGCAATATTACGACAGCCAATAAGTACCACTAATAACAATTATTAATCATTCGACACTATTATAATCACACAATTATCTCGTCGCAATATGGTATGTCTAATACACGCTAATGTTTACTTATTGTGCCTAACCGCCTTCCGTATAATTTAAAAGATGTACTTTTCCATTGTTATATTGCGTTAAGTGTATTAGTTTTTATTCCAAACAGTATTCTGGATCTGCGAACTTTAGTATAGTGTTACCTAATAAACCACATTCTGAATCGTATTGCAACTAAGAACAAAATAGTTCATTCTGATACTGAAATCGGTGATTGTATCACTGTGATTGTCTTCGAGTGACTATTAGAAACTGGTAGCTACCTTGTAGCAACAAATTTCTGACAGCGTCTTAAAACAAGTGTTATAAAAAGTATGAGAATTTAAAATTAATTTGGGTTTTCATATAAACAAGAATAGTTTGTTTCAATCCGTTAAATTTTAAATTTCTTGAAAGCACCATCTGAAAATAAATTGTATGTTTCACTTCATTAGAATATAAGTAAGACTTACTACAAGTAGTTCCCCAAAAGTCACTGTAGCAGCATTTCCAACCGGATCCTACAACTGTACAAGTTCCGTCATTTTTACAAGCCACGCCCGTACAGGGTGTGTCTGAAAAAGAAGTAGAATATGAATGTGGTTTACTACAATTACATATATATGCAGGTCATATTAATTTAGTAGTATATGCGTATCAGTTTTATAAACAATAATATGAATATAGGCGCTGCTTAAATGCGATCATTGCACATATTATGGTTCATTAACGTTACTTCACAGCACCCTAACAGTGCCTCTGCAGTGCATTGATGACGTGACGTCTTTCACTTATTGTGTTGATGACGTCACACAAATGTCATTAAAACAGCGTTTCAGAGATTTATTGCAAAAAATTATCTGACATTTTTGGTGTCATTTAAAAAATAATAACTATAATTTTATCGATGAAAAAAATTATTTTATTTTGTCTGCTTTTAAATAAGTAATTTGAGTGCTCTTGAACTATGTACAATATTTCCTTCGGATAGACAGCTACCATCTGAAATGGGTGTGTTCATATGAATCACGCGAGGTTTCTTTTGCACACATGCATGCAACCGTAAAGCTGGCATCTGCGATTCTCGCTATAACAATTTCAAATTAACAGAAATATCAAAAGAGCTATACAGGGTGACTATATAAAATACGGTTTAGTACTTTTGTAACCAATACGTTGATGTCTGTGGATGTGAAATATTATCGGTTAAGCAAAAAGTACTGCAATGCAAAGGTTTTTGTTTTTGTAGGTAAATGGTATTACAGGTATTTGGCTGTAGTTTGTTATTAACTATACGCATATATTATTTTATGTATACTAAATATGCATCTACTTATAATATTTGAAAATGTAGTCACTTTACAATATTATAAACAGAGAAAATTTTTTAAAATAGCTTACGTGGTAAAATCAGAATATATTTTGTTATATAATTTGTTATAATTCTACTCCTGGTGTAATTTACATGTCAAGTGTTTTGATTGAAAAAAACTTTAATTACGTCACCCCAGACGATTTTATAGTTCGATATTTTCCTGGACGCGGGCTCCATACAATATAATATATCATATTGTATGTTTGATTTTGTTTGTTTGAATGGTGTTTTAACGCCACTTTCAGGAATTTTCAGCTATTTCATGGCGTCCAGTTTTTATTGGGGAGGAAGCGGAGTACCCCCGACCTGCGGTAGGAAAACTGGCAATCCTTGTCAATTAAAAGATTGGAGTCGAGTACACCCTGCCTGCTGTGAGAATCGAACCCGCAATCTCAGTGTTGACAGACCACGTGATCAATAGTAGACGAACTACCTTGACCACTCGGCCACCGAGGCTCCATTTCATATTGTAAAAACGGGGGATAACTATTTTTGTGTGTGATTTTTTATTGTTAATTTTTCTTTAATATTTAAACAATTCAATTGTCAACAGTTAAATTCATAAGATATCTACTTATCAGCAACAGAAACGATATTCTTATGGTACAATATTCGTATATTTCTATGCTCTTAACTGGAGGGTCTTTAGATTTCTGTAACTACTGTTCTATGTGCTCTAAAAATCGCAACGGTTATTTGATAGAATTATTAGGATTAAACCCTGTTTTTGTTGAAGTGTAAACCCTGGAGACTCAATCATAAACTATATTAAATAAAGTCTTTTGTTTGTTAGTGAGTTTCGATAATTTCCTTAAGTCAAAGACAGTGTTTAATTTTCTATTACATACTTTGACACCAGGTTCCATAGTACCCGGATCTACAATTACAAAAGTACGTGGATCCGGAAATAACACAGGTACCACTATTGTAACATGTCTGGCCAGTGCATGGAGTATCTGAAGTTAAGATTAAATTTTTTAGTTGATATTCTTAAGATTTGTATACAGAAAACAAAATATGGTTGTTGTTTATTGTGCATTTTGTATATAAACACCTGCAGACTGTTTAAAACATGAAAGCGCTATTTTTTGGACACATATAAACTGTATGCAAGTATAATAAAACAACAAATATAGATTGTCATGATCTTATTGAAAGAAGTTTGTTTTATTATATATTTGTCGTCTATTGTTTTGTGTTTTAATGGTATTTTAAACCCATTTCAGTAAATTTGCCCGGCGTATAATATTGGGTATACACCACGACCACTGACAGAACTGTTATCCTTGTCAATCAAGAATGGAGTCGAGTCCACCTTGCCGAAGTTGCATTCTAACTTGCAATCCCAGAAATGAGAACTAGTGATATTTAGTAGTCGGGTTGTTTGCTTGAAAAGCGTTTTACGACCCTTCAATGATTCTTCCGCTATATCATGGCGTCCAGATTTCTATAGGTGGCGAGAGCTTTTGTACCCGATAAGAACCCACGACCACCGGCAAAAATATTAAACCTTATCAGTTAAGGCAGGACTCCGGCACACCTTGCCAACTGTTGGATTTTTAAAAACTCGTAAGGCGAGCAGTTACATGCTAGTGATCGTTAGTATATAGCTAACTAAGTTATAAGTATTTACTATGACATAGAGTTCCACTGTATCCAGCAGGACATTGGCAGTACCAGCTAGCTCCAGATATTACACAAGTACCAGTATTCATACACACAATACCAGTGCACGGAGTATCTAAAATTTAAATGCGTCCCCGGAAATAAATTGAAAAAATATGATTTCACTTAAGTTTTACTACGTTCTCAGTAGTGTCCTTTAATTCAGTTGATAAATTGCGACACAAAAAATATGTTAAATTGATGATCGCCACTGATTTCTATTTTGACTGAACAACTTATTCAGATCTCTTTGTTGTGTATTATTCTGAAAGGTAGAATCACGAGCCCTTTTTTAATAATAGATTGATTGTTTGTTTCAATAATGTTTGAGGCACTTTCAGCAATTTTTCAAATATATCATGGCGTCTAGTTTTTATTGGAAGAGGAGGATGGAGTTACCCGGAGAAAAACCCCCGACCCTTGTAAATTAAGATTGAAGTCTAGCATGCCATGACCGCCATGAGACTTGAACCCGCCACTCTTAACACTTTTCGGGTATATCATTATCTGGTTTTTACTCGAGAGGAAGACAAAGTACTCGGTAAAAACCACTGGCCTTCGGCAGGGTACAGGCAATTCTCGCCAATTAAGGTTGGAAATCGAGCACTCCTTGTCTTAAGTCTGCGAAACCTCGGTCTTTACACGCCGGCGATTAATGGTAGATGACTATATACCTTACTTTCCCGAACACCTATGCCACTGTGTGTTATTTAAAACAAATTGTAATATAAGTGTTTCACAAAACTACGCACATTCGCAGTTGATTCCGTAGTATCCAACAGCACATATGCATCTGTAGCCATGAACACCATTCCGGCATGTTCCGCCATTCCGACACGGCTGTGTATCACACGGCACACCTGTTAAATGATTATGATAACTACACTACAATACAATACTTATATAAAAGATATCACATTTCTGGTAAAACTAATATTAATTTCTTTTATTATTTGCCCTGAAATTCCATAAAATTTTTAAATTATAATAAAAGACCTAAAACCAGTAAAATACCTATACTGCCACACCACTTTAATTGTTGTTTATTACGAGCTTACTGGCCGGTGCCCAGTGCCTGACCCATAGAAATACTCCGAGCGCGTCTCATGTGGCAGATAGGGAAGGCTCTCTAGTTCGGGGATGGGCGGGTGCGGGTTCATGTTATAATACGAAAATCTTTACGGCGCATAGTGTTGGTAACGTGTTTAGAGAGTGCGACGATAAAGGTACGATTTGTCCTAAAATGTAAGAAGCTAATGGAATATTGGTGTCAATGAACGGTAATTTGACTACTCTTGGGAAGTTGAATGGCATGATTTGAGATATGATTATTTTGATTTTGATGATAAAAGCTCTATAACATCTAAATTTTTAGATCAATTGGTTTTTTTTATTTGGGCGCCGCTGATGGGTCTTAATTACACGAAACGTTCGTGTGGCGTATAAAATTTGATATCCTTGATATCTCTGATGACATTTTATTGAGTACGTTCTGTGAAGAACGATGCCGAATAAATTGAGTCGGTAGAGTCCTTGTTTAATCTCAAGATTTTGTATAAGAATTCAATAAAGAGTAAAAAATGTGTGGCCGCTTCAAACGATTCAAATTTTGTTGTCCCTACCCAACACTCCATACTTTACCAGTAACATTGACAGTAAAAATGTATTCCCATTGGCCCATTTTCCTGTTGTTTATTCTTTGTTAACTTGTTATCGTTTTTAATATAGCTGAAATATTGCTGAATGTACGCTGAGCAAACAAATCAACTAATCGACTAATCAACTTATCAACTATTCAATGGTTTATTTAAATAAAAAACCGTTGTTGTTCTTTCTATTACTACAATGCTTATCAATTCCTTGACATAAAAATAAATTTCAACAATTTTATTTGACTGAATTTTATCAAGACAATGTGAAACCCGTATTAATTAATTATAATTATTTCATATCAGTAAAATTATTTTTATTTCAATTAGATAAAATAAGGTCAGCTGGTATTAATTACCCTTTTGCTCGGGCATTATCAATGTTTCAGGCAATACCACTCTCCCTTGTGCAGTCAAGATATCATGACAATGCCCTCAAATTGAGCAACAATTGTATAATTATTATACACACTGAATTGATGAATTGAATGTACCGTCAGACAAACAAGATTGAATGAATAATTATTTTCAGTATAGTGTCCTTAACCCAAAACAAGTACATGTGCTTACAAGGATCGTGCAGAAAGTTATTCGTGGTCGGAAAAGCCGAATTTTTTAACAAATCAAAACATCTCTCGGCAGAAAAGTTGTCTGACGGTGGACAGAAATAGCTAAATATAATCCTATTTCTTTTCATTTTTAAGTCGGAAAAATCCACGATGCCGTTTATTTTTAATAACTTATCTCAATTATACTGTGGTTGTTAGCAGAACTAAAAAGTTACACAAGATGATTAACTACGTAAACTAATACAAAATCGAACTAGTGTGATTTATGTAATGGTGTTTTAAATTTCGATATGAACATTAATTTTAATGCATCAAAGTGATACTTTCCAATTAAGATAAATTATTACATTCATTAACAACGACATTAGATATATTGGATGTTAAATAAACTGGGTACCGTCTAAGGATTATTTGCGCCAGCAGAACACCTCAGTTATATATATTACTTAGGAGATATCTGTATTCTATTTGAAGATTTGCCGGCATCAGTTGGTGATTTGATCGTCGGAAATTGAGATTACTGGTGACTAAGACTTAGTTTGCCGTCTTATTAACCCCCCCCCCCCCCGTAGCGCCATACCCTATTTACCCAAGCAGCTGGTCGTCAAAAACTTCGACAGCATTTGCTATTCAAAAGTGACTATAGATGTACAACTTACTAAACGTAATGCAGACATGTTGGTTGAAGGCAGCTTCTACGCACTTTGTTCGACCTTTGCATGGATTCGGCCAGCACGTGGTGTTATCCTGACAAAAATTGACAGAGAGAAAGAGAGAGGTTTAAGATATATTTAGAAGAGAATATTTGCAACTCAATCATTTGCCAAACACTGACAATCACTGACAAAGTCAGCCACCATTTAAATCAACCAATTAACAGGTAAAATAAAAAAATATTTATTTCCCCAGGATATTATGGAAAAAATGAAGTATTCGAAACTCGGTTGGCATGTAAATTTATTAATTGATGGTTGCTTTGCGCCCAGCATGGAACAGTAGGTCAGCAAACAAATCATGTTATCAAGGTACAATTTAAAAGTAAACTAAGGGGAATGTAATTTTTTAATTAACGCATATGTTAATTTCCACAAGAAATGATATTATTGAAAGGAAGAATTTTGGTCATATAATATTAGCTGTCTTCCTGTATACATTCCTGGAATCACCAGTTGTACAAGAACATGGGCGTGACCGATTCCTAAACACATGATACAAGAGAAAGTCTTTGCAGAAAAAAACGACATATAAACTAATGTCGGGAGCCTGACTTTGGACAAGATGTGTGCTTCACAGTCATTCCATCCTTAATTGACAAGAATTGCAGTATGCCTGGTCGAAGGTCTGGGGTTTCACCAGTCTGTCTCCTCCAACAAAACAAGGGACCCATAACATATCTAAACAATTGCTGACAAGGGATTATAATTCCGTTTAAAGGAACCAAACAAATAACGAAAAAATTAAATTTCGATGAACATTTCTTATCACTTATATAGGTGGTACAGGTTATACAACTATAATTGCATATTTATGCCACAGAATCTTTACTAAAACAGAAACATAACCACCCATGCATGTAAATTAATTATAAAGCATATTTCAGATTGAGGATTTAGAATTTACCTGAGTCCATCCATCAATTTTACTGAAGAAGACATCTTTAGTTGCAATTGTTGTATCCCCGGGATATGACGCAGTCAGTATTTCACAAGTAAGACTGCCCCGTTTGAAATTAATGGCATTACATCCCGAATGCGCCATGCAATCTTTGATACACATTTTTGGTCCAACAAATTCATATGCTCGAATTATGTGCGAATCCATGTAGGAATTCGACATGAAGGAACCTCCGGTGATGTTAATCCTCACCGAGAGGCCGCAATAAAACATACAAAGCATCCACACATGCAATAAACCATGCATTGTGTAGATCTAACTGATTTCTATTAATATTTTATCCACAAGACTTTATGCTTCCAGTTAAAACACTCGATAAAGAATTTAAGTTTTTATAGTACTTTACAATATATAAAAGATATCCTAATTAACAAATTGGTTTGCCAATAATAATTTGAAACTTTCAGTTTCATTATTCATAGTAATGTGTGTATAATTTAATACTAAACCATTTATTTAACTTCAAGTTAAACAAACTAATATAATTTGATATGATATTATCCCAATAATGAGTTTTCAGACTTAGATTAATGATATACACTTCATAATCTTTAAAATTGCTGCAAAGTATCAAATGAACATATCTGTACGAAATCTGTGTGACGTTTGACAGCTTAATTCTTTTGTCAAAAGCTACCATTCAGAGAACTTCTATGTTGGGTTAAAAGTTAAAATTAAAGAGATAGAAACGACATATTATATACGAAAATATTACGGTCTAAGAAAATATATACTTAACTGTTAACTAGTTGTTCTTAAGTTTTCTGGTTCATCATTCAGTTCTAGTTGACCCAGTAAAGGGTGGACTTTTAAATTTAAATTATTAAATTAAATTATATTTTTTTTGGTATTTTACACGAATCTTATAAAGTTGATAAGCAGCAATTGTTTTTCTTAAAATGGTTTTCACTATGGCAACGTTTGTTTACTTGCATGGATAATGAGGTTTTGTCACTCAGTAAAAAAGTGGCTGCCTTATATCAGAGTAAAGCTGGAATGACATCTTCGAAGGCTTCTTGATAATCGCATGAGTGTTGTAAATCAAATGTGGATACAAAATATGCAAAAAAGACCTCGCCTAAATCTTATAATAAAGGTCACAGCATGAAAACTTTTGATTTGTCTGCCCACATACTATATAAGCACCCCACATAAAGAGCTTAAAACAAGGCTTTTAAAAGATCGTGTCAAAGGTTGACCTCTTTTACCAGGTTATTATTCGTGTATACAAAACATAATAATAAATTTTAAAAAGTTTTTTTGTTTGTTTGTTGAATACTGTTTAACGCCACTTTCAGCAATTTTTCAGCAATATCATGGCGTTCAGTTTTTATTGGGGGAGGAAGCCTGAATACCCAGAGAAAATCCCGGACTTTTGGTAGGAAAACTGGCAATCGTTGTCAATTAAGACTGGAGTCGAGCCTTCAGTGAGAATCGAAACCCACAATCTCAGTGTTGACAGACCACGTGATCAATAGATGCCCCACAAAAAAGATAATACTTTTCAAAGGATGAAATCACAAAATATACGTCTGGTATGCCTAGTGAAAAAACAGATTATTTACAGCTAATCTACCCATTAAGTGATCTTGAAGAAATGGACATAAGAATAAACTCTATCTCCCACCTTGACATTCTTTTAGAAAAGACAGTAAGAAAACTATAAACTAAATTTGTGACAAGCGTGATAACTTTAACATCCCTATATTGACATTTTATTCTTTAACAGTAATATTGATCAGATCAGGCATATTTTGTTTACATTTAATTATGCTAAATGTGTAGGTACATGTAGTCATAATGTATTAAGAAGGAGTGAAAGTGGTTACGACAAACTGAACCAATGAATTGTCATTTATGACAGATATTTCTAACTTAAACTATTATCGATTAAAAATAAATTTAAACAGTCAAATTTACATTTTATATCCTAATAAATCTATATTTATTTATAGATACAAATACATTTAAAATATGCTTGTAAATCATTGCAATGTCGATTTAGTTTGCAGAAAAATATATTTAACATAAGTTATGTTAAGGAAGTAAAAGAAAAACCGAAAGTACAACAAATTCCAATACGATAATGGTTTTTGCATCGTGTGGATATAGTCTGCAGCTTGATTTCGTTTCCTGAAAGCACAAAGATAACACGACACGAAACTTAAGTGTCTAAAGATTTGTTCAAAGACATTCGCTGGGGGTCACAAGTAAGTGTAAGCAAGCCTTTTAAAAGAAGAATGATCTTGATCATTTTATCATCAAGGTTCGTGTATACTTTATAATCATCAACAGTATCCTTGTAGCTTGCATTTCATATTGGATTTTAATATTATTGCGTAAGCGTTTCAGAAATACAATTGTAAATACATGTATTTAAAATAAGATAAGGTATTACATCGACCAAGTTAAAAATCGATCTTGAATTATAAAGAAATATGGTAAGTAGGAACTTTACGTTTTTCACTTGAAATAATAGTGATTATAAAGCACAAAACAGTTTACTTTCAGTTTCGGTAATTATTAAAATCATTTCTGCGTCATGAATAATCGTAGAAACGAAAGTTAATTATTAGTTATGTCTTTCTTTCGATTTTGCGAAAGTGAAAGTTAAATTTTATATCATCGACAACATTCTGCGTTTCCAATAACATTTTGTATTACAATAAATTCTAATTGTTTAGCTGTTCATCCATGTACATATATAGCGTATATTCACATATTGAATAAGGGGGCCTCGGTGGCCGAGTGGTTAAGGTAGTTCGGTTTGGACATTCGAGTGCACCGCTTTTTCATCGTCTCTGAGTTTAAGCCTTCATTTCTGTTCGGATAGGATTATTACCATTCGTGCACAGTTTACTGTGGACTTCCAACATATTTGTAAGTTAATTACATTATTTTACGGAGAACAGTTTGGAACGCAAAGTTAAATTCGCTTCAATTTGTGCATTTGTCCTAGTGAGGCCCGATTAAGGTCTTTAGTTACCGATAGTGAATATGGAAACGCTTCCTAAACCTTTAATTGTTTTAATAAGCAGTATTGCAAATGAATATGAACAATTTCAATAGAATTCGAATTATCTCGGAAATAAAATGAGGATTTCTTTAATTTGGACGCGAGGTGATTCTATGAATAAAGAAATAACACATAAATCTAGGTCGACAAAAGAAAGAGACAAAAACAGACTGAAAGAGTGGAAATCTCAAAAGGAACAAGAAGTTGTAGTTAACATAACTTCTGTAAATGAAGAGGATATGTCTGATGTCGAAATTATAAACGACAAGAATGAGAAAATCAATAATATAATAAGCCCGCTGGTTACCCCTTGTCAGGTAGATGCAACTAATGTACCTAGGGGGCCTCGATGGCCGAGTGGTCAAGGTAGTTCGTCTACTATTGATCACGTGGTCTGTCAACACTGTGATTGCGGGTTCGATTCTCACTGCAGGCAGGGTGTACTCGACTCCAATCTTAATTGACAAGGATTGCCAGTTTTCCTACCGCAGGTCGGGGGTTCTCTCCGGGTACTCCGGCTTCCTCCCCTAATAAAAACTGGACGCCATGAAATAGCTGAAAAATTGCTGAAAGTGGCGTTAAACACATTTAACTGAATTTAGTACAGAGGAGCATCTTTATAGTACTACAGAATGAACTTGTACACTGACCCAATTGACGATCTTTAGAAACAGAAGACTAGGGAGTCTTTGTATAAATATAAATAAATTTAGGACTTTCTGTTAAAGTGTAAAGCATACAATATTATTTATTTACAATTGTCTATTTCTGTTGAAAACGCCAGAATGAAAACTATACGTTTTGATTCAGGCAGTTAACAGGACAAATATGAATTGAGCGTTCTCATTTATTTGTCCATAGCCACCAACGCTTGGCACCAGAAGATATTCATATACGCAACTGTTAAAGGAAACATTTGCATATATCTTTATTGTACAGAAAATACAAATGAAATTGTCATTATGATGGCATTCTAAACTTAAATTTCTATTCTTTAGCCGATTGCATTTTTTTGTTTGTTTATTACCATATTTTATAGGTTAATGAACATGGTCATTTACCAGATACATACGACGAAGACGTAGAAGAAATGGGCCGACATGCTACATACAGCTTTTCAATTCAGAGCTATAAAATCGATGTATCACGCATCGATTCGTGGTGGGAGAAATATAGCACAGAGGGAGGCGGTTATCATTTGATTAGCCACAATTGTTGTGATGTTGTGCTCAAAGCACTAGAGAATGGAGGTGCGTTCGAATGGGTACATCCGGGAATAAAAGTTATTTCAACACCAAGATACATGTCAAAATATAGCAGGGATTTAGAAAATGCAACAGAAAGATGTTCATTTTGGAGCCGATTAAAGGTTAAATCATTACATCCATTCTGGTAAAATAAAACCCTCTTTAAGCTAGTCGTCACCAAATCGTTTTGATGTTATTGGCCTCATTGGTATCTTTTATACATTTTATAAGATGTAAGTTAATATTGTTAAGGAGGAGCGAGTATTACATGATCATGTAGGATTTATCTTCGCAGACAAATCGACCAAATAGCGACATTGTTTACACGAATGTCATTAACTTTACAATAACATTTGTTCTCTCTTTGCAAGTATTACTATTAATTATTAATTAACTACTGTAATATTCGCTTAAATAACAGTTAAACTGCCAATATGTTTTGCTGAACCAGTCCAATACGGAAAGCCAATACTTTTTAATTCCTTTTATGTCCCTTAAATTATTTAATAAATTTTACTAAACACATGCACATTGCTCTCGATACAATTCTTTTTACACCAATTGTTCTACATGGTTTTATAATATGTATTCGGCAAACTGGGAATCGGCAAATTGGACGCGGCAATCTGGGAATCGGCAATTTGGGATTTGGCAAACTGGAATGCACCCACGGACACGAAAGGTTTAGTGCCAAATTGCCGAATCCCAAATTGCCGATTTCCAGTTTGCCGAACGGAATTAACTAGTCCAAGATCGGTATTGACCTGATTCGCCCTGTATTGGCCTAGTTCGTCCTGTATTGGTCTTATTGCAACCTGTATTGGCCTGAGAGATTTGGATTAGTTAATTAATAAAGATATCAT
The DNA here is from genome assembly GCA_944474755.1 of Limnoperna fortunei. Classification (NCBI taxonomy): domain Eukaryota; kingdom Metazoa; phylum Mollusca; class Bivalvia; order Mytilida; family Modiolidae; genus Limnoperna; species Limnoperna fortunei. Next base: position 19,850,113 of record OX104124.1, read on the forward strand.
TACATGATGAATTCTGTATTGGATTAGCTATTGGTCCTTGGCCAGCTGTATTGTCCTTCGGCTGCGCCTCAGGCCAATTCAGCAAGCCTTGGACCAATAACTAGGCCAATACAGAAATCATCACGTATAATAACATCATATTATTTAAGGTATGACTACGTACATGCCTTGCTATGTCAATAACATAACTAAACAATAGATGTTTAATACAAGTCACTTGAACCGACGGGTTTTTTAGGGCGTCTCTGTTTTCATGAAGTGCGACCTTGTATTATTAATGATAATACTTGACGACGCCATTCAGTCATTGCTTTGTAGGCACTTAACATGAATATTGTTATTGTTTAATTATTTTGCCTAATATATTAGGTGCAATACAACAAATCTCTCCCAGTTTGTTCTGTCTGCAAATTTACAATGTTAGTCATCTACAAATACACGAAATTACATTAATTTTATGTTATTTCAACTCCAGGTAGAGTAAATTGTGTTGAATGCAGGCATCAATAAAATTAGCGATGCCCGACACTATCTCTTAGTAGTCTCGATCACCCAGACGCATATATAAATAGCGTCTGGGATCACCGAGTTGTAGTTTCGCTACCAATAAGTGGAGACAAAACAATGGTTCTATTTTAAAGGTCCTATTTTTAGACCAGGAAATCCATGCAAACATGTCTATACTTATAAAATGACGTCACAGTAAGATTCTCTCTTGATTGTGCATACAATAATATTTCTTTAATTAATTGATATTATTACATGAATAGAATTTTGCGTGTTTTTGGTTGGTTTAAAAACAACTTTCGCGTCACGATAAAAGCAAAAGTACTAAAATTACTTAAAACGTTTGTACGCTGCACGATTCCGCTGCCTAATAGTCAAGCAGAATCCGATATCGACCTGGTTTTTATGTTTAAGCCAATCAAAATAGCCGTCTTAATAAATTCATTCGTCTAATCAAATCGATCGTATTAATTGTATTGTACACAATTGATAGACGTCTGCTACACACACGTGCGTGTGAGCATCAAATGGGAGAAACGTCGGCTCTGCGATATATGGTTTCATTTATACTCTTCTCAATATGTGAAACTGGAATTTCAGGATTATTAGCAAATTGATATCAAAATGCAGTATTAAATAAAATATGTAAGCAGTAGAAAAGGCATCTATTTTTCTAATCAAGGGAGACGGTGGTTTTATTCATGTAATAAAACAATTAATGAATTTGATATACGATCGCTATCAGGATTTATCAGCCCTCAAAAATGTATATTCACCTCGCCTAGCGGCTCGGTGAATATAACATATTTTTGTGGCTGATAAATCCTGATAGCGACCTATATCAAAGTCATTAATTGTATAATGTTATATTTTGATAAAAATATTCAAATGTAAACTTTGGTACAATTTTTTATACACTTCTTGATATAAACGGAAGTAATTTTTTAGACAGTAAAAATATCATCCAATCAAAAATTACGCCCAGTTTTGGGCGTAATGATAACGAGTTCAACATAGAGATGAATCCAGACGCATAAATGAAATTAAGCGTCTGGATGATCGAGACTATATCTCTTAGATGTTTACGATTCGTTACTTATTGAAGGTACGGAGTACTAGTAATTTGTGTAACCCGTACCCGTACCCAAATTTGACTTACCCAAAACATATTATCGGTAATAAAATCATTATTAAGTGACATGTAAACATAAGTTTTGGTACTAAGATAGAATTATGTATAAAATAAAGGAAACAAATGATTTCAATGAAGTATTTTGTTGTTAACTTTAAATATTTTAATTTCCTTTGATACTCAATGGTTGAGCAACGTTGTCCATTTCGTATAACCTAACTTGGTATTTAGGCACGTGACTGACTGTTGACGTCATAATTGTATGTATTGATGACGTTGATTAAACATGAATTCTTCCGCAAACAACAAGTGACGACACTAATAATTGTGAATTGCAAATATTATTTGACTACAGGTTAAATATTGTTATTATTATTTCTATTTATAATATTGAATTTAAAATATAAGAATTGTTTTCAATTGTTGGTTAGATTATTGGATATAGACAACATTTGGTGGCTTTACGCTGTACATTCGCGGTTTATTGGCGTAAACCGACCCAAAGTCGTCTATATCCAATAATCTAACCAGCAATTGAAAACAATCATTAAAAAATCTATGTAAAATGGGGTAAAATGTGTAACAGAAACTAGCAAAATTAGGTATACAAACCCGATGCATACTTAAATACAGAATACAGTATGTTTAGTATTAGCTTTTATTATTTTGTTCGAAATGTGTATATTTGTTAGAAATTTATTGTGTTAGCTTTTTTATAGAAAGTTTACATTGTATAGCGAATTTGTTTAACAGAAATAAAATATGGACCGTAATTACATGTATATTTGTACTTGCTAGTATTACTAATTGTTGTCTGATTGATAAAGAAATTAATTGTGTGCTAGCTCGATTCGACAACAGAAGGAATGAAGCCACAATAAAAGTCATGATTGTTAATTATACAATAAAAATGAAAAGGTATGTAATGCAAGCCCTAGATTCTTATCTAAGCAAATAAGTGTAGCCATAATCGAACTCAATTAACTTCTTAGAGAGTGGCATGTTTTTTTGCATGAAAATCGGAAGTTTCTGTTAACGGGTTTGAATTAACTTTTTCATTAAAAATGTTAAAATGGTTTAGTGCCAATTTGCCAAATCCCAAATTGCCGATTCCCAGATTGCCGCGGCCAATTAGCCGATTCCCAGTTTTATAAGCCGATAATTCCTTTTATGTCACTTAAAATATTTAATTTATATAATTAATTTTCCTATTCTTTTTACACCATTTGGATTGTTCTTAATTGGTTTAATAATATGTAATCGGCAATCTGGGAATCGGCAAATTGGACGCGGCAATCTGGGAATCGGCAATTTGGGATTCGGCAAACTGGAATGCACCCGTTAAAATGGCTCATTTATTGGTCGAAACATTATCTGTAACTCCCGTTTGACGTTTGTTTTAAATATATTTGAAGTAAAGGTAATCTGTTGTTTCTTTTATAAGTAACTGAAATGACATTTAAATTTATTTTATCTAACAAGGTCCGTGCTGGTCATTGTCAGACAAAGTATTTTTCGTATCATCACACAGTGGTTTTCGTATTGAGCAGTTGTGGGGAAAGATTTCATCTGAAGTTTCTCAGTATGCGTACATAGCTCTTGTAATGGTACCAATGACTTATCTACAAGTACAGCTTCTGTTATTCTCCAGCATTTCCGGACACTTTTAACAACATTCGGAAGAAAAACACAAGGTTTGCAAAGAATTTAATTTTTTAAATGCAACTGGTCTCGATTTCCATCTTTGTGTATAAATGATTTTAAAATTTGTCATCGAATTGTGGCGTTTTCTTTATCTGTTTTAAGGGTAGGGTGTGCTCGACACCAATCTTAATTGACAATTTTATTTCCGAAGATGTCGGGTTTTCACCGGGTAATCCAATTACCTCCAAAACACTAGACGGCACGATGATGGGGTATATAATTCAACATATTAAAGTATATATTATTGTGAAAGGGAGCATGTCAAATTGCTCCCACTTTTTTTAAAAACGCCCCTCCCCCACTAACAAGCAGGCCGTTATTTTCCTAATTTTCCTATTTTTTTTTCCAAGCAGCCCTAAAATTCTTAATTCAAGCTGTAAATCCTAAAAAACTCAGTCCTACTTTTTTTTGGTTAAAATCCTAATTTTTTTAATTTGCAAAATTTCAAAAATAAGAAGTTAAATGAAGCTAGCTTTAGTGTACTTTCAGAAATATGCATTTGCCACCCAGGAGACTATTTGATGGTTATCCAAATGTTCTTCTGAATTGGTAATTTGTAATTGGTAACTTTTGTACTATTGTTCTGTGCCCAAAATGGTTAGTAAATCTAATTTTTCAGTCTTAGAAAATAGAAAATTTTATCCCTTATTTTTATTTAATAACCCCTAAAATTCCTAAAATAAGCCCTTATTTTTTGCAAAAAGTAGCTTTAAAGCCTGCACTAAGGAAAATAAAAAAACATGTCCACAGCAAAAATCGAACACTTACAAAAATCACTATATAGTAATAATTGTTAAGTTTTATTGCCATTTTCTACTTATTAAGACATTAAAGTGCATATCGAAAACTTCCTCACTCTGAGCAAAAATCGTACAATTTACACGCATCGCCGTATAGTAAAAATTGTTAGGTTGTATAGCCTATCATAAAGACATTATATTAATTTGGCGCCGATTAGAATTTATTTATAAGACATTAAGTCAGGTGTGCGTACTGGTGGCCAAAAATGTGTTTACCCTTATATGACATGCAGTATTATAAGATAATGGTGTTGAAAGTTTACCAGCCTTCCGTACATAATTACAGAACATTTTTTTATCATAAGTCCAGACTTATTTTTATGAATATGGACAAGTCATTTATTAACGTTGTTTTTCTAAAGCGACGTTGTGTTTATCACACACACACACGAACACTTAACGTAACGTCTACACGTTTTATTAATAATATTCTTATATGACGTGCCGAAAAAGTCCATACTATTAAAATGAGTATCTACTCCTAACAACATCAACAATCTTTATGGCGACGCCATTGTAAGATTTTTCACATATTTTATCTAAAATTAAGTATTTATCTGGTCAAAATCTGAAAAATAAGCGATTGATACAAGCTGTGTTGATACAAAACCTTGTATCATTCATATATGTGATACAAGGTGTACTTTTGTCGGAACTACGTATTGACGTCACAATGAATGGTATGACCAATAATTCGTTGGATTACTTTTATTCTTTGAATGAAATATGACGTCATAATATGTGTGACGTTAGGGACTCTATTTTATAAACAAATTGTTCGTTGAATGCTAAAAACATTACTTTTGTTTTGCCTTTTTATACTTTCTAATTTTAGATAAACTTATTACATACATTTAAGTGTAGGTACAACTACCTGTATCATGTCTTGATAGTTGCATACATCCCGCATCACAAATCGACGCTGCACGTCTCGTATAGTGATACGAATGTATACAACTGTCTCGACGTGATAGGCAGTTGTACCTACACATAATGTATATGTAATGTGTATTTATCGACGTTACAATCAACTTTTGAGTCCAAAATGCCGACAAGTCCTTCAACTCATAGGCTACTTTGTTAATAAAAGTTATTTTATGTCCTACTAGAATAAAAAAAATTAAAGTGGACACGAATATAAACTCATTGTACCACGGGGTGGCCTTTAATGTCCACATTTTATAAGTAAAATCTAATATAAAATATATAATAATATAAAATATATTGTTGCCCTGCATCCAAAGTGCCAACCCGTGTTAAAATCGGTTTATATTTGTGCCACTATAAATTGTTTCTTAATTTTGCTTTAATTTCAACTATCCCAACTAAGAACTATATCAAGAATGATTATTTAATAATTATGATTAAATAATCAAAGACTTTTTTATTTCTTAACATTTTGTCTGTTGGAACGTCAATAGAATATACAAGATTACAAATTAAATAATTAATAATGGCCCTCGACTTGAATCTTAATTAACAAGGATTGCCTGTTTATCTACTGAAAGTCGTGGGTTTTCTCCGGGTACTCTCCGTTTCCTCTGCCAATCCAAATAAAAAGTGGACGCAATGATAAAGCTTATAAATTGGTGAAAGTGTCGTTAAACACAATACAAACAAACAATAATAATAAAAAAAGTCTGAAAAAGCTAAAAACAGAAAAGTGGACGGGATTGACTTGAATCCATGTGAATTGTAACCATCATGTTTAGTTACTTTACAATATAAAGCACTGAGTTGTTTCGGCAATTAAAGGTTATTTCTTACTTGGAGTGCATTATTTATGATTTCTTGCATTTTTTAAGCGTGTTTTTTTTCAGCATAATGTCCCTTGACGGCTTGCGTAAAAAGTCAAAAGTCAATAGTCAAAAGGTTGAAAGTCAAAAGTTAAAAGTGAAAATGTCCCCAGTCGGTATAATAAGTCAATAGTAAAAACTCAAAACAAAAAAGTCAGAAGAAGTAAGTTAAAAGTTAAAAGTCAAAATGACCCTCCAGGGCTTCCGCTTGATTTCTGTAAAACAAACAGTTGTTTATTAACATAAGTCAGTAAATCGCATCAGACAGCGAGTACGGAAGCCTTGGAGGGCCATTTTGACTTTTAACTTTTAACTTACTACTACTGGCTATTTTGTTTTGAGTTTTGACTATTAACTTGTTACACAAGCCGACTGGGGACATTTTCACGTTTTACTTTTGACTTTAAACCTTTTGACTATTGATTATTGTCTTTTGACTCTTGACTTCTGACTTTTTACCTAAGCCGTAAAGGGACATTTTTGTCTTTCAACTTCTTACAATTGACATTTTACTTTTCAATTTTTGACTTTCAAGGCGGGAAAAATTGAAATTAAAGATTTTTCAGCTGCACAAAACCCAAACTTTTTCATTTTATAAATTGTATATCTATGTCTCGCTGTCTGATACGATATATTGACTTATGTAAATAAACAACGGTCTGTTCTCCAGAAATCCAATCTGTTGACTTTAAACACCGAATACGTTACACAAAAGAAAAAGTTAGAATGAAGTGTGTTACAGAAAGATGCGACTATTGAAATCTCATATTACGATTGGTTAATACACCTAGATGTTATACAATAGCATAAAGAAGTAAATCCATTCGTTTTTGTTATATTCATGTTTTTTTACATATTTGTCTTATATGGTTTTGATACCGAAATTTGCACTTTTCCCGAAGATATTTTTGTCAGTGAACTCACATTTTTATAATGAATATGTTTTAGTTAATCTAACGAAGGTGAGATTGTCTTTGAACATTGTTTCCCGCCTTGAAAGTCATTAGTTGAAAAGTAAAAAGTCAATTGTAAGAAGTTGAAAGACAAAAATGTCCCTTTACGGCTTACGTAAAAAGTCAGAAGTCAAAAGACAAAATTCAATAATCAAAAGGCTGAAAATCAAAAGTTAAAAGTGAAAATGTCCCCAGTCGGCTTGTATAATAAGTCAAGAGTCAAAACTCACGACAAAAAAGTCAGAAGTAGTAAGTTAAAAGTTAAAAGTCAAAATGGCCCTCCAAGGCTTCCGTACGGAATAGTTTGGATTTTGTGCAGCTGTACGCTGTACAATCTTCAATTTTTCCGGCCTTGAAAGTCATAATTTGATAAGTAAAAAGTCAATTGTAAAAGGTTGAGAGACAAAAATGTCCCTTTACGGCTTACGTAAAAAGTCAGAAGTCAAAATTCAAAAGACAAAAGTCAATAGTCAAAAGGTTGAAAGTCAAAAGTTAAAAGTGAAAATGTCCCCAGGCGGCTTGTATACTAGTAATAAGTCAATAGTCAAAACTCATACCAAAAAAGTAAGAAGTAGTAAGTTAAAAGCTGATAGTCAAAATGGCCCTCCAGGGCTTCCGTAGAATTCACCTATAACTGACTTTAGTGGTATATATTACCCATCTATGTTCATCAACAAAGTTAACCAACTTATATACAGAAGTGAAGGCACATTAACATGCCATAAAACCTACTATTTCCATTGCTGTAGTTGCTATGTTAGTTACGGAAGCCTTGGAGGGCCATTTTGACTTTTATCTTTTAACTTACTAATTCTTACTTTTTTGTTTTGAGTTTTGACTATTGACTTATTATACAAGCCGATTGGGGACATTTTCACTTTTAACTTTTGACTTTCAACCTTTTGACTTTTGACTTCAGACTTTTTACATAAGCCGTGAAGGGACATTTTTGTCTTTCAACTTCTTACAATTGACTTTTTACTTTTCAACTTATGACTTTCAAGGCGGGAAACAATGTTCAATTAAAATCTCACCTTAGTTAGATTTACTAAAACCTTTTAATTATAAAAATGTGTGTTCGGAAGCCTTGGAGGGCCATTTTGACTTTTATCTTTTAACTTACTAATTCTGACTTTTTTGTTTTGAGATTTGAGTATTGACTTGTAATACAAGCCGACTGGGGACATTTTCACTTTTATCTTATGACTTTCAACCTTTTGACTATCGACTTTTGTCTTTTGACTTTTTACGTAAGCCTTGAAGGGACATTTTTGTCTTTCAACTTCTTACACTTGACTTTTTACTTTTCAATTTATGACTTTTTAGGCTGGAAAGATTGAAAGATTGTACAGCTGCACAAACCCCAAAATTTTCCATTATATGAATAGTAAATCTATGTCTCGCTGTCCGATGCGATTTATTGACTTTTGTAAAAAAAAAACTGTCTCTTTCTCCAGAAATCCAATTTGTTGACTTTTAACACCGAGCACGTTACACAAAATAAAAAGTCAGAATGAAGTGTGTTACAGAAATAATGCCCTTATTGAAATTTCATATTACGATTGGTTTATAGACGTATACAATAGCATAAAGAAGTAAATTTTCTGTATAAAATTGATTAACTCGTACAAAAATACAAAAGAGGTTGTGGAATTTGCTCTTTTCCTGAAGATATTTTTGTCAGTGAGCTCACTTTTTTATAAATAAAAGGTTTTAGTAAATCTAACTAAGGTGAGATTATCTTTGAACATTGTTTCCCGCCTTGAAAGTCATAAGTTGAAAAGTAAAAAGTCAATTGTAAGAAGTTGAAAGACAAAAATGTCCATTCACGGCTTACGTAAAAAGTCTGAAGTCAAAAGTCAATAGTCAAAAGGTTGAAAGTCAAAAGTTAAAAGTGAAAATGTCCCCAGTCGGCTTGTATCATAAGTCAATAGTCAAAACTCAAAACAAAAAAGTCAGAATTAGTAAGTTAAAAGTTAAAAGTCAAAATGGCCCTCCAAGGCTTCCGTAGTTAGTGGTTGTTGTAAAGTTTGCCGATTTATTAGACTTTGATTGGTGGATTGTTTTATTGACAGTTTGTTATTACCTTAATTTTCAAGGGCTTTTGTAAGATTATCCTAATCAAGTTACATGTATATACAACAATATGGACCTATAAAATAAATCCTTTAAGTTAAGTTTTCTACATTAACTTGTAGCGTTCTTCGAACTTGACATATACAGTCGTGTGCCATGAATTAGTTTGCAAAATGGCTGACGTAAAAATATTCAATGAATTAAATAACTACTTTTGGCCATAATTTAAACTCACAAAGACACTATTATACTCACTTAATATGTTTCATATTTAGTTATTATGTCCTGTGAAATATAGAACAATCCGAATTTTTTGGGAGAGGCTTTCATAAAGACTTCTTATATAATATATTCAAATATCAAGAACCACTCTATCCAACTTAGTAGCGTCAAAAATTTCATTATCCCTTCTTTGAACTTGTGCCTTTAAAACTTTTCAAATACATAACCGAGGTATCGAGACAACCAAGTTCGAGACAACGAGGTTCGACTGTATTTAAGTTATACTGAGATCCGGCCTTTGTGGTGGCCAAGTTAAAGTGTTTATACCGTTATCCTGTTTCTATTGATTGGGGCGCAAAGAGACGTTACATGCCACATGTTCTCGCCTATAATGAGATAGAAATATGTTTCACTGTTCATATTTCTATTAACAGATGTAAGTGTTTCTAATCTGTGGTACGAAATTCAACCCGAAAACATCATTAATACACGACAATTGTTTAGAGTCATCTCGAACAGCAAGACATTCAGGGCGTAATCTTTTGTTAGATTTTCCACAAACAGAAAGTGAGAAACTTTATTGTTTGTCCCCAACATGACTTTCGTCACATCACTACATATAGTTGAAGGCCAAATTAATTCTTACTGTCCAACGCAATGTTTGTCTACAAATTGGTCTTCTTTTTCCCGATTTATTCGCGGAATCGTCGTTTTCCTGGCAACAAGTCGCCGCCTGTACCCCTCATAAAACAATCGTCTACATAATATTCTACAGGACAAATTACACCCAGTTTTATCATTGAATGTAATAGTTTTAAATATCTGTCTATACGACTGTCTGACCGAAAAAGGATTCTGTCATCTCTAGGTGTTGACTTTCTTGGTCCTCCACTTCTAGGTACATTTTCATTGTCACCCTCCTTTTTTCGCCATCGCTTTTGAAATTGTTGTATAGTTTTACTGTTTATTCCAGTTGCTTAGACAATTTTATAGCTGAATAATCTATCATTTGAAGTAGTTATAAACACCAGAGTTCTAGCGACTATCGTCGCCATATATTTACTATGGGATAAAAGGTATCCTCTCAATGAATCGGAGGATACCCCTTAATGAACTTTTTAAAATTAATTAGGTCAATTAAGAAACTTGATTAAGTCTTGTAATAGTTCATTATGGATCTATCTGTTAAATCCTATGATATAATTTAACCCTAATTAGATGTATTTTAAATCTAGATTAATTAACATTTTAGATGTTCTATAAATAGACAACAAGGTATATATCTATAAATAGAAATCTAAAGAATGTCAACCTTTTCTTACCGTGTACAACTATTCCAGTTTCTTTTATGATTTTAATTTAAATAAGAAAATAATGTATATAAATTGTACCACAAAGACATTAATTAGAAGTAATACGACTATATATATATATATATATATATATATATATATATATATATATATATACTCACAAGTGAACCCCCACCCCCCCCCCCTTTTTTTTCATAGCAGATCTCCATATTTCACGAGTCATAACAATTGTTATATTTTTCAATGAAAAAAAAAATCATTTGCTATTAATTAACATTTAAATCTGTAGTTCACTGACCTTAACGTGAAGTAACTTGATAAAATGGTTCGTTTTTAATTATATTATGTATTATAAATTAATTAAATATATTGCAGATTCCATGCTAGCCTTTCATTGTGAGTGTAGTAACTAAAATGCGTCACCCCCCCTTTTTTTCATAACAGATATCCATATTTCTCAAGTCATAACAAATTCTATTTTGTCAATGTAAATTTCATCTGCTATTTATAAACATTTAAATCTGTAGTTCATTGACCTTAACGTGTTGTGACTTGTGTGTATGACTCATTTAAATAAAGATTATCGGCGTCATGTTTGAAAATTAGAATTTAAATAAATAATGTAAAAAATAAACGAAAATTAATAATTATTGTAGACAATTCTTTCAAGAATTGGCTTTTAAGATAAAATAATGTATGTATTAACAGAATGACGGCTGTCCTAATCTCCCTTGTAAAAACAATCATATATCGTCTGCTATATGCATTTAAATCTGTAGTTCACTGACCTTAACGCGTTAGGACAAGTGTGTATAACCGGTTTAATCCAGATCATCAAAAATGTTTGAAAATTATAAATATCGAAGGCGTTATTAAGAATTAATGTAATTGGCAATTTTGATTAAAAAAAAATAAATAAATAAATCGTTTATAATAAAGCAAAATTTTAAATCGTAGTCCTTGTCTCAAAAAAGTGACTTTAAAATAAAATAATGCAATAATATATATAGTATGACGATTCGTTGTACCAATCCCCCCTTTTCCTACCGTTGTTTATGTAATAAATCCAATAGATTCACAATAAAGTCGTAACTTAAAATGATATATCTACAAGAAAATATAAAAAATCAACACAATAAGTATATAATATTTGTGTTTTACCCGATGCATTGTCAAATTTATAGACTTTAATCGGAGCGATAAAAAACACATCTGTTCAAAATGGCGACATTTCACAACTGACGCTTTAAATAGACGAATCTAAGCGAAAGGGGTGAGAACCATAAAACGACGTACAGATTATTTGTAAAAAAAATCATATATCTTAAATTTATTCATCAGATATGTCTAGTTTAATATAAAATTAATTAACAGATAGATCTTTGGATTATTATTATTCCAAATTTCTATATATTTTAATCATGGCATTGTCCTGACATTTCCTGTTGTATGGTATAGCTCGCGGCACCTATATAAGCGAGAAAATCGAGAGGAATTTCAATTATGAATCGACAGTCAAACTGAGAGGACGTATTAGAAATTTAGCCTGAATAAAGCAAGACAGTTGGAATTATAGTGAAGTATTCCTAAAAATTATGTTAACATCATATTTGTAATGTATGTAAACTATTTAAGACTAAATTAACAAAATATACATTAGCATCGGCTACTGGGACCGACTGCGTGACTCTCTCGACTATATGAGATTAAGGGAGAATAATATCTCATATGGACGTCACCTGGTAGCTTCTCCGTAGCATTTTTATCATTGTTTTGAAGAGTGGCTCCGTTGTGGAAGACGAGAGCGGTAGTTATGCTCGCAAGTCACCACAATAGTTTACAAGTACGCTACCAAAGCTTGTAAAATGGGCGCTTCAATGATGATGATAAGGGTGTCATTGTAATGAAAAAAAAGGGGGGGTATAATTAGATAAAAAATAAATATGATGAAATTATTGATTGTATTCAGAATAAACATGCATAATATAACTAACTAAATCAACGAAATATAACTGAACTAATTTCCATTATGTATTAATAAAATAATATGTTCTTTCAATAATTTTAAAACGTATAGAATGTTTGAGATAGCCTCCTGCATGTACTTTGTGTACCAGTCTAGGGCGATATCATAGCTTACAACGGAAAGGAAAGTAATATGATATGTCCCCGCGATGACTGGGAATTTCCTTTCCGACTATGTACATGCAGCCTCCTGGTGAGGGCAGCTCCGCTTTGTAGTGATACAAGGCGTCGATGGGCGGTGGCTACCTTAACGCAAGTTTTAGTCAAACATTCTAAACCCTTTAAAAATAATTATTTTAATCTTTATAAATAAAATGTTGGTCACATCTATGACCATTTTTGTTGTAGTCTACTAAAGATGAACAAGTCTAAAACCTATTCCTGTTATACCTGTGAGAAACAGTTTACTCAAAAGTCGAATTTATATCGCCACAAAAGAACAGCTCACGGCCAAGACAAATGGAGTTGTAACACTTGCAATATGTGCTTTTCCAGACAGGATAACTATAGGCGCCATATTCAACGACACGTCCAAACAGGAGGAGGTGAAATAAAAAGGAAAGAAACAGAAGACTATTGTAACTTTAAAGCGCTAAATGGAACAGTGGAGACCTATGTTATTCCTGCAGAAGGAATGGTGAAATTCGATCCGATGACATTTTTGAAAAGTAAATACAAAGATGTTAAAGATAAGCTTCAACAGACCATAAAAGACAAAGGTGGTATAAAGTGGTACTTGTCAATCGAAATAAAAATGACAAGGAAAAATGGTGACCAGATTGAAACGACAAAACCGTATTTTCGTGGAAAGTGCCAGACAAGTCTGAAATTCGAAGACATCGGAGAAGGCATGAAAGAATCCATAATGAAGATGTTTAATTCATTTATCGAATATCAACGAATGGGAAGTAACTGGACTGTGGACAAAATTGTCGCTTTGACCATTCATATGGCACGTTATAGACCACTACGTGGATCCAGCTATATTCCACTCCCGATTAAGCTGAGATCAAAACATGCCATAATAAACGTGAAGAACAAAGACAAGAAGTGTTTCATGTGGTCAATTCTAGCTGCATTGTATCCGGCAAAACGGGATTGAGAGCGTATTTGGAAATATAAAGAACACGAATCGAAATTAAACTTTAAAGGTATATCATTTCCCGTGAGAATGGAAGATATACCGAAATTCGAGAAGCAGAACAACATATCTATCAACGTGTTTGGTTACGAGAAGAATTGCGTTTCCCCAATACATGTGACTAGTTTTAGATTCGAGATGCAGATTAACCTGCTTTTGATATCAGACAATAATAAGTCACACTATTGCTGGATCAAGGACTTGAATCGATTACTAAGTGATCAACATAAAGACCACAACAGATACTATTACTGTCCTTATTGTCTTCATGGATTTACCAAGGAACGACTTCTCGATGAACATAAACCATATTGTCAGACACATGGACCACAAAGAATCGAAATGCCAAAGGAAGAGGACAAATGGTTATTTTACAAAGACATTCGTAAGCAACTCAAAGTACCATACGTCATTTATGCTGACTTTGAAAGTCTTCAGGTGCCCATTCAAGGTTGTGATAATGATCCAGATAAGTCATCAAAAACTACAAAACACATACCATGTGGATTTGCTTACAAAGTCGTAGGCTTAACTTCAGAAACCTCAAAGGAGCCCGTTGTCTATCGGGGTTTGAATGCGGCTGATAAGTTCATTGAGTACATGGTGCAAGAACAGGAAGAGATAGAAGTGAAACTTAAGCATTGCGAACCCATGGTAATGAAAGGAAGTGACTGGCAGTCATTCAAAAAGGCTACTCATTGTCATATCTGTAGAAAACCATTACGCGATGATCGAGTGAGAGACCATTGTCACGTAACAGGAAAGTTTCGAGGGGCTGCTCACAATGATTGCAACATTAACTTCAAGTTTACTGGACGCATTCCTGTCATATTTCACAAACTCCGCGGGTATGATAGTCATTTAATTATGCAGGCAATAGGAAAAATCAACAAACAGATAAAATGCATACCAAATAACATGGAGAAGTACATTAGCTTCTCACTGGGCTGTATGGACTTCATCGACTCTTTCCAATTTTTGTCTTCTTCATTAGAGAAATTAGTCGATAACTTAGCCAAAGAAGGATCTTCAAATTTCAAGCATATGATGGAACATTTTGGAAGCGAAAAAATAGAATTGCTATTAAGAAAGCAGGTCTATCCATACGAATATTTCGATTCAGAGGCTAAATTTACAGAACAACAACTACCACCAATATCCGCCTTTCACAGCACATTATCTGGGGAAAGCATTTCGGAAAATGATTATACACATGCGCAGGAAGTATGGAAAGAATTTAATCTAAATGACCTCGGACAGTACCATGACCTCTATGTCCTTACAGACGTTCTCTCTCTAGCTGACGTATACGAAAACTTCAGAGATATATGTCTAAACTACTATGGATTAGATGCAGTTCACTTTTACACCTCTCCCGGGTTGGCATGGCAGGCTGCGTTGAAAATGACAGATGTACGACTGGAATTGCTGATCGACATAGACATGCACCTTTTTATTGAAAAAGGATTACGAGGTGGAATATCTATGATATCACATCGCCATGCTAAAGCTAACAACAAACACGTCCCAGATTTTGATCCAAGTCAACCAAGTAGCCATGTAATGTATTTAGACGCTAACAATTTATATGGATGGGCGATGTCACAAAGCCTTCCTGTAGATGGGTTTAGATGGCTTGAAAAAGAAGAAATAGATAACTTCGATGTAAACTCGATGTCAGATGACAACAGCGATGGATACATATTAGAAGTAGACTTGGAATACCCACATGAACTTCATGATCTTCATAACGAATATCCTCTAGCACCCGAAAGAATGAAAGTAACGGAAAACATGTTGTCACCCTATGCCAAAACGCTTTTAGAAGATCTTGGTCTGAACGGAACTTCAACAGAAAAACTTATCCCTAATCTAAGACCTAAAGAAAATTATGTGGTCCATTACAGAAACTTAAAACTATATTTGAGTTTAGGCCTAAAGTTGACCAAAATTTATCGAGTAATGACTTTCAGACAGGAACCATGGTTGAAAAGGTATATTGACTTTAACACAGAGAAGAGAAAGCTTGCCAAAAACGAATTCGAAAAAGACTTTTTTAAGCTAATGAATAATGCCGTGTTTGGCAAGACAATGGAAAACCTTAGAAAACGAATCGACGTTCAACTAGTCAACAACCAAGCAAGAGCAAGAAAACTCACAAGTAAACCTACATTCCATGCCTTTAAGATTTTCAACGAGGATTTGGTGGCCGTGCATTTACTGAAGCAAAAATTGTATTTAAATCGACCCATTTATGTAGGATTCACCATCCTCGATTTGTCGAAGACGCTTATGTATGATTTTCATTATAACTACATGAAGAAGAGGTATGGCTCAAACGCACAGCTTTTATTTACGGACACGGACAGTCTATGCTATAGCGTCTATACAGATGATATATACAGTGACATGCTCAACGACAAAGAACTATTCGATGCATCAGAGTACGACCAAAGTCACCCCCTTTACAGTACAGTCAACAGAAAAGTTCTAGGCAAAATGAAGGATGAAACACACGGCATTCCTATACATGAATTTGTAGGACTCAAATCTAAGATGTATTCTCTTGTCTATCAAGAAGATGAAAAGTTGATCGAAAAGAAGACAGCGAAAGGAATCAAGAAGAGTGTCATTAAACAGCATACCAGACACCAACATTACAAAGATTGCTTATTTGACAGAACCATTCACATGTCTGCAATGACCCAGATCAGATCATATGACCACCACATATTCAACATAACTATCAACAAACTGGGTCTCACTCCATTCGACGATAAAAGGTATATTCTCGAAGACGGTATCACAAGCCTGGCATACGGTCACTGGAGAATATAAACCACATTATATGAACGGGTCATGTTCATTTTTAGCCAAGCAGTAGAAGGAGGAAGACGTGTTTATAAAAGCTCGCAACGATGTCTACGACTTGTGGTGATTGTGGCTTGACATTTTCTAGAAAAGACAATTTAATGCGGCACTTGAAAAATAAACATGAATATACTGAACACGAAACACAAGGAGGAGGAGGAGGAGGAGGAGGAGGAGGAGGAGGAATGATTCTAAAACATCCTTTCACCATGATGTTAGCGGGACCGACTGGATCTGGGAAGACGTTTTGGATGAAACGACTCCTAGAAAATGCGAAGACAATGATAAAACCGAATCCAGAACGCATCATTTGGTGCTATAAAAGATGGCAACCCCTGTTCAACGAAATGAAGCAGACAGTAAAACACATAGTATTTGTTCAGGGTATCCCTGGAGACTTAAATGAAGATTCATTCATAGACACAAAATTCCCTTCTTTAATAATCTTAGACGATCTAATGAAGGATGTTACTAATAGTCAGGATGTTTGTGAACTCTTTGTGGAGGGAAGTCATCATAGGAATCTTAGCGTGGCATGCCTTGTTCAGAACGCATTTTACAAATCAAAAGAAAGCAGGACCATGAGCATCAACAGCCAGTATATGGTATTATTTAAAAACCCACGTGATCAGGTCGGACCCACAATATTTGCCAGACAGATGTATCCAAATAATCCCAAGAAGTTTATGACGAAATACAATGAAGGAACAAAGCAACCTCATGGTTATCTATTTATAGATTTGAAACAGACTACACCAGACGATGAAAGATTGAAAACTGACATCTTTGAATATTCGAAACCTCCTCAAATCGGCAGTGGACAGTATATAAAAGAGGAAAGGTCAGATATGCCTCATTTGCCAGACAGACATCGAAGTGAACAGGCAGATGATTCAGAACACCAGGAGAATAAAGAAGTGAACCAACCAGATATTTCGTTAAAAGATAAACACGAAAACATGCCTTCCTGTGACGATTGTGGGTTAGTGTTTGAAAGCGTGCCTGACTTAGCTCGACATATGAATAGATGGTGCCCAGAAAATGATTTGAAAAGAAAATTAAACGAGGATGATAATGATGACAATAATAGGAAAAAACTGAAACTTGATATCGAAGACGACGAAGATGCAGCTTTTGAACAAATAGCAACCTTAGCTAGAAAGTCCAACGAAGACAAGTGGGAAACTAAAGTCGATCAATATATGTCTGACGGCTTAGATGAAGAAGAGGCTATGAGCAAGGCTGATCGTAAACTTAGAGACGAGGATATGGATGAGTTTATTTCCAAATATTCTAGTCTTATTCAATATCTTCTACAGTTGAAGAACGGCAAATTACATAACAAGGTCATGAAAACGATCGATGGATTAGTTACCGATGGCGTGGACTATGAAAAAGCCATTAAAATATCTGTTAGGAAATATAGGTCGTTGTTGAAAAGCTACCTCGATGAAGTCATTGACAAAGAGGAATACGATGACGAAGAAGAACAGGACGAAGAAAATAACAGCGAGGAAGACGAGGAGGACGAGGAAGACAGTGATATATAAAGCTCAGAATCATACTTATTTTTAACATTCACTGAAAGTGTGTAGATATGGCCAGGTGGGAGCAATATTTGAGTTCGATATATCACGATCCGTCAAGCCCAGCTAGTTTCGCAGGACCTGATAAGTTGTACAGATTTGTACGACAAGAAGGAAAATTCATACTCAGTAAATATAAGATACGAAAGTGGTTGCAGCGACAAGAACCATATAGCCTACAGAGACCTGTACGACGATCATTCAAACGAAATAAAGTCATCACGACTGGCATCGATGACCAGTGGGATGTGGATCTTATGGATATGACGAAAGGGGTAGGGGCAGTAAGGGTCAAAAATGGCCCCATTTTCAATTTTAACGGTATTTGGATAAAAATGTGTCCGTGACATGTACTTTTTAGAAAAATAAAAATTTTCCCGATTTTACTCATGGCTCAGGAGTATGACGTCATCAAAGTCAGGTTGCCTTTTTAACGAAAAATTACAAAAAGTAAGGTTTTGTCACACCAGCAGTAACTTGAAGACTGTATTGTGCAAAGAAAGAAATTAAAATGATCATTCAAAACAAATTAACAAGTCTTTAATCTATATATTTACTTCTGAAAATAAATCTTATCAATAATTTTACAATTAACAAGCCGTTGCCATGGAAACAAAAAATATACGAACTTGTGATGTTGGCATTTTTTAACAAAACAAGATCTTTTCTACAAGAAACTTGTCTATAGTTTGCATAATAGGTTAAAAAGTTTGATTTAAATATTTAGAATCGTTGTAATAATCAATTTAGTGTAACATTAAGCATGGAATGCTACCTTTTCACTGTGGTGTTTTAATGTACATCAACATGTCAACAAAATATAACTCATGATAGACTGAGTACACAAACAACTGTTTATTCAAAACATATATTTCAAGACTGGAGCTCGGAATTCATGTCTGCTTCTTTCTGATATCAGGTAAAAATATGTTTAATATATAATTTTTGTCAATGAAGTATAACATATTTCAATATACACAGTTTTAACGTGACAATACCGTTCCGTAGCGTACCCCAGTATTTAAAAAAGTCGACACTTTCGATAAATTTTTATCATACTCAGACTTACTATAAACAGCTAAATGTAATTCTAATTAATTCTTCATGTAACATTAATTCTGTTTGGACAACATGAAAATAATTTCACGGCATCAATTCTACGATTGATGCGTCAGAAATTAACGCAAGTGCAGACATTATTTCTGCTAAACAAAAAATTACCAATAGTCCGTTAATTTCGTTTTTTTATTGTCGTAGCAATAGAATGGAGATAACCGTAATGTATATGAAGATTTTCCGGCATCAAGTGGTGATTTGGTGGTCGGAAATATCCGTTTGCTCAATTTCGGACAATCAAATCACCAATTGATGCTGGCAAATCTTCAAATACAATACAGTTGTCTCCTAAGTATATACACCGTGTACTCATTACACAGTAGTAAAGGTAAGTTGGAAAATGCTATGCTGATTTAGTTGTACTTCATCGTCACATACATACAAAAGACGAAAAATGCACAGATTGGTCATTGTATGATGTTTTAATTTAGGAAATAACACAGTAGTTGTGAAAATGGACATAATTATTATTCTATGTGTACACAAATCTTTTGTGTTTATGACGAAAATATGTTTTTTTCAGTTCTCATTTCCTGTGCACATTATTTTTATGCCTATCCGACATAATAACTCCGTCTCTTGAAATAAATTTAATATCAACATCACAGAGTAGCCGTATATAAAAGACTTACACTATTAAACTTTGCATTAACAAGTTTTAGGTCCTCAATTTAAACATTTTTTCACGTGCAAATAAATGACATATTTTTTTTTCAACTACATATTTAATTGGTGAAAGTAACATTTAACTTTTATATCTAAAATAGCAATATGTAGGAAAAAAACTGTATTGTGTATGAAGATTTGCCGACATCTATTGTTTATTTGATGGTAGCAAATTGAGTTAACTGGAGACGCGTAAACGGAGTCAGTAAACGGATATTTACGACTGTCAAATCTCCAATTTATGCCGGCAAATCTTCAAATACGGCTATCTCTATTATAAGGCAATATAACACACCAACTTTACTGACTTGAATATATCTTTAACATGTTTAAGTCTAAGATAGAGTAAACTATGTGAAATTAGGTCACTATGCCTGATTAGGTCCATTTGATAGAAAATTAAAACAAGTATATTGTCAGATTAATGTTACTCTTCCACACAATCACTTTCCTCGCTCTCATCAACAGTTTCTGGTTCAGGCATATCTCCAGCATCTAGCAAGTATTTAGTCCAGTCTGTACCAGTAACAAAAGATTGTTGGGTATTTCTTGCATATCCCAAGTACCAGACAACCGATGCAACATGTGCACACATACCGACTAATCTAGCTCCAGTACGACATCTACAGTACCAACACAATACAGAACATTCATCATACTGAATCCATAGCAAATAAGTTTTAGCTGAAACGTGTCTTCTTTGCATTTTAACACAGATCAAATTGTTTTCCTGCTGTTGTGCAAGAACTTCAAATTCCGAATGTTCATTGAGGTGTTCAGCTGTATAGTACTTCGCAAGACTAATTTGATACACACCTATTGTAAGATTTCGTAGTTCTTCCTCTGATAGTGATGGAAATGACAAATTTATCGCGTCAATTTTGTGCCAAATTGAAGACCGTATTTTATCCAGACCGTCTTTTTCAATTCTGTCTTTTAACATGTTATTTTGTTTTGAGAGGTGTAACATTTTACACCCGATTATCTCATCGGATACTCAGGGG
The DNA here is from genome assembly GCA_944474755.1 of Limnoperna fortunei. Taxonomy (NCBI): domain Eukaryota; kingdom Metazoa; phylum Mollusca; class Bivalvia; order Mytilida; family Modiolidae; genus Limnoperna; species Limnoperna fortunei. Next base: position 19,871,025 of record OX104124.1, read on the forward strand.
TCTAAGGTATTTATTGCAAATGGAACAAACAATGCGTGTATAATCTCCAATGTAGGGAATTTGTGAATTTGGAATGATGTGACTTAAATATCTCCACGACTTGATTCTACCGTTTGCAGACTCGACTACCCAGCGTATTTTAGTAACAAGCCGAGATGTATTACTTTCTTCTGTGGTAAATTGCTTTTGACCTTTTTTTTAAAAACGGCGGCATTTCGGTTTGTATTCCCAAATCAGAAAGGACTTCTAAAGAATCTCTGAATCCGCGGTCAACAATAAAGACATCATTTTCTTGTATCCACCTTCGGATCTCCTCGGCGTCAGATGCTATAATATGTTTTAAAATACTGGCGTCGTTGTTTTTCACATCAGCGAGGTAAGGTCCCATTACACTTACGAAATAGCCAGTTGTACTAACAAATACCATTGGTTTGACAAGAGGTCTGTGTTTATGTAAGCTATATGAGCGTCTTTGAAATTGAAATGGATTGCTTTTTTGTATATAAATATAGGTACCATCTATAACCAAAATTGCAGGCTGTTGTTGTTTTCCAAACAATGTTTGAGCAAGAGGACGAGTATGTGTTTCAATAATGGCCTGTCTACTTATATGTTGAAATCCAATATTATTAGGAACAAATGACTGTAAAAGAGTCTTGCGTGAAGTGGCAACCGCTCGTCTGATAGAATCCTTACTGACACCAAATATAGTTGATAGTATTTTATTTGACATACCAGACTTCAATTTGGTCAGAAAAATACCTAAACATGTTCTGGAGCTTCGTACATGTGTGTCCCGGATACCAGTAAGGTATTGAGCTAAATCGCCAAACGACGTTTTATCAATACCAGTTACGTTAATAAAGTCGGCATCACTTAATGTTGAATCGTCATCAAAATTTATTCTTTTCTGTGTACTTTTCAATAACACGTTCCGTATTTTTTGCATAAGTAAAAATAAGTCAGTTCTATTAAAATCTGTAGAATCACGCACTTCTGACAAACAATCATAAGCTTGATCAGTAAAGTCATCATCAGATAAATGAACAGGGCAGCATCTTGAACCAGCGGGTATAATAATATTTCTTTGAATAAATGTATTTAACCTGGCAGACGATGAAACTACAACAAGCTTAGGTCCTCTTCTTTTACAAACGAGACATGTAGAATGACTTCCCCCAATAGATGAAAGAGGAAGTGTGATGTTACGAGGGGAAACCTTTTTTTGTTTTGAAGAAGATGGTTGGTAATCATAATCATGGTCGTTATTGTTAACAGACTTTTCTATATGTTTTACCGTAGACTGATTATTGTTTACTCTATAATACACACGCCGACATCTTCCACATATAACATCATCATTTCCAACATTTATGAAGAAATTCTTATTCAAGTACTTTCGGAGTGATTTATTATCATCGCCGCTTAACGAACGTCGTTCTGCTGGTTTTGTTCTTTTACAACATAGTACACACGGGAATGATTTTTTCGATGACATCCTGCAAAATAAATTTTAAAATACATGTATGTAAAAGACTTACGTTACTTAGATTTAGAAAATACTGTGATTTTCATACAATCAGGAACAATTTATTTTATCGGAACAAGACCAACGAATCGATTGTTTGTTTGAACATTGTTTAACGCCCCTTTAAGCAATTTTCAGCTATATCATGGCGTCCAGGTTTTATTGGAGCGGAAGCCGGAGTAACCGGAGAAAACCCCCGACCTAAGGTTGAAAAACTGGCAATCCTTGTCAATTAGTATTGGATTCGAGTGCACCCAATCCGCAGTGAGACTCAAACCCGCAACTTCAGTGTTGACAGAGCACGAGATCAAAAGTAGACAACCCAGACAAACTACCTTTAACCAATCGGCCACTTAGGACCGCCCCCCACGCAACCTGTAATTTCAAGATGTATACAATTTAAAATGGAGATAATATATGTGTTCATTTGTGTTTCATATAGAGATATCTGTATGTAAAATAATTGGACATCTGAATTATATATTTAAAACCGATTTGGATTTCAATTGATACACCATGTTCTCCGGTTTCCTGCCTCAAACAATACGGAACGCAATTATACCTTAAAGTTGTTTTAAATCACATTCAAGCAAAGTAAAACATATTTGTTTTGAACTTTTAAAACTTGGTGGATTACAATAAAAGTACATCAAAGATAACATTGTTATTACCACTATATATTCGTTTCCTCCTTTTGTACCTTAAAAGGCTATTATTACAAATATCGTTGTTTTTCTTACTCTTTTCTCCTTTTTAATTTTAACATATTTATTTACTTACCTTTAAAGCATAAGTAACATGTTTAATCTTTTCAATGGACATTTCTTTATGGCACAGACATCATATCCTGGAAAAGAAATAATTATTTTATATCAAAGTTAGGTCATGTTCATATAAAATGATCAGTTACCAGATCGCAATCATTCCAAAGTAAATATAGAGATTGAAATAAACGTTTAGTCTCAACTTAATGCAACGCTAATACCCCGTAAACAAAGTCGTAATTTCCCATAAAGTCATTTTTACATCAGTTCTGTTGATATCTTTTGTTAACGTATGTTGTTCACTCTAAAACCGCTTAATATTGGTGTGACAAACTTTTAATAAAACTTAATAATCAATCTTGTTACGATGACCGATCCGCGTGATTATGATCTTGCATTGCTATATTTGACAAATAAATATTTTTTATTTGTTATTATGAATGGTAAAATTTAAACTGTTAAAATAAAACAAATCTAAGGTTATGTTGCAAAAAATCTTTTAAAAAATGACACAGACACTGAAGATTCGAACTTGAGTTGCTCTGCGTCGTAACGCACCGCTTTAGCGATCACGGCTACGCTGACAACGCTTAAAATTGATTAAAAAGTGGTATTCATTGTGTTATCGTCTGCTGCTTAAGAATCTATTATTATTTATATCAGTCTTTAATTTCATTTTATAACTGCTTAATATTAGACCGGCAACTTTTTAATAAACTTAAACAGGGTTCTATTGTTATGAAGACTAATCTTAGTGATGATCTTCCGCAATGCTATATTTGACGAATCGATATATTGTATATTCCTTTTTTATAAATTTATTCACGATATATATAAAAGGTAAATGAAACTTTTGTGAAAACATCTGAATTTAAGCTTGCCTTTGTTAAAAAATATTAAAAAATGACACCGTTACTTGGAGATTCGAACTTAAGTCGCAAGTCGTCTCGTCTTGCAACGCAACGCTTTAGCGATCACGGCTACGCCGGCATCGACTTTCGTTGATGATAAAAAGAAGTATTTATATCTACGGTATGTTTTATACCAGGTGTGTATCGTCTGCTGTATTGTTAAAAGATTAAATTACTATAAATAATCGATTAATCTCGCCAAATAGTTTTATTACGATTTTTTTTTCAAAAGTAAACTTATTCATCTACATTTCATATACATATTAGTAATGGTATTGATATATAAATGAAAATTGTCGATTGGCGATCGTTCTTGAAAAATCTATCTGAGGCTGAAGGGGTCATTGTCGACCTGGGTACTATATCAGCGTACCCAGGGTACTTAAAATCTGAGAAATGGTACCCAGGGTACTGTCGCTTAACATAAACGTACCCAGACCAATATTGTTGAATCAAATCCATTATTTTTCAACAGTGTTCATAAACATGCACATAATCAAAACAAACTTAACTGTAAACTGTAACAAACCGCCATTCTTCTATTTACAATTGTGGACCAAATACAGTAGGGAAATGAACGTAATATCGCGATACTTACCACACCGGGTACGTTTATGTAAAGCGACAGTACCCTGGGTACCATTTCTAAAATTTTATGTACCCTGGGTACGCTGATATAGTACCCAGGTCGACAATGACCCTTTCAGCCTATCTGAGCGTTTTTTGTTATGTTTTTGTTTGTTTGCTTGAACATTCATGTCTCTGCCTATTGATTTAAGAGTAATGGACTGACCTAAATAAAGACAATTTTTATTTATGTCTCTCATAATTCTAAAATTGAGTAATTTTACTGAGCGATATGAAAAGTAAGTGGACAATATGCGTGTCAACTTTAGAATTCAAGAATAAACATTTTTATAAAATTTTGTAAATAACTGGATATATTCACGATATATATACATATATTTATTTATTTGTTTTAAAAACTTACCTGTTAAAAACCTGTGATTTGGTGATTCAGTAGTCACTGTAGATGTAAGTGTAGCAAATGTCCCGAAATCCAAAGGCCGAATAGCAAAATATAAACATAAAATACAAAAGTCTAGTTTCTGTCGTCTTTGTTGTTCAATATTCTATGTTATGAAGATTCAGACAAGTTAAAACCACATCAACAGTCAATACAGTTGTCGTACAAAATTTTTTCAAAGCAAAGACACGGAATTAGCGTCCGCACAGTTTTTTTCTTATGAATTCTATTAAACAATCCGCCAAGGTTGGAGCACACGCAACTTTTATTTTTCTTAAAATAGACATCCTCCGCAGTTATGCACCACAAAAATATTTAAGCACATTACTTCTCTTTGATTTGTAATTAAACTGTTACAGTTTCATGTTGGTGCAAACGTGCGGAGGTTATAAAAAACGTAAAAATTTGACACAAATTTCGGTATTTTTGCGACATTTCCTTTGTAAAGCACTATGAGAGCATGCGTTGTGACGTAATCAGCACGTGCAATTTAGCAGTAAACGTTATTTTTCAAAGCTGGTCTTTCATGTCTATATGAAAAACAACAATAGTTGATATTTTTAGAAATTCCGATTTTTTTTTATTTTGGGGCCATTTTCCAATGATACCAGCCCCTACCCCTTTACCAAATTTAATCGTGGATCAAATTTTGTTCTTGTGGTTATATACATCTTTTCAAAATATGTATGGATGAGACCATTAAAAGATAAAAAGGGAGAATCTGTAGCCAACGCATTGAAAGACATTCTTCTAGAAGGAAGAACACCAAATCGAATACGCACAGATAAAGGACAAGAATTCAGATCTAAACAAGTAGCGGCATTACTTGAACAACGAGGGATACAACATCTATTTGCCCAAAATACGGAAATAAAGGCCCACTATGTAGAAAGAGTCATTAAAACTATTAGATCAAAGAGAACAAGATACATGACCTTTAAGCAGTCGTACGATTACATCGATTCCTTACAGGACTTCGCAAACAGTTATAACAAGACATATCACAGAACTATTGGGATAACACCTTTAAAAGTTACAAAGAGTAAAGAAACCAACTTATGGTGGAAAATGTATTGGCCTAAGAAAACAGTGTCAATAGTCAAATCAAAGACAACAAGAAAGCCATTTCGTTTTAAACTTGGAGACAAAGTACGCATCACTTTTATCAGAAATCCTTTTACAAGGGAATACGATGAAAAATGGTCTGGTGAAATATTTAAAATCTCCCAACGCATTTTACGTGGTGGACTACCAGTATACAGAGTAGTGGATTTTAATGACGAAGAAATAAAGGGAACATTTTACCAATCGGAGTTACAAAAAGTCGATGTGCGAGATGACGATCTGTGGAAAATTGAAAAAGTTATAAATACAAGAGGCAAGGGACGTAACAAACAATATTTCGTGAAATGGTTAAATTGGCCAAAGAAATTCAACTCGTGGATATCCGCTGGAGATGTGAATAACCTGTAAAGAATGAACTATAAATCTGTGTTTATATTGTTGTATAAAGTGCTATATCTTATTATGTTTATTGTAAAGACGGTATGTGGATGGCTCTCCGACCCATATTGGTCTCGAGACGGGGATATTAAACTATTTTGAACAGTTATTGTATTATTTATTTCTTTTTACAATTCAACAGGAACTTCGCACAACAGAATTAAAAGGGCAATCATTAAGCTAGATTTCTACTTATAGATTCAGACTCGGTTGTCTCTTTATAGAACATCTAAAATGTTAATTAATCTAGATTTAAAATACATCTAATTAGGGTTAAATTATATCATAGGATTTAACAGACAGATCCATAATGAACTATTACAAGACTTAATCAAGTTTCTTAATTGACCTAATTAATTTTAAAAAGTTCATTAAGGGGTATCCTCCGATTCATTGAGAGGATACCTTTTATCCCATAGTAAATATATGGCGACGATAGTCGCTAGAACTCTGGTTTTTATAACTACTATTTGACATCTTCACAATGAATTTTTTTGTTCTTCTATCAATTCTTTACCGTATGGTGCCAAGTTGCTTAGCAGCTAGACGATATTTTTGTTTGCAAAGGGGGATAATCGCAATAAAAGAGCGAATGCAATATGAGAGTTATAGGATACACATTTTGGGCTAAAAAATTGATTTATACAAAGTCAATTTTGTTCATGACATCACCAATGAGATTGTATATCCTGAATCGAAACTATAGTGCTTCAAAAATACCTTACTTATTAAACTCTAACAAAAGACTCCCATGATTAATGTTATACAAAGTATATAAATGACAAATAACATGTAAACACATGGTTAAGACAAGACCTTTTAATTTGAAAGGCAAATTATATTCTTATAATCCAAAGGGCGGATTATATTCTTGTAATGCGAAGGGCCGTTATTTTCGTATAATTATATTGTATTTGTACACTTACTTTGTCATGTTACCTTTAGAACAAGGTCGACCTTTGTCAAAAGGAGTAAACTTTTACGCCAATATGAAATTATTTGTATGAAAAAAACTTATAGTTGAAGTGCACCAGTATTTGGTGGAACTTGCAGTTTTCAAATTTTGAGTTTGTAATTTAAATCTACCTTATGAGTGTGTTTTTGTAAAATTTTGAGTGCATATTTTAATTTTAAGTGCGAAATTTAAAATTCTAATATGACGTCCTGCTTTAGCTAAGTAAACAAAGCCGTGTCAAAATTCAAATAAGTTTAGTTCGCACATGCGTAAACTGCGTGTTTTGTGTAAATGTAAAAACTGACTTACAAATGCCGTTTGTTATGTGTTATCCATAATTATCGTTATTGTTAATAATTTAGTTATTTTTAGTCTGAATTCTGAGATTTATATGACTTAAACTACTCCCGATACATTATTTTTTTAACAATTCTACATTCGAATAAATATGACGTCACAATTAGAATTCCGACGTCATATTACGCTGAACTGAAAATTTCTCAAACTGGAACGAGTCTCAATATTTTTGTTTAAAAGGTTCGTACATTCAATAAAATGACGAGAAAAAAAAGTTTATGTCAATTTTATTTGCTTTAACATACTGTTTTGGGATATATCGTATTAGTTTAAAAAAAACAATATAACCACTGAAAGCGTCCTCTTAGAACCGCTTCTAAATTTTAAAACATTTGTTGGACATATTAGAATCGAAATAGATTATTGCGAGCGGGCCTTATGGGAATGAGAACATGGTCAGACCTTATATTTGTCTTCATTTTATACCTCGCTTTCGCTCGGTATAAAATATTGACAAATATAAGGTCTGACCATGTACTAATTCCCATAAAGCCCGCTCGCAATAATCTATTTCTTAATTCTAATATGATGTTCTGCTTTAGCTATGTAAACAAAGCCGTGTCAAAATTCCCGTAAGTTTAGTTCGCACATGCGTAAGCTGTTGTGTAAATGTAAAAAATGACTTAAAAATGCAGTTTGTGGTGTGTTATCCATAATTATAGTTATTGTTTAAATGCAGTTATGTTATTTTTAGTCTGAATTCTGAGATTTTATAGGATTAAACACTAGGTTTTAGGAAATTATCAATGTGTAAACTCCGGCGACTCACTCACAAACTAAATAAAGTCCGAAGGACTTTATGTCAAGTTTGTGAGGGAGTCGCCGTAGTTTACACATTGATAATTTCCTAAAACACGGTGTTTAATCCTTATAATTCTGTGAAATAATCGTTGCGATTTTTAAAACAGCAAAAAACAGTTACAGAAACCCATCTAGACCTCAAAACGTACCTAGGCCGGAAAGCGTAGGGATATGCAAAACCTATAGTACCAAAGGAATCGCGGTTTTGTAGATATTGATAGGGAAAGAAAACAAAATGAAACACTAAATTGTATTTATATTATATTTTATTTCAAATCTCAATCGATAAAATTGGAAATCATTGGGGCAGAGAAAACATTGTCCCCCTCTCCTTGACGATACGCTAGGGGGACGCCATCTTGTTTACATTGGATACTTAAAATAGTCCGCTCAGAGGAAATATCGATATATAAATTATCTGAGAAGACGCCATTTAAGTGGTTTTATCCAATCAAAGCACTTAATTTAAATAAATTACAGCATGAATAGAATTATATATGATTTAAACTACTCCTGATACATTATTTCTTATAACAATTCTACATTCGAATTAATATGACGTCACAATTAAAATTCCGACGTCATATAACGCTCAACTGAAAATTCCCAAACTGGAACAATACAATTTCGTTAACTGGTTAAGATTTCTCAAAATTTTTTAGTTTAAAGGGTACGTATATTCAATAAAATGACGAAAATATATGTTTATACCAATTTTATTTGCTTTAACATTCAGTTTTAGGATATATCTTATTAGTTTTTAAGGTATCCGACCCATAATTGACCACGTGATCATATTTGGTGTCACGGATGTCCATTGTTTGTCAATGGAGCAGACCTCGGTAATGTTCGGCAAACATCGGAACTACTATTTGAGCAACTAACTTTTTTTCCTCAAAACTGTTAACATTGACTCAAAGTAAAACAATATAATTAATTTGTATCATTAATTAGTAATATATTGATTAAATAAAGCTGCATGTCTTGGTCTAAAAATAAAATTAAACGGTGACTTATGGGTCGGATACCTTAAAAAACACTATTACCTCTTTGAGCCGCTTCGAAATTTTAAAACAATTCTAAGACATATTAGAATCGAAATAGATTATTGCAATTTGGCTCTATGCGAATTAGAACATGGTCAGACCTTATATTTGTCCTCATTTTATACCTCGCTATCGCTCGGTATAAAATATTGACAAATATAAGGTCTGACCATGTTCTAATTCGCATAGAGCCCGCTCGCAATAATCTATTTCTTAATTTTGAGTGCATACTTTAATTTTGAGTGTGTAAATTCAATCTACCTTTTGAGTGTGTTTTCGTAAAATTTTGATTGCATATTTTAATTTTGGGTGCGAAATTAAAAATTTTGAGTGCATATTTTAATTTTGAGTGCGTTATTTAAAATTTTGAGTGTGTAATTTGTGATGATATTTTGATCATACTTGTGACGAGAACGGCGTTTCATAGTATACGTTCCATAAATAACATTTAAAAATACCGAACGTTATTTTTATCTCGTCGTTGCTCAAGCAGATATTTCGGTCATATGTTCAGATGTTCCCTTCAAGTGAAAGTTAGAAGGAAAATCAATCGGAGATCAAGGTAAGAGTGCATCTTTTTACGGATGAGGACCGATTCAGATAGAAAAAGAGATAAATATTTCCGTGAAATTAACAATTTAGTTTCTAACGCTGACAGGGCTTGGAGATTTATTACCTTTTAATTTTAATTTATTTATTATCATTAGGCTATTTTAAGAGCTTAAAAATTAAAAAAAAAAAATTGTACACATGTAACCATGATGGTAACGACATTACTAATCAGTGATGGCAGTTCTAATAGCCCGGAACAAGTCATGAGTAAACACGGGTAAAAATGCAAAACGGGTGTAATCTGTTGAACAGTTGACATTCTGATGGAGAAAGAATGGCAAGTGTTTTAAGATTGCTATTTTTACGGTCAATTTTATGGATTATTAAATTGTTTAGATGCGTGCAAATATGAACATTTAAATTGGAATAAAATCTGGTCCAAAACCGAACTCTGTGCTGAAACAAGAATACGCCATATTGAATTCTATTTCGTTTTGGGTTTTTCATTTTATTTATTTATTTATTTATTTATTTATTTATTTATTTATTTATTTATTTATTTATTTGTGCGCCAGTTCCATATTCAATTAAGGGGCTGCTCGCACTGTAACACAACGGCCTAAAACAACAATTCACTAGTGTAATCACCGCTTTTTCAATAATTACACAAACCACAACTGCTAGATTTTGTGAAACCTAGTCTTTAATACAAAAACGTTTTATCAACTTACAATTTATCAAAGTAAATACAGTAATAATATAGAAATGGTATGTGTACCATGTGTCGACAAACAACTTATCAGAATATAACAAAAAACTTGAGGTACAACAATTCTTTCTTAATTAATTTTTTTTCTTCTGACAACTTAATGGATCTGTCCTCCGCCCTTAATATATCACTTCACCTGTTGACCATGTCGCTCCTATTTTTATAAATATCTTTCATATGTGGCTACGGAAATTAAATTATTGTCCACTTAATGATCAACATCTTGTTCGCGTTTACGTTAGTAAGTCTCTGTATTTAATCTTTAGTTTAGCCCTACAAGTTTTGCGAACATGTACCGAGTTACATCAAAAACTTTACTTTTAGACCTGAACACGGGTAAAATTACGTCGTTTTAAGTAGTGATTAATCAATTCACTCATATACAAATAAAATGAAGGTAATTACAAAGTACCGAACACCAAGAAAAAAAAACAATCTACGAATCAGTCGATGAAACCGGCATGTCAGAAAGACGTTTAAAATATTTAAAAATTTTAAAAATACATTGTTTTTGTACATTTTAGTAAATATTAATTAATGGGAACAATTTATGTCTGGATGCCAGAGGATGTTAGTGTTGGACATTGCTCACTGCTTTTGGACAATGGAACATACATAAGTTGGTGGCCAAGGGATGATAAGTGCAAGCACTATAAGAAGAAAAAGAAAGTAATATTTACCTTACACTTAAATGAAAAGAACAATATATGCAAACAGACGGTTTTAAAAAAAGCTAAACATATGTCTTTGAAATTTTACGTATTTCTCCCAAAATCGGTAGGCTTCTGATCCACCTAATATAAAACTTTATCCCAAAGTTTCATTGAGATTAAATGCAATATTTTTTTTTATTTACTGTCCAGTCTTTTTGTAAAATGTCTATCATTTTGTGGCAACTGTAACTTTGAAATTTGACGGATTTCCCAAAAAATCGGTAGGCTTCTGATCCTATAATAGGAAACTATATCCCAAAGTTTCAATGAAATCAAATTCAAACATTTTGAGTTATTGTCCGGAAACATTTTTTTTTAATTTCTAACGTTTTTGATGGACTGTGAGCTTGAAATTTGACGGATCAACACCAAAATCGATTGACTTCGTACCAACATGATATGTAACAATATCCCGAATTATAATCCGGAAACAAAATTCGAACGGATGGACGGACATGAGGAGCACTATATACCCCGACTTATTTTTCTCTAAGAACATGTGAAGCTACCCTATTCACCTTTGGTGGCCTCGGTGGTTAAGGTAGTTCCTCTTCTATTGATCACGTGGACTGAGATTGCGTGTTCGAATCTCACGGCGGCCAGGGCCTGCTCGACTCTTAATCGACAAGGATTGCAAGTTTCCCTACCGAAGGTAGAGGGTCCTCTCCAATTATAATTGGACTCCTTGATATGGCCGAAAAATTGCTGAAATTGGCGTTAAACACAATTAAAAAAAAACAAAACCCAAACCGATTGCCTTTTACACTATGAACGCATCTTACGCTGTAGGGTTCAACTAATGGTTAGCAATACCTAGGTATATGACTTAGTACCACCCATGTATATGGGATATGAACAGACGCATTACTGACCAATAAAATGCCAGGAATAATACTGATATGGGTATGACATAAATTTTTGAATTTTATGCATTTATCTTAGCGTTATTTAACAGACTTGAAAAACATACCGTATATTATATATTATCAAAAAATACAGACTGAGTTACTTCCCATTTACATAAGTTGTCTTTCTTAACAGCAGATATCAGAGAGCAATTACGTTATTTTTTTTACTAACTAAAAAAACACTGTTGAATAAGTTTGCACGTCATATTAAATTTTAATCGAGGCTGTGCTATATTTGAATAAACAAATATTATTTAAAAAATACTATATACATACAGAAGGTTATTAAAAGTATCTTAAGAAAAGATACTCTGCCAATGGGCGATAAATCTATTTTACCTCACTTCGGGAAGCGGGCTTTGGAATGTGAAGGGAGATGAAACTTGTTACCTACCGAGTACAAACAAGTTGATATTTTCCCGACAATGCTTTTATCCTGCAAACTATGGAAGCATTTATTTGACCTTCATCGCCAATGACGGAACATGAAGAAGTTATTGTATACCAGAAAAAAAAGCAAACATTTTTTGTAAACCTGTTTTGCATAGCAAACATATAATGATGGAAGGAATACGATTTTTATGAAGGCAACATTTGTTTTGCTATCAGCTATTACATTTTCTGAATTGTAAATTTTTTACAGGTTACTGTACATGGTGATTTACCAGATACGTGCGACGAAGATGTAGAAGAAATGGGCCGACATGCTACATACAGGTTTTCCATCCAGAGCTATAAAATTGATGTATCCCGCATCCATTCGTGGTGGAGGGATTATAGCACCAAGGGAGGCGGTTATCATTTGATTAGCCACAATTGTTGTGATGTTGTGCTCAAAGCATTGGAGATCGGAGGTGCGTTTGAATGGGTACATCCGGGAATAAAAGTTATTGCAACGCCTCGCTACATGGCTAAATTTAGCAGGGACTTGCAAGATGCAACCGAAACGTGTTCATTTTTTAGTCGATTCAAGATTATATCATTTCATCCATTGTGGTAAAACAATAAAAAAAGATAAATACGACGAAATGGAAAACAATAATGTCTAATTTAAAATTATGTAAAAAAAAATTCATGGTGAATTGTGTTCTAAGTCCAGGGCTGATACAAGGGTTGAAATGGATTTGCATTGAAAATCTTTATTAGGCCTCATTTCCGACTTTTCAACTGTGTTCTCAAAGCAGGGGTGATACGGACTTTGACTCGGAGAACACAGTTGAAATGTCAACCGTATCCACCATTAAAAATAAACATATTATTTATAAATATTTTGACCTTTGTCCATTGTAAATTGTTATTAGTACAAAAAGCTTCTCAGTGGACGTTGCAACTTAGTTTGCGCACCCAATTGAAGTTTTTTACAATTATATTGTAAGTTTACAGGAATAATAAGCATATATTATTGTGTCTGCCAATACACAAAACACATATAGAGAAAAAAACATGAACAACAATAACGTGATGAACACAGTCAGGAAAATTATCAACACCGATAACACCACTACCATGGTGTTTCTTTAAATCAAAGTCAACACAGTTATCTCCCTTTCTGCATAATTGACATATTATTTATACCAAGTTCATTAATGTTTTGTGACTGCTTTAAGACTGGTTAAGTAGTTAATGATCTACTTTTGAGCACTGATGAGACATTTGTGTTGTTACTATTTCATTATTATTATTTTCAATAATTATACTTATGTACAGTGTACTTATTGTTTTTTCATCGTATTGCTATGCATGTTTGTCTATCTACACACCTGTTAATGGTTGTCCTATATATTTTCGTAAAAATTGATCTGTTGGTTGGTATATGTCGGTTAAAGCGCTACAGAGTTTCATTGAGACATTACAACGAAGACATATCTATAGATCGTCGTAATTAGTTCGACATTTCTCAGTATTTTATCTATATATGTTGTTTGCATGAATCGCATGAATGTATTATACTTTAAATAAACATTATCTAGTCCCATAACTATCTGACGTAAAAATGCCTTGTTAGACTTTACTTGATTTGTGGAATTCTGTGTATTTCTAGCTTACGGTTTTAAGACTGATAGTACATCCAAGTATGAAAAGCGCGTTAAACTGCTGGGACGTTGAAATGGGCCAACTCAGACCAGTGCAATTATCAAAATCTACTGTTTTGCTTAAGGAGATCGAGCTCCTTGACGTCCCACGCTGTAATTTGCGCATGGATATGGCACATGATTAACCAACTATTGTATAACGTCGCTTTGAAAACTCTTTAGAGCTTGTGTGTTGTAATTGTTAAATGAATGTTGTCATTAAAGACAACATTGATTTGATTGGAAGTTTTATCATTGAATAGCAAGAAAACCGACCGAACGACAAGAGCCGAAAGTCAATTACAAGTTCTAATACAAAACGTATACACCGCAAAATAAAAACCATAAAACAAAAATTTAGCACCCTGAACCCAATAAAAACCATAGTGCACTCATGTGCTCAGGAAGAGTAAGCAGTGCCCTGCCTCTAATTAGACACCCGTCGAGTTATTCAGTCATGTTTAGGAAGAAGTCAAATCAAGGAATAGGAAAGGCTTGTTATGACACAGCAAAAATGTCCGATCATATGTGTGAGATGAAGTTGTTTTCCCTTAAACATTAAGTCCTGGTGACGACCATAGAACTTCAGGACCAGCATCATTTCTTTCTGTTCTTCAACAGGCTTTCGGGGGCCTTAGTGGCCGAGTGGCTAAAGCAGTTCGTCTACTTTTGATCCCTTGATCTGTCAACACTGGGGTTGCAGGTTCGAGGCTCACTGCGGGCAGGGTGCACTCGACTCTAATCTTAAGTGACACGGATTGCCAGTGTTCCTATTGCAGGACGGTCCGGGCTTCTCTCTGAGTACTCCGGCTTCCTCTCCTAATAAAAACTGGATATAAACAGCCATGATATAAGTAGCTGAAAAATTGCTGAAAGTGGCGTTTCATATCATTCAAAAAATCAAACAGGCTTTCTATAAACTCAGCCTTATATAAGTACAAAACAGGTCGGTGAGGACAGGGGTTCAATTAGTACCCATAGGAATACCAACAGTCAGTTAAAAACCATGTCATCCAAACATGACAAATATTTTGTCAATCAGAAATTTTAACATTTGAGAGATTTGATCTCGAGTATGTTTATTATTTGATTTCGAGTCATTGGTGAGAAAGTGAGTTCTTGACATCATTAATAATTATCAGATATTATTACCTTCTTATTCCGTTTTTCTTGAACCAGCAATGTTTAATAATATCTTTAATGCTGGTTTTAAGCTGCACATGAGAGATGGTTGTTTAGAGTGTCGAAAAATCAAAAGTTTCAATGCCGTTACATTGACGAAGAGACCCAGACTTAGGATGTCTGTATGCCGCTCCTGGAGTAGCAAGTGTCACTGTATTTTTGAGGCCCCCTTTAGTTTTCTGCTACAAATAATGGTCTTGAGTTTCGGTAGAGGTTTAGCGGTACACTTGGGCAGGGACACTATCTTAAAAACCATCCACCCCAAATCCCAAAGCGAATTGTAGACCTATAAATGTGTCAAGTAAGAAAGCTTGCAATATTACTAAAAATAAAATACGCAGATCTCTAAAAGTTCTTGTCATAAACTGCAGGTCCATAGTAGACAAAATGCTATAGTATGCAAATCTCATTGACACAACTATTATTATTGGAACAGAATCATGGCTAAAACCTAAACATTTTGATAATGAAATCTTTAGTTCAGACCAGGTTATATATCCCTTTTCGCAGTGATCAACTAAATCAAAATGGTGGTGGAGTATTTATCTCAGTACGATATAACATGATCGCACAGACAATGACCCGGATCCAGTCTGATTATGAGGACCTCTGGATAAAAATAGACCTCTTTGCTAATAAATCATTACTAATTGGTGCCTATTATAAACCCAATGAATATGATACACACAGCTCCACTGAATTCGCCAAGTCTTTAGAAAAGGCCCAGAAATTAAATTGCCATATATGGGTAGCTGGTGACATGAATCTTCCGAAGAAGGACTGGGACAAACTATGCCCCACTGCTGACTGCAGGCATCAATCTTTATTATAAAGAAATAGATAAGTTTAACGACATAAATCCCACACAAATGCTTCTACTACCAACTCGCCAATCGAATATTCTCGACTTATTTTTTACTCCAATCCAACACCAGTAAATAGAGTCAATATTCTGCCAGACATAAGTGACCATGATATTGTTCAAATACAAGTATCAACCTCTGCTAAAATCTTGAAACAAACACCTCGGAAAATCCCTATTTTCAAGAAAGCAGACTGGGACCAGATGAAGCAGTCGCTAGTATCCTAAAACCAGGACATGCTTCAGTCAGGTAAATATGACAACCTTGACATCGAACATCTTTGGCTAGATTTTCACTCTACCCTGACCTCAATAACTAATAAATTTATCCCAACCAGGTTGTCATCTTCAAAAAATAGCCAAGCCATGGATCAACCAGAAAACAAACTAAACTTCTCCTACGCAGACGCGACAGAGCCTTCAAGAAACAGCACAAAACAGGTAAACACTCAGATAAAAAGAAATATCTTGATTTACAACATCTTGCAAGAAAATCTATTAAAATTTGCTACGAAAATTATCGTGAACATATTTTGGACATTAATTCAGAGACAACTAAACCTTACTAAAAAAAGCTCTTTTCACTTTTAAAACATTCTAGACAAGACTCAGGATCAGTTGTCCCTTGCGAAAGAACAATAAAACCTTCCAAGATGAACAAACAAAAGCAAGTACATGTATATTAAATGACCAATTCAAATCTGTCTTTAGTCCCAAAACCCCAATTAGTCTTAAATCACTCTGCAAGATGAAAATAGAGGAACATAAAAATGACCAAACATCAGAAATACCCAACATCACAGTAAGTACAGGTGGTATTCAAAAACTCCTGGACAAACTATATAAATTCTTATAAAGCAGCTGGACCAGATATGATAAACCCTATAATCTTAAAAACTTTGGCAATAGAATTCTCTCCTATACTAACTATTCTTTTCCAAAAATCCCTAAACGAAAGTAAAATCCCAACGGACTGGAAAAAAGCAAACGTCTCCCCAGTGTGCAAGAAGGGTGAAAAGTCTGACCCTGCCAACTATAGGCCTATGTCCCTGACATGTAAATTATGTAAAACCTAAGAGCACATAGTTTCTTCCCCTATAACCCAATATCTTAATAGTCGTAACCTATTCTATGAGTTACAGCATGGCTTCAGGGAAAAGCGTTTCTGTGAGACCCAACTTCTTATGCTTGTAAATGACCTTGTTAATTCCATCCACCAGAAAAATCAAACAGATCTTATTCTCCTTGACTTTAGCAAAGCCTTTGACATGGTCAGCCATGAAAAACTTCTCCAGAAACTCCATAGACATGGCATAAGAGGTTCAAATCTTAAATGGATCAAGGCCTTCCTGGATGATAGGCAACAATCAGTTGTTATAAAAGGCATATGCTCTCCTTACATTCCTGTTTCCTCTGGGGTTCCCCAAGGCTCTGTGCTTGTGCCCCTATTATTCTTAGTATATATTAACGATCTACCAGAAAATATACAGTCCAAAGTAAAGCTGTTTGTTTGACGACACAGCGATCTATTTAAAAATATATGCTTATATAATTAACAGAACTCTGAAGTCCGAAGTGAGAAGTATGAATTCTGAAGTCTGAGCTTAAAAGTATGAAATCAGAAGTATGAAACCAGAAGTTTTAACATTGAAGTATGAAGTCAGAAGTCTGAACTATGAAATCAGCAGTCTGAACTATGAAATCAGAAGTCTGAACTATGAAGATACCTCCCGCTACTCAATAGAAAACATAATGACGATTTAAAAATAAACGCCGATATCTTGTTAAATAAATAAAATATATATGTTTTGCACATTGTTCCTGGTTCTACAATCTCTTGCATATTAAATACAGCTGGTATTAACTATGTTTTGCAAATATATACATAAAGTAGACACATTTAGGTTTTAAATTTTTACATTTTTAACACTTTAATTGCTGATCTTGATACCTCCTATTTCATTTAAAATTCGCTGATTTTACCATTTTCATCATGGCGGTGTCGTATAATTACAGGTCCGGGTCCACCCGGACCCATAATCTTAACAATCCCAGTCAACTCGTACCTATGCATTATTTGGTAGAATGAAAAGGGACACAATTTGAAAATTGCTGAAATTATGTTAAACTAAAATAAAATAATTTGTTTTTAATATTTATTATACTTATGCGCTAACAAGAACAAAGAAAGCAAACAAAACCCTTATACACAAGACAATTTTAAAGCAAGATGCATATCTTATAAGAAGTATATTTTTAAATCGGCGTCTATAGGCATTATAAACAGTTATATATATTTTTTAATATTATAAAAAGTTTGTATTTGATTAAAGACGTCTTGTGATGTTCCATTTAGCTGCCCACACTGCCACAGAAGTTGGCTGGCGGAGATCTGGTCTCTAGAATACAAATCCCACAACTTGAAACATTCCGCCTGTATGTATTTCGTAGTGGATCTCTGCTGCCGAGTAAGTTTGGATTCTGTAATCATTTTTAGTTCTGTGGATAGAAGAGCGGCTTCTTCTTGTAGTTTTGGAACACGCAGATAAAAGGGCTTCTTCTAGTCGTCGGATATCTTGTTAATGCGACGATGCCACCCTTCAACATCTTTGTTCGTTCTGGTGGGTTGAGTGTAACTTAACCAGTCCATGACTCGACAGGACAAACATTGTTGGTCACCATGTGTTTTCTGTGTACTGCACAAGTTGTTGTACTGGATCTGTGTAGTCCTTTTAGCTTTGTAAAAGCAGGACGAATGTGTTTGGCTGGTAGGAATGGCAATGTAAAACTTGAAATTGTTAAGTACACAAGTTGCCGACAAGAGAAAAATAAGCGGTCGTTATTGGATCCTTTTCTTTGAAATTAATTGTTGCATAATCTATTCTTATAGATATAGTAACTCATATACCCAAGCATCAAAAGAAAGTTGTTGATAACGGTTGTTGGTTTTATCAGTAAATTTGAAATACAAATAAAAAAATGCATTAAGTTTGTATTTTTTGTTTAAAAAAATGCATTAAATTTGTATTTTTTGTTTAATATACTGCAAAATAATTGTAAAAGGTTCGAATATTTTGATATATTTTGTATCTAATATACAGTATATATTTTTAATTAGAATTAATTTAGAACATTCTGTACAGAATGTACAGATTTACTGTTATTAAAATGCAAAGGTACGAGTTGGTCAAGGTACGATTTGACCTGCAACTCTAAGCCACTGACCCATGAAATTTACTATGGATCCGCATTTTTCATTAAACTTTTTGCCGACCACCGGAGCCCTAAAATTTACAGTTTATATGTCTTCTTTTCATATAAATTTTATAGCCAGGACCTATAAAATATGTTTACAGGTCTGTGGTTTTTATTAGTTTGTAGGCCATTTAATTAAGAACATATGTAAAAAGACATATTAGAATATAAAAAGATATATATTATATTATAACTGCAGAAGTGATCAAAATAAACGCAGAAATAGAGTTTTAAGAGATAGTGATACTTGTTGGACTTAATTAGATAATACATATATTGATCTGAGGTATAGACTATAAAGTCAAACGATTTTGGACATGTACATGTAAGGTTCCATGCATATTTATACGAAGACCAACGACGCGATCACGTGCACGTTCCTTGTCCGTTTTCCTATTATGGTTTATGCTACTGACAGCTTCGATCATATTGTAAAATTGTAATGGATCTTCTGGTCATTTTGGACTCCCTTCTGATAAGTGTATACATGATAATATAGATTATTACATTAGTTATAGAGACCCGGACCCAAAATGTTAGTTTTACTTATCCAGCCGGATACGTAAATTGAGCGGACCTATTCTTATACAGACGGGCCTAAAATTATTGAGACCCGGACCAAAAATGTTAATTTTATGTATTAGGCCAAATAGGTAAATTGGTCGGACCCATAATTATACGACAGCCGATACATCTGCGCACAGACAGGCTACAAGTTTGTGAGGCATTATATAGTCTAATTATATCTGAGAAATTTGTAACATTTTAAAACTAGAAGTAAATATTTTAACAATTAAATAAAAAAAACCATTTGAGAATATTTGACTTACAAAATACTGTCATTAGAAAGAGTAAAAATTAACTAAATTAATTGCTTTGTCTTTTCTTGAATTGAAAATGTGATAATTATAATTTTGTGATAAACATTTATAAAGTATTTCTATATAAGTTAATAACAAAAAATGTCACCATTTGTGTCGCAATTTTCTCAGCCATGAAGGCCTAATAAAAAAGCAAGTTTTAAGAAATAAGCTGCTCAATAAAGATACTGTATACAAGTTTATGACCGTCGTACGTTGAAAGATAATAGTTATCGAACCATCCGGGGGGTGTTAACTTGGTATATATAGGGTAATACTAAGGTAAACGAATAGAAAGTCATGGGAAAAAAGTCACAGGAAAACAAGTTACAAGAATAAACGTCACAGGAAAAAAAGTTACAAGAAAAAAAGGCACAGGAAAAAAGTCACAATTAATAAGTGTGGCCCGAATGGGTCACTTTTTACCTCTCCAAAATATATGAAATTGTAGCTTTAGTTCATTTGGCGCCCAACTGAAAAACCCATAAGGAGGATTTGTCGGTGTGTTGTGAATCATCATAAGTATGATAATTCCTAGTAAGGGCGAAGAGTGTAACAGGAGGCCTATGTGTTTTGTAGCAGGTAGTAGGTATAGCCAGTCAAAATCGAATGAGCTAATGGAGTACTTCTTAAGCTCACGTAGTTCGAGAGGACTGGCTGACAATACTACACGAAGATTCCGGGTTATATCCCCGGTAGTTAAAATGTCGTTATTTATGCTCTACCATTACAATTGAAAAATATATCATTGGGTATAGTTGTAAATTATCTAAATATATCTCTATCTCTATCTATTAATACTGTTTGACTCCCCTTTCGGGTATTACTAACAGGTGCGCGTCAGTGCAAAAAAATAAAAAATAAAATAAAAGATATATATTTAAAATGAAAGGGGGACATCTAGGGACTATTGTTGGTGAATAAAAGGTCAGGGAAATTAAATTAGATTACATCTCGTTTGCGAATTAGTCTTTTAATTTCCTATGTGATCCATGGGAGGGAAAACTTTGGTCCTATTCTCTCTACTGGTATGTATTTAGAAATCCCTGTATCGAGAGCCAATTTGAGTTCATCCCATACTTTTTCAACAGATAAATTTTGAAATTTACATAGTGTAATAATCTTATCGGCTTTTCTGTGTGCATAAATTTACGAAATTCAGTCCAATTTTCTTTCCTATAGAGAGTAATATTTCTGGGAAGCTGTTTTATTATTTTTGGTTTTAAATTAGCAGTAACTGTGAATAAGCTGTGGTCTGAAATGCCTGGATGAAGTGTTACTGAGTCAATAAGTGTATGATTTGAAGTGAGGACTATAAGTCAAGGATGTTATCTTTTCTTTTTAGTAACCATTTGGGAGAGATTATAATCTCCTAGTAAGTTTCAAAAGTCTTCTTATATATCCATGCCTAAATTCTCATCTTAAACCTATGTAAACAACAAAGTGTTCCAATAACATCACTTGATCATTTTGGTAGTGAATGGACTATTTTGTCAATGGGGATGTGCAGTTATCACGTGTAAAATATATGAATAGGTCTAATAATTCAATATATGATTAGTCCCGTTTTATTGATGGATAACTATATATCAAAAGTAAAAGAAGATATTTTTAATTGTTATGGAGTCATCATTATCATTTATTGGTGCATTGTTTCGGACTAGTGATCACTACTTAGGACTTGGATTTTTTCCTGATTTTTCTAATTTCCCGCCAGAATTGTAACGAGTTAACTCCCCGTTTATACTTTTCGCTTTAGAGTCAAAAAAGGTTGACTTACCAAATAACAAAGTCAAGTTTGACGTAGGTTTCAGTATTTCCAAAAGTACGCCGTTTTCTCGGAATTTTTGACTTAATTCCATTGCAGTAAGTCAGTTTTCTAGTTTATAAAATGTCGGACAATAGTGTAAGACTACACACATTTGCTTTCAAAGGAATTTAAATCGTAAAAAAACGAAAAACCGAAAAATTGCTTGCATTGATTTCAGTGGGTCTTTCGATGAATTAAAACTTTAATTTCACGGCTTTACATTAACATACGATCCAACACTTACGTTTAATTAAATTATGTTAAGTTAATGTCAACGGCATTCGATTTTGTATTGTTGGAACAAAGAAAACAGAAAGAGGCTTAAACTGGGAACTGGTCATTTCGTACCCTGACCAATTCGTACCCTTACAAATATGGTCAATTCGTACCCATCGCTGAGTCAATTCGTACCCGACGGATGGTCAATTCGTACCCGACTAAAATTTTATGAAATCGTAATGAAATTGTATGTATTAAAGGTAAAAAGTGATCAATTAAATGTTTTTTTTTAATTATTGTACTCAAATTTCTTTTTAATTAGTCGGCATATTGTGTTCAGGTTCTTTGTATTGAATGAAGTGTGGTGATAATTTCTATTGTATGATGATGGGACTAGTATAACTAGTTGATTTATAGTTTCCTGTATGATGTAAGTTTATAATTAGTTTGTGATTCTAAGTGTGCGCATTTTAAGTGAACTAAACATCTGTTGTCTTTATACATCTAGGATTTGTTCGACAACGCTTCACTTGCGTACGGACAAACTCCGCTTCTTTGTACAACAAGCTAATGAGCATATAGAAAGGCGGAGCACATTCTCGAACGTTCAAGCTACGGTGCCAGTCCTCACAGTTGTTATTGGTGCGGACAGGCATCCCGTAGACCGACCAGTCTTTTGGTTCCCATATGCTGCTGTCGATCCACGAATAGATAAATACAATATAACAATTATAAATTTAATTATACATGTATCAAACCATAAAGGTATCTTGTCCAATTAGTTTGTTTTTTCAACACTAGGTGTCTTCACATATACAGACACGTGCCAGGAAGTGAACAATAAGTATTTAACAATGATGATTTATAATATATACACTTACCTTTATGTTCACGCTTACAATCATAATTTTAATGAGTTCACACAAAATTAATTATCACCACACTACATCCAAAAGAACTATCAAAGAAACCGAACCTGATCACAATATGCCGACTAATTACAAATAAATTTGAGTAAAATAACGAATAAAAAAATTTTAAAATCATTTTTAATTTTAAATACATACAAGTTCATTACGATTTTAGTCGGGTACGAATTGACCATCCGTCGGGTACGAATTGACCATATTTGTGAGGGTACGAAATGGCCAGGGTACGAAATGACCATAACTCCTTAAACTTGGTTATTATATTACTACTATTACTAATAGGCCATTGGCATTGTAATTTCATAAACGTTTACTGCAAAATAAACAGGAAGCTACAGTTAGTTAGAGAGTGTTACTGTATGTTTACACTTTGAAAATGGTATGTAATTTATGAAGCAGAATTTTAACAAAATACTGTACATGTGCAACGAAAGTAAATTCTTCCATAAATTGCTGATTTTTGGTACAGATTACTCATGTGCACTCGCTAAATTTTCCAATCAACTAGAACTTTGTTATGGTTATGTAACAATTTTCTTCTGTCTCGCTATGAAAGTAACTGGCCTGCATGATCTTCCACTCGTGATAGAAATTTCTATATATTTTTGCAGAGCTCGCGTTGGAGTTGGACTTGGGTGAAGAGGTCGCCTTATCGTGGCCCCACTTCAGTCTCGATCGTTTGATCATTTTGAAGTGAAGTGCAGTTGCCCTTTCTTTTTGAACAATTGCCTTATGTTCTCTTTCAAATTTTATTCCTATTGTGGTAAGAAATCTTCGTATTTTTGAAAGTGGGTTATGTATATCATTTTTATGCTCCACAAAGTGTAAGCTGGTACTGGTTCGACTCATATTTGTTACATAGAGCATAGTTTGAAAATACGACCGAAAACTAGTTCAGAGGACAAGAATATATGAAAATTACATGAGCGGATCAGGGCTCACCACACTGGGCGAAGTGGGCGACAAAGTCGCCCTACTAGGACCCTAAGGCGCCCCAAAAGCGAAGTCAAAGTCACCTGTCATTTCCCTTAAGTCGCCCGATGGTTCACATAAGATACTTGTCAATCTGGTCCAAATACTTCACCCAGTCTACCAATTTATTAATACATGTGTAATTCCAATAAAAAACGGCAAACAATATGCGCATTTAACATATTTTCAAACGATTTATGTCTTTCAAATG
This sequence comes from Limnoperna fortunei, assembly GCA_944474755.1. Lineage (NCBI taxonomy): Eukaryota > Metazoa > Mollusca > Bivalvia > Mytilida > Modiolidae > Limnoperna > Limnoperna fortunei. Next base: position 19,895,231 of record OX104124.1, read on the forward strand.
TATTACGCGCCATTTGTTTATTTACCGGATGTGACTAATTACCGGAAGTGAACAACTAAGGAAAGTTATGTACAACTGCCCATAATGAAAAATCATAATTTTTCTGATAAACAAACACTTTTAATTGGTTTCAAACTTCAGTTCTTTCAAAGAGTATTGTACTTTAACAATTTTCTTTGATAAGTATATGAGCTCCACTTGAAAGAATAAAGATATATAGTAATTATTGACATCATGATAAGTTCTGTAGATGGGTGTCCCATGAAGCAATTTGGATCAGCACAACTTTGTCCAAGTGGAAGAGTGCTGAACAGAATTATTTCTGAGTTTAATTTTATGTTATTCTATCCATCTTATTTGGGAATTTGCTCAGCTAAACATAGCATGCATGTTGATAACAAACTGTTAGGAATATAATGATACAAGACCTCATGAATGAAGTTTATGTCTACACATATACAAATATTTTTGTTATCTATTTGTATTTGTGAATACCTTGTACGGCTACAAGTACTGAACTAGAAAAAAAATTGTCCCTATATCTGGTGTTTTTTCATAGATTAATGATAAAGGTTATGTGCTATTTCATATTGCACATCATAAATAATAATGAAAAAGAAAGAAAAAAAACTGAATCTAAGTGTGTTATGGTTTTAAAAGACAAGAGAAATAATCCTGGAAATTGATGTAAATAATAACAAATGTATGTAAATACTGCGAAATTAATTATTTGTATGGTCTCCCTGACTTCTCCCTAGTGTCTCCTGAAGTCTCCCTATCAGGGCCTGACTTCTCCCTGTTTGGCTGCAAGGGAGAAGTCACTTCTCCCTACTTTTTTAGAGTGTGGTGACCCCTGGCTGATATGAATTTGTGTCTGAGATTGCAAATATGATGCTGTTAGTGCTGAAATGAGTATTGCAATGATAGAAACATAATAAGAATTTTGGCAGTAACCTTAAAAAAAAATTACATTAAATATGTTTAAATACTTTTAATGGTGTATTTTACATTAACTACATGTAGTCTACATAATATATTATGTGTTACAAATTACAATGATGTAATTTAATACTTTTCAAAAGCACTTCATTAACAATAATTTAGGATTCAATCAATTGTGTACTAAAGAAACATAATAAACAGTTTTGTGACAGTTGATTTTTTTTTATTGTTATGTTTAATCGAACATATAAATAAACGGGGGGCCTCGGTGGCCGAGTGGTCAAGGTAGTTCGTCTACTATTGATCACGTGGTCTGTCAACACTGAGATTGCGGGTTCGATTCTCACTGCAGGGAGGGTGTACTCGTCTCCAATCTTAATTGACAAGGATTGCCAGTTTTCCTACCGCAGGTCGGGGGTTTTTTCCATGTACTCCAGTTTCCTCCCCCAATAAAAACTGGACGCCATGATATAGCTGAAAAATTGCTGCAAGTTGCCTTTAACACCATCAAACAAACAAACAAACATATAAATCAACGGGACTGGAGTCTAAAGATATTGTATACTTTTCCTCATCGTGCCACTACTTTAATTATCGAATAAGTGTCGACACAAATATGATCGTATATATACAGATATACGGCTTTCATAGGACAAAAATTAGATTGTTGTACTAGTACCAGTGAATTAAAATCAAAACCGCCTTGTATGGTTTTATTTGATGTTAATGGCTTTCACCAATTAGACAAATTATATAAAGACACAGGTATTAGCTTCCTATGATGTACATGTACACTCAAACAACTTATGACACCGTTAACGTTGTTTATTGAACCATTACCTCACTACACCTGTGATTACATAATGATTGCAACAGGTGGCCACCAAATTATAAGAGAATGGGTTTTTAAAATATTTATTCCAATTTTGAATTTTTTTTTTCATTATTTGCTTTTAAAATTAAAGAGTTTCTGTTAAAATAGAAGCTGAAAATACATAACAGGATGGACGTGGTCACAAAAGTATGATTATTCATCATGTTCTTAATTGTCTTTGCCTTTTCAAAAGATTATTCTTTCATAATTTAAAAGAAAAAGGAATATTTCATTCATAATACAGGCATAGATTGGTTTTATTTAATGAGACTGTTTAAAAATTTGTGCAGTCTTCACGAAAACCTGCTAATATTTAATAATAACTGGTAGTTCTCAACAAAAATAATATACTAGTATGCTACAACACGACAAGAAAGACGAATTGGTTGGTCTATTCCTTTTAAATGTGTAATAAGGCATTACGATAATATATGGTCTGAAAAAACAAAGTTGGTCAAAATGACAAACAATAATGATAACCGTTACAATTGCTTGCGATTTTCGCTTATTGCAATACTTTTAAATGATAAAACATAATCATGATAATACAACTAGGCAAATAAAACACTAACAATTATAAAAAAAAAAAAAAAAAAAATGTACTGTCACATGATAATTGAAAACTTTTAACTTTATCATGTTTATTATTGATATACAATGTAGTATTGTTCTAGATACTGTCATTTCTGCATTCTTGTATAATCTCTTTCTGGTCTTGCGCGACAAGGAAATTGTCCAATCTCATTAGTTATAATACTAGTAGTCCCAGGTTTAATGCATTTATGTCTGAAAATGTTTTGATATAAGTATACTGATTAGTTAATCAAACTCTTTACTGTATATGTTACTTTATCCTCAATAAATTAAACTGCTTAAATAAAACCATGACAATAAAACTGCAAATGCCAAAACTTATTTAAGAAAAAAACAAACAAAACATGATGATTTCGGCAACACATAATGCAACTTCTCCATGTTGTTCACACACTGTTCTCCGTGTCAGCCAAAAAAGGAGAAGAGACTTGTCTCCCAATAATTTTAAACTAGTGTGAGCCCTGTTTTTGCATGATATGTTGCGCTCCACTCGCGAAAAGACATGTAACTTCTATCGTGTAAGATCACACAGTCTTTCCCTAAAACATTTTAAAAAAAATAATCTTCTAGGAGAAGGATGTGGGTGAAGTTCATTATCAGTTGAAGTTGGATTTATAGAGTGCTGCCATCGGACTCATTTGTTTATGATACTGTATTGTTATTGTCAGCTGTCAGTTTTATATACTTTTGGCGAATACAAGATATGCATCAATCTTATGATGATGCTTGGAATTGACTTGTTTTACAATTTCCTGTTATATGACACCATTGTACATGTACTGATTGAAACTTTAATTCGAAGAACTACAAGTATGTTCTGAGTCAATCATTTGCATTCAAGACTGAATACAGTATTTAAACCTACATAAAATGCAGATGAGATCAGAAAAGAACTTGAAAGAATCAGGATTTTAAAAATTTGGAAAAACTCACATTGATTGGAATTTTCTTTCCAATTTTGAAAAAGGATAATTTTTCTCATTGGTAAAGATGCAGAAATTTGACCCAAATTTAAAAGCAGGAAAAGCCCTGGAGATTGACTCACAAGTAAGATATTGTTTAAAAATCATTTGCAGTTTGAGGCTTATTCATGTTATTTGTGAAAATAGGTTCCAATTTCCAACATCTCAATTCTCATTCAAAAGGCATTGATGCAGACAAGCAAACTCAGAAGCCATTTTAATCTGTGTTGATTGATCTACATGTACATGTACATCGTGTAAGTGTATATATGTAGTACCTGTTCAAATATAAAAGATAAACTATGACAGTAATCAAAATTACAACTTTATTGCAATTTGTTGGTCATTAAATATTCAAATAATTTAAGATTAAGCATGCAATTGTTTAAAGGTTCATTATACAGTGTTGCATATTGTATTAATTATTTCAGTTTAATAGATATTTAATAGTTACTTTTATAGGATAAAATTAGATGAATTGTAACTAATTCTAACTTATTTGAATCTAACTCATAATCATTCAGCTGGATAGTGTTAGTTTGGTGTTCAGGTTCCAATCTTATTGCCAAATGAGGCTTCATCTTGACTTCGGGGAATTTTTTACGTCTACAAAGACAACCTTATGGCCTTTGTTGGATGGTAATCTGAGGCTTTGCAAGAGCAAAAATGGTACATGTATATTACCTTGTGACATTAGTATTTAGTAAAATTTATATCAAAGTAGAAATGCTAATTCATTTAAGATTGTGTACTTTCCATGTTTTACACTATAATGCAATTTTATTGAAACTAAAAAAAAAAATTGCCAGACATCTGGCAAGTCAATTTTAAGTGCACATATACTATTACCATAGACATTGTTATAATTGCATGTAAGTTGATAATAAACCCTGCAGTTTTCAATTATTAATTTCAACAAAATATCACATTATAATAATTCAACTGCACATGTACAAAGACTGCTACTCCCTGAGTTTTCACATTGAACATAAATTTGCTCTGGTGTGAACTCAGCCTTAACTGACTGTTTTGTCATATTAACCTATTTAATTGAATATTTAAAATTTGAATAATTTTACAAAATGTTACTGTTTAGAATAGGTTTTTATTGTTTTTGGCCAGAGGTCTAGTGCTTTTTTCATGAACTTTATACATGAACTAGTACATATGTACATTTGTTTACCAACATAGGCATTATACATGTACATGTACATGTATGTGATACATCTATAGCTGGAACCAATTTACTCGTCTGTTAGACCTACATGTACAGTACTACTAGTGCAGCTGTATCTAATTAAGAATAAACTCATTGATGTAATCCATTATATCTAAATTATTCAACAATCAATTGTTTCCAGCTTACATTTATTCACTTATTTGTATTTACAGCTTTTATTGATTATTATAGTTTTGAGTTTTTAATGTTGTTGTTATTGATATTTACACTAATACATCTTTTTCGTATTTGTGTATTCTGTGAAAAAAAAGGCATTACTACCTTAGAGGTCATAGAAACAAGCAAGATATAGTTTTTGATTTTCATGATGATAATTACAATATTGACATATATACATATATATACCTGGATGCAATTACACCTGATAATGCCATCCTTAAATAATCATTTGAGAACCATTGGAACTATATCCGCAGGTACACATTTTTATGTCCCGCCAACATGGCGTTTGTTTGTCTGTTCCTCGGGTTTACCTTTGCATTGAAGCTTTTTTCATATAAAATTACGTCTTAATGAAACCCGGCACACAATTACAACATGATTGTGATGAGATCTCTTCACTGAACAAATTCTGTAGTCCAAGTACTATGTTAACTTTTTCATGCTTGGGTGAACTTAGAAAAAGGAAGAGTGTTCATATTCCAAATACATGAATGTTCCAAGCTGGATAACAGTGTTGCAGAGACACATTTTGTTGTTTGTTTCATTCAAAATATGTTAATTAAAGACACCTAATAGTATACTAGTAGATATATTTCTAGTTGAAAAAATTTCAGTAACAATTTAATTATACCCCCCCCCCCCTCCTCCCCAGCAAACTTTTTTGGGGGGTATATAGGAATCACCCTGTCTGTCCATCTGTCCACATCCCTTGTATGTGCAGCTCTTCCTAAACTGCTTGATGAAATTTAAAGAAACTAGCTTAGCATAAAGGAATTACATTATATGTAGATGTGCATGAAGGATTTTTATTGACCTCAGATTTCATTAAGGGGAGATAATTGGACTTGAAAGTGAAGCAGGGGTATCGCTTTGTGAGCGTGCTTACAGTCCACACTTGTTTTTTTTTTATTAGAGTTGATTTTGATCTTGATTTCTTTTTAAAAATGACTGATCAAAATCAGCTGTTCTGTTCAGGATACAGAATATACATAAGAGCTGATTTTAATCAGATTGTTTTAAGAATCGCCTAATTAGCTTATTATAAATATTATACTAAACCAATTACCTACTTGTACATATACCTTACTAGTGGTTCACCTAGACTTAGTCCAGACTATATGGACCCTATTATATTAATTATCCCTACACACAAGTTCATGCGTTTAAATGTTGATAGGAAAATTTTCCATGTCCTTGACCTATTGTTCTGTTTGTTTGAACCGACTGTACACAAAAAATATGTTGCCATTTCAAGTTGTATTCTACAACATACATGTACAAGCAGGTACCAAGGTCCGTTATGAAATTAAGGTGTCTAAGATCCGACAGGGCTGTTCCTTTCAACTTTGGGAATTGCAATTTTTGCTGAAGTGGGAAATTTTATCAATTCTTTATTTTCTAAGAAAATTTATAACTCTACTTATGCTTTAGATTATTTAAATATAACTAGGACCAACCAGAAGCACTTAAGGACACAAATACCAACATTTCAGACTGAAATACTTATATTTATTTATAATTAGTTATTTAATCCTCCATAAGAGTGGTCAAATTTTGTACTAATCTTGAAAAACTTGAATTGAATTTTCATTAATTTTCTTACCAGTTTTGAGAAAAATAAGGATAATTTTTTATCCTCATCAGAAAGGTGCCTCAATTCCACCCTAAGTTAAAGGCAGGAAATTCAAAGACCTTTCCAGGTTCACTTTATATGTACATGTATGTTCTGTCTTTGATAGACATGTATAATCTGTTAATACATGTACAAAAGAATTACAATATATAAGTCGTACCATTTACCTGACATTTAAAAAAATTCCACATGACCGACTACCCTTAAAAACAGTTCATTTGCCATTTCCTGACCCACAATTTAACAGTAAATGGGTACTGATGAGAAGTCATGTACATGTAAGTACACAAAGGCATTTTGGTTTATCAATTTGGCACAGATGAGAAGTCATGTACATTTTGTAAGTACACATTTTTCTTCAAAATTTCAAAGATTAATTTTGGTGTACTGTAAAGGCTTGCTGATACCAATAGGTTTTAAACAAAGTGTTTTTTAAACAATACATTTTTAGGGGAGACAGAATTTGGTTTATCAAGGTAATTTGTGGATGACCTCACGTACTGCATTCAGAGTTTTACATTTTTAAAAAAAGTTATCTTCTCTTTTCTTTGTGTTGTTCATGTACATCACTTGAATAAAATAATTTAATTATGAAATGCATTTTGTACCTTAGACAGTAGATACCTATGTTCATTGCCTTTTTTTTTCGCTTTAAAAATATGCTTATATTCCACACATCACCATGATCACATGTATTTGAAATACATTTATTCCATGGGTGTAATTTAAAAAAAACTGTGCCAAATGCCTATCAATTCATGTAGTGCTACCATATGTGTGATATAGCTGCTACTATTTTGATTCCCGACATCTGTTTGTCATTGCTATTACCAACATACCTTGTAGGTTATATAATGACAAGGCACTGGTATTCACTCATTTATACTGATTAAGGGGCCTCAGAGGCCAATTGGTTAATTAAGGTAGATAGACTACTATTGATCACATGGTCTGTCAACACTGATGTTGCGTGTTCCAGTATCACTGTTGGAAGGCTGTGCTATATCATGGTGCCTAGTTTTTATTGAAAGAGATGGGGGGGGGGGGGGGGGATAAGGGGGGCAGGAGGAGTACCACTCAAGAAGCCCAACATTTGGGAGTTGTTTTTTTATGACAAATGGAGCTGGAGTGGTCTAGAAAAAAATTCATCCTTTGAACACAAATACACATCTTAGTGAATTTGTTAATCCGCCATTCACGGGGGTCTGTACGTCTATCTTGTCTACAGGTTGGAGTCGTCAATCAGTATCATCTCCATTATCATCATGATCATCATGATCATGATTATGATAAAAAGTATCATTCTGTTTTAAAAAAACACACATGCATTTAAATATCAATACATGGACATGCATGTTTTGTAACAATGAAATACACATTACAGCACACTAGTCCAAGGAGTCAGGATAGATAACTCTGAGGTTTTGCCCACCACCATGAACAGGTGAAAAAAGTTTAATTCCCCCTATCTGTTGTTTATATCAAGAAAGCATAAATGGCCATTTCTAGCAGACATCTTTATTGAGAATGGTTTGGCATGTAATCTTATAATACAAGTAACATAATTTGACATACATGTACATGTACATCAAATTTTACATGAACAACATGTTATGAACCAGATAAATTGAATATTATTGGAAATACAGATACTAGTAGGACAAAATCACCAAAGATTAGACTTGTACTAATTTCGGACAATCTATTGTATTTTCAGTTGTAATAAGAGTTTTTCATGAAAAATAAACAACGAAACAGGATGAAAGCTCCAGATCTGATCACTACCGAACAATAGGGAACCAGAAATACAATACATTGTCCGAATCTAGGTGCAAGTCTTAACTTTAGTCATTTTGCCCACCAGGAAACTTTAAGCAGACATGATTGTTTGTTTTCTTTATTTGAATGGTGTTTAACACCACATCTAGCAATTTGTCAGTTATATAATGACGTCCAGTTTTTATTGAGGGAGGAAGCCGGCATACCCGGAAAAAAACCCAGACCTCCGGTCAGAAAACTGGCAATCCTTGGCAATTAAGATAGCTGTAAAATTGCAGAACGTGGTATTAAAAACATTTAAACAATCAAAACAGTTTATAAAACTGTACAGTACAAATAATATGTCATTTGTATCAGTGTACATTTTATTCAACTTGGATATGATGTACAAAAACTGTACATAACAAATTTACATGTATTGAATATCTTAAGACAGACAAATCCTGTTTGTTTTGGATATAGTCAGTTTCATATAATGGAGATATTTAATTTTAGTTCATCACATGATTGTTATCTGAGAAAAAGGGAGAAGTTAATTTTTTTACTGAAGCAGAGCAAATCTAAACTTTAAATTTACACTGATTTAATTTATTTGTAACTGGATCAGACCAAATTTTAATGACTTACATGTACTTACTAGTACTGTGTAGATTCTACCAAGTACATGAATACGTAAAACAGGAATATATGTCTATTTAATGGGACATTTTTACATATGTATATGCTGTCCACTAGGTACATGTAGTAATTAATGTATGTACATGTGTCAGCATGATCATTATTGGTGTACACATGTACCGGTACCGTGTTATTGTCGTCAAATATTGCAATATACATGTATGGGGATGCATCTTAAAAATCTTATACCTACATTTGTAAAAAATCTTCCATGCTTTGTGTACACATGTTCTCTGAAGATCTCATAAGTACATGTATCGTGAGTATATTAGATATATATGACAGACTACATGTATTTACGTTTGGCTTTACTTTTGTTTCCATTCTAATTATAGGACGCTTAATTGCTAACAATGGCCTGACAGCACATTAGTTGATGTGGACTGAAGAACTACATCAGAGGACCACAGTTCATTACCTTTGATCTGTTGATAGAATTGGAGAGGAATTAACTAAAAATAAAGAGATTCTTATTAAAGGTGTTACAGAAGAATTTCAGAAACTGGGGTCCACCGAGGAATGGACCAAATCCATGATTCTGTTGCATGGTATCAGAAAAAGGTATGTTAAATTATCATATGGTTCAGAACTTCTGGTGCATAGGTTGGACTATCAATCAGTCTGTCTTTTTTTTGTGTAGTAAAAAATTGCCCTGAAATATTTTGTTTGCATCATTTTTGTCATATATGTATGTATATGTGAGAAAGGCCTTTGGTGGCATCTGGTTCTTCTGTTTTATAGTACTATATCTGTCAGGTACTTACTACTACGTATACGTGTATCTGGAAGTACCTATGTTATTCTACATGTACATGTACACCGCAGAAAAAATATACAGATGGAGGAAATACCATGTCAATGATTAATAAAATGAATGGAATGAATAGAAAAAAATTAAATATGTATTTTGGAATTTGTTTGTCAATAACATTTCAGAAACTTGACAGTCTACAGGTATCTACTAGTACACATGTACATACATGTACAACATCATATATAAATATTATAATGTATATAGATTGCCATAATGGGGTACACCAAATCCCTCCCCAATATAATCTATATGTCATGATATTGCTCTTAAATTGCTGAAAAACAGAGTTAAACCCCTTTGAAACAAATGAACAAAAGCAGGTTTATTAATTGTACATGTACACAGATTCCATACTTTGTCTTTGAGAACAGATTACTTTACATCCTTGTAACACCTTTTACATTTCGCTTGATGATGGTCCATGAAGGCTTGTCATATATATTGGTGTCTGACAGCTGTGGCATCAACACATTTAGATTTATACGTTTGTAAGAGCTGGGTCCATGGGTAGTTTATGAGGAGTAATTGTACAAGTAGACACATTACATGTAGGATTTATTCAGTATAAATTTGGTTCGTTTTAGAGCTTGACTTCAGACTTTACATTTATCCTGTCAAAGGTCAAATTTCCACCTGCTACTCTGGCCTCCTTCATCTTTTGACTGCTCTGGAATCAGTATAGAGTATTGTATAGGGAGAGATACTTATTTAGACTTTTGTAGAGCAAGCATACTCTTCTTGAAATCTACACAAGGGGTCTTTAGCATGCAAGGAAAACGCATCATTAGTACAATCATGCTTTCCCTATTTAAGGGCCTCGGTGGCCAAGTGATTAAGTCTACCATTAATCACATGGTCTTGCAACACTGAGGTTGCGGGTTTGAGTTTCACTGCAGTTAGGGTGTATTCTACTCCAATCTTAATTGACAAGGATTGCCAGTTTTCCTACTGAAGGTCGGGGTTTCTCTCTGGGTACTTCGGCTTCGGATGCCATGATGTAACTGAAAAATTGCTGAAAGTGAAGTTAAACAACATTCGAACAAACAAACATTCTTTTCCTATTATGTCTTGCCAGTTTGAGTTGAACATAAGCAGTGTCCAGCCTTTATTGAGGAGTGATGCTAACTTTCCTGTTGAAGGGTTGAAGGTCAAAAGTACTCTTTACTGTTCATGGTACGGCAGTTTCATCTTCCATCTCTACACAACTCTGTGATTTACATGCTATCTGTTAAAATAAAATTGCTTTTATTTTATCACAAAGCAATTTGATTTATTTGTCTATTGGTTTTAGGCAATGTACATTCCCCCTTTATAAACCAACAAATGCTTCATGATGAAGATTGAAAATTGATGTACTCCATTCCTGTTATTAGGAACTCCGCCACATAAACTAATCATGTCCGTGCTATAACTTTTTTTTATCTTTTGAGGTAGGCTTTTGATATTTGATATGTGGTTAGATAATATCAAGGTGATTTGTCACATACATGTACCATGGTTGATGACCTTTGACCTAAAACTTTGACTTCAAGGTCGGCGGGGCCCACAGAGATGGATACCATCTCAATGATATCTAGTTAAATTTATAATCGTTACCTCTTCATCATATGAAATGCATTGTATGCATAAAAGTTACTGTTCATTTGAATATTGACATGACTTTTTAAATGATTATGTTTAATGCATATCATTTACTGGTATAGACCTTTTTGATTATATAATTTGTAAATGAGGAACTAATTCTATCTAGATCATGGGCACTTATAATTATGTTGTTAAAATGTAAATATCGGATAAATTATGAGATAATTTGTACACAAGAATATATTTTTTAGATAAAACCACTTGATGCAAGTTCATTTAGCTTCCTCATCACAACTCTATAATACATTATATTAAGGGGAGATAATCCTCATGACAAAATGCCTTGCAACTTTTACTATCATTTAGAGAAAAAAACAACAAATTCCTATTTTTTATCTGAAGCAGATACATGAAGGATAAATATGAGGGATATCTATCTATCTATCTTCCTATAGTGGCCAACTTCTTGAATTAATTGAAGGAAATGCCACAGGAGAGGGTTACAAAAATGTAAAAGATTAAAGTATTGGATTGGTACAGTGTAACATTTAACATTATTTGTGGAATTTAAATGTATTTGTTACCCAAATTACAGAATACCATTGAACAATTCTCTGAAAATATTTGTCAAACTAATTTTGGCAAGATTTTTTTTTAAGAAGTTGTATCTATATTGATATATTGAGACAATTAGAAACATAATCACAGCTGTACAGGTGTGTTTGGTTTCAGTTTTTAAATATCACCTTTGTGATAAAATTAATGTTTAATTTATTTTAATATTATATTACAAAAGCATGTATACTTTTCCCATATAAGTAAAAAGCTTTAAAGCCTTTCAATATTTATATATATATAATATATTTATATTAAAATCTGATTCTAACAGTGTTGGGCTTAATTTTTTAAATGTATATTTGATATTAACCCTGTATGTGTATTTCGGATCGTTTATTTAGCATAAAGTGGGTTCATGTTAGTGCTCCACTTCAAACTTAATGGACAAGAATTGACATTTGTCCTGCCAAAAAAGTCAAGTTCTCACCAGCTACATGTACTCTGGATTCCTTCCCAAATAAATACTATAGACACCATGGTACATGTATAGCTAAAAATTTCACAAAGGTTATAGCTAAAGCTCAAAGTTTCATTTGTCATTAAACTTTATTTTGAGTTTTAATTGTTCAACAGTGTGTACCACTACTTCATGGACCTTGGTAGGCTAGTCCTAGAATCCTCTGCCGTCCAATGCTTTTCTTTTTGCAACAAAACTTTAGAGGATTATCTGACTCCTACCTGGAATCACTTGCAGTCTAATTCATTAAAATTATACAATGCGTGTTTACTATTTGCATACTGTCGCTGGTGTTACAATGTAAACAGTAAACACGCATGGGCTTATTTTAATGAGAATAGATTCAGATTGTTTTATTGTGTAACGTATTTTATTTTTTAGATTGGCTTGCATGATAAACAGCTTTGGGAGCAGTCAGTTGATCGTAAAGTTTTAAAGGTATGATAATGAACCACAGTTTGGGGAGCAATCTATACATGTAAATCATGCATAATTAAATGAAAAATGTGTATAAATTAAGGGTTACGTATATTTATTTCCATTGTTTGAGGAATACATATACATTATCTGTTTTTTTTTTCTTATACTGACTTGTGTTATATAACATTAATAGATTATATTGCTATTTACATATAACAGTTTTTCAGTGCTTTGATTTTTACAGGTTATTTCATCATTTTTCCCTAATTGTGTTTTTATGATGTAATGTTATTCCAATATTGGTATTTATTTTCTCCAGCTGTAATACATGTAGTTATATGTGTTTCACTCCCTACTTTGGGTATCTAAATCTCTTTATAATCAAACAGAGTGTCAGCCTTGCTGCACATAGCACAATCTGTAGCTAATAACATCTTTTTCATCTCAGTTCCTATGGTTCAAATAAAGATATCAGCACTGAAATTAGTTTGTTCTGGCCATTCAAATTTAAACTAATTGGACTGCCAGTAAATGACAGCTTGTTGAGGCAACTTCACCTTCATTATCAGTATTTAAACATCTTTTTACTGTTTTAATTCAATTGTAATACAAATTTTTTTTTAATGAATTTTTATGTTGTAATAAAAATATTAAAATAAAATAATGTATTCCTTCCACCCATTTAATGCCTCATTTTATGCTTGATTCTAATAGAATTTTCTACATACATGTATACAATATTCTGTGATGGACTGGTTCTTAATTGGACTGTTTCTAAATCTGGATGCAAAGTATTCTGCAGTGGACTGGTTCTTATATAATTATTGGTCGAGTTTTTAGATGTATTCTATATTATTCGACTGGCAGGGTCTTCGTGTTTTCTGGGATCATGTAAATTTACAAACTCGTTATTTTAAGGACTTGATAAATATTTATTTTAATTTATAACTTAAAACTTTTCATGAGAAAATTTCTTATTGTTTAACTTCATTATTCAGCAGGATATGTGCATTTTTTGTCTTATTGTCTTTCTCTAGTTAATTAATTCATCAGAGATATAAATGACATTAGACATCAGTTGAAAAAGTTCATAGGTCACATTTCATTCTTGTAAATTTCTAGTTAACTGGTAAAGATTTAAATGGAAACTTTCAATAGGCTTAAAAAGACCTCAACAATACTTAGTCATATAATGTGGCCATTATGTACAGAACAATGTACATTGTACTGTGTGGGTTCATGTTTATGTTTGGGATATAATTTTTTGTGGTTCGAGTCCATTTAGTTTGAGGAACATTATCATGTGTCTGCATGGGATAATATATCATATCTGTATGATTTCATTCAAATTTTTCCATTTGTTTTTCCCCAGATTTGCCTGTTTTTTTTATTATTTTCCAGAATACAGCTGGCACATTAATTAATTAACTCCCACATCCAAATGGGATAAATAAGTGTACTTCAATTCTTTAAATTGTAATGATTAATACAGTTAAAAGGTCCCTAAATCACTATGTCCAGTTTATAGCAGTGGGTGGATAAGGGCTTAAAAACAAACCGTGTAAGCAGTAATTTTAAAAATATTTTCTGAGAAAATATTTTTTAAAATTACTGCTTACACGGTTTGTTATTAAGCTTTATTCTTGTTCCAGAATCTGACCAAGAAATTTTTTATTTTCAAGTATCAATTTCATAAAATGTCTCATATCTGATTCTCTTCAAATCCATTAAATTTTCATCAGAATTAAATTTTCTTGCAATCTCATTGCTCAATATAAGGCTGCTTCTCAGAAAATATTTAAAAATTACTGACAACAAGGGGGCTTTTTATGCTCTATCCTTGTTCTTGTATTACACCAAGAAATTTTAAATTACCAAGTATCAGTTTCATAAAATGTATCAAATTCTTCGAATCCTATAAATTTTAATGAAACTAGGGCTATTGAAAAGGTTCCTATGGTGCTATTGATATATCAATGACGTGCCTTAATTGAGGTATCGGTTAAATTATCACAGTCATGGTGGTCAGGGTCCAGTTTCATAAATCATCTAAAATGAGATTTCTTCAACTCAAATATTGACCACATTGTAGTGCCCTGTGTCAACATCTCAAGATCTCCTGAGCTTTTCCTAAACACAATTACTGACCAATCAGATTGCTGTAAAATTCAAATTTGAGAAGAACTCTAGTATTCAATCGAAATCAAGATTGGCAAGTTTGATGTTTGTGAGACTGGGACCAGTTATGCTGAAGTTTTAGAGAGACTACTTTGAAGAAGATTTCTTGGACTTTGATATGTGGATTGTCTTTTTTGATAGTTTCCTTGGTGTTCTGTGTTTTGTTCCTATCTTCATTTCACAGGAGGAAAATGTTTTGGGGAAAGATAGTTTGTCAAAAAATCATTTTTAAGTCACCCAAAACAAAGTTTTTTAAGTCACCCAAAACAAAGTTTTGGGCACTTATTGTTTTGCACCTATTTCGGTTTCCACTTTTTCTAGATCATGAACTTGTCCGACATATTTCTCAGAGACGCCGTAATAGAATCAAATGAAACTTGGCACAATTATGGATCGACATATGGAGGGGTGCAGTCGAGAGTCAGATTTTTGATAATGGTCGCCATTTCAAAATGGCCGCCACTTGACGACACCCACCCAAAAATGGCAAAAATTTTCCTGTCGTCCGATTTGAACGAAATTTGGTATGGAAGTAGATTTTAGTATTTCGAGTGAAACACTACTTTTGACATTTTTTCCGACGTCGCATTTCAAAATGGTGGTGAAAAGGTGTATAATTTTCAACATTATCTGATTTTGATGAAATTTAACTTGCTCCTATTGCAACAAAATTTGGTGTGGAGGTAGATTTAAGTGTCCGATTGGAATTCTATATTCAAAATTTTTTTTCCTACCGTGTGTTTCAAAATGGCCTCCAAAAATGTGTCACATTTTAAATGTTGTTCGATTTTAATGAAATTTGATGTGTAGGTACATTTTAATGTCATGAGTAGAACGCAATACTTTTGGACGACTTCTGTGTTGGCATCCCAACACATTATTTTTAATTCATATCTTGTTTATAATTATTATATGCTATAATAGAATTTAAATGCCCGTTAATTTATATTTGTTCATGAATTTCATTTAAAACATTAATATAACAATTCATGAACTTCAGGCATGTGTAAAAAATGTTTCATTTTCCGGGAATATCATCCTTATTTTTTTCAACCCATTGTTAAAAGGTGATAACCATCAAACAGTTCTTAGAAATTATATTTAAATAATTTTTGCCATGTCACGTCCCCAACTCATTATACAATTCTTTTAATTGTTAAGGATTTAATTTTGTCTCACATTAAACATTTCCGGCATTTAATCTTTACCTGTGCTATATGATTATATGAAAAGTTAAAATTTATCTCAATAGGAAGGGGATACCATTTGTAGTTTATTATAATTATAACATTATCTTTTCCCTAAAATAGACAACTTTCAGTTTTCTACTTAAACTTCTGGTATGTGTACTAAATAAAGTTTTAAGAACAATAGCAAAAAAAACCTGTTTGATGGCAATTGTTAAATTTTCTTATGGTATTTCTAGGGAATACGAAATGCTCCAAGGAGATCTGTACGTGCCAAGACAGAATTCATAGATGTAGACTTAATAAGAGGTACACATGCATACAAGTATTATTCTTATAGATCATTGTGTTATAAAGAGGTCAGCCAGCAAGGAACAAACATTTGATCTCTCGGCTGATTATATACTCTTGTGTAACACTTTGCAACAAGAGGGTTTAACTCAATGATCACTTACTAGTTGTATACTCTCCCTTCTTCTCTTTGTGTTTTTGTTTACGAGGATTGGTGTTTAATGTCCAAACAGCAATATTTGAGCTATATTCAGGACCTTACAAAGTCTTGGTTGGCTATACTCTCTAGAACGTGAATGTACATGGAAACAATCCTGTATTTTTCTGGTGCTCAATACTTCCTTAATATAAGTTTATTGCTTTACCTTATCTAAACCGATCCTTTTAGAAAATACAATTATACATTTTATTTTACCAGACACGAGAAATGTTCAGTATATAAAAACTATGAAATGTAAATTGTCAATAGACAAGCTCCGAAGCTCAAAGCCCTGCCATGCTCAATGAAGTATAGTCTTATTTTGCAGTTGTGAGTTTCAATATTTGCAAGTTATGGGGTGACCTAATAATAGGAAACAACAAATTTATTTCAAACAATGTAAAAATAGGCGATTTCAACATACAGAAAATCATCGTTTTTTATTTATACACACAGACACAGATTAAGAAGTTAGGCCTTATTGTACTGTGGTGGGGGAGGGGGGCCAGAACACCACTGACGATTTGGGTTGATACAACAAGAATTATAACAACATTTCATTGCCTTATCCCCGTTTTGAACAAGTTGTATATATTTTATGTATAATTGCAGGTTCTACATTCACAAGAGCAAAGCCCCAGGTATCCTGGACTTACATAGTACACAAGGCAATAAGTCGAGTAGTATTTTTCCCATTTCATTATAAATGGTATGTATTGTTAGTAATGTCCGTTGAAAGAGTCAGATTCTATGACAACGAATAGAGCTGTCAACTTATCTATTGTGGTATATACAGTCAGCATAAGCATACATATCAAGGGTCCGGAAACGGTCATATTTTCGTGACATGACCGAAATTTACACTAAAATGACAGACTAAGATTTGCTCGAATCAGACATCTAAAAAGTAATATTTTACATTCAATAATCATTTGTTGGATTTAATCCCTTCAATTTTCATGCTATGTAGAAGTATTTGTATTAAAAATCAACCCTAAGGCTATTTCCTGTCACTGGCAGGTGTTTATTGACCACCGACCGGTGATTACGTAATAAGGCAAACAGGTGACTGATCTGTTTCATGCATATCGTAAACATACTATTGCAACAACATTTTGAAGCAATAGAGATTTAATATAAGAGGTTGTTTCTATATCACATTACTAAGGAAATATGACAGTATACGTGCAACGTAATGAAAAACATGTGTGGTCAAAATTGTACACTATGCAAGCGCCAATGTGACTAAACGTTACATAAATCAAGAGAAAACCAATTTCAATAAAAATTCATTGAAAATAATAAGAACAAAAATGATTATATCATTTAACTATAAAAACTTGTAAAAAGCATCCATCGCAGAATAAGGCATAAATTCATTTTGGGTCCGAACTTGTGGCAATTAGGTGACAACTTCCTATTCCGGTTAATCAAAAACTCACCGAGATATTCATCAAAACAACGTTGTTTGCCATTATTTTGTTGCATAGACAACATGTCATCTTACAATAAATACCTTTTAAGCAGGAGAATGTATCTCTACATATATTTTCTTTTTCAAACGATGCAATACATTATAGGAGCCATCCCAAATTCCACCGTACAACCCACTTATTCACACTATCATGGCGAAATGACCCGACATGCAAGCAAAGTTTTGGTACGAAACGACCCCAGACCAGTATTCACTACCAAGGAATTTGGTAATTTCTTAAGGGGAAAAATGACCCAAATGGGCAGGGAAAATTTCCGGACCCCTGATACATATACATATAGTTGACTTTCATCTCAAGCATGGTAAAGATGCCTAATTGTCTGAATAGTTAAAGTATCTACTAATGATCATGTGACTGCCAGCACTGAGATTACGGGCCACACTGCAACAGAGTATGCTAGACTCACCTTAATTGACAAGAATTATCTAAGGCTTCCTCTCCCAATAAAAACTATAAGCCATGATATAGCACAAAAAAATTTATGAAGGTGGTGTTAAACACCACACAAAAGAACAAACCAATTATAATTCACAAAGATTGTTGGTTTTCATGTCCAGGCTTTTCTCTGGGTAATACATCTTCCTCCCCCAATAAAAACTGGTCACCGAACTATAGCTGGAAAATTGCTGAAAGTGGCATTAAACTCCATTCAAAATAACAGAACAATCTATTGTTCATTTTTCTTTTTTTGGGCCTTGGCTCCCTGGTGGTTAAGGTAGTTAGTCATCTGCTATGGACCATGTGATCTGTCAGCACTGAGCTTGCAGGTTCTAGTCTCAATGCAGATGGGGTGTATTCAACTCCAATCTTAATTGACAGTAATTGCCAGTTTTCCTACTGCAGGTTGGGGGTTTTCTCTGGGTACTCTGGTTTCCTCCCCAATAAAAATGGGATGCCATGATACAGCCGAAAAATTGCTGAAAGTGGCATTAAACACCATAAACAAAAATCATTTTTGTCTCGCCTGCGACGTTTTTGGGTTATGACAGTTCCTCTGTAACTACGCATGGTAGGATGACAATATTTGGTGTATAGGTTGCTGATGACTAGTACATGACTGTCTGGTAGGTGTCACCTGACCTTGACCTCAATTTCACGGTCCAGCGACTACATTAAAGTTTTTGGGTTACGACAGTTCCTCTGTAACTACACATGGTAGGATGACAATATTTGGTGTATAGGTTGCTGATGACTAGTACATGACTGTCTGGTAGGTGTCACCTGACCTTGACCTCAATTTCACGGTCCAGCGACTACGTTAAAGTTTTTGGGTTACGATAGTTCCTCTGTAACTACGCATGGTAGGATGACAATATTTGGTATATAGGTTGCTGATGAATAGTACATGACTGTCTGGTAGGTTCCACCTGACCTTGACCTCAATTTCACGGTCCAGCGACTACCTTTAAGTTTTTGGGTTACAGCTGTTCCCCTGTAACTATATGCAGGGTATGGTGACAATATTTTGTATACAGGCCGCTGCTGATATTTTATGCTATTTACGTAATGCTTATGACGAAATTTATTTTCGTTACTGATGCGGAATGCATGCGAGACGTTTTTCTGTGTCCACACTTGTTCTTTTTAGTATTGCTGTGAATTTACATGCAAATTAATGAGTTTTTCTACAATTTATTTTGCAGGTGGGTTCAGCAGACGTCACGCTGGTTTTTTTTATTCCTTTTAGTGTTGTACATGTTACAATTACTTACAACAGTTGTATTTTGTCAAAACATTGGTGCTGCCCTGGAACAAAATGTAAGTAACTTTAGCTTTAATGTCTTGTATTTTCCGGGAATATGTACGCTTCAGCACAGGTAGTTTCTAAATGTACCTGTCCACCATGCAGTGTGCAAATGGTGGGAAAGACTTCTGATTTATATACTATGCTTTCCTTGGAGGGCGGCTTTTGTGGCAGAGTGGTTAAAGTAGTTCATCTACTATTGACAGTCTGTCAGCACTGATGTTGCGGGTCCAAGTCTCACTGCAAGCAGGATGCACTCGACTTCAATCTTAATTGACATGGATTGCCAGTTTTCCTATAGCTACTGCAGGTCAGGGTTTTCCCTGGGAACTCCGGCTTCCTCCCCCAATAAAAACTGGACACAACGATACAGCTGCAAAATTGCTTTAAGTTGCGTGAAACAATATCAAACAAACAAACAAACTTACCATGCAGTGGATATGTTTTTTTATTGTCTCCCCTGTGGTGAAAGTTGGTGGAGGCGAGACATATACATGTATATGGGTTTCCAGTGGCAATGATGCGTTAAATTTTGCTTTTTATCTCTGTAGGCCAATTGTGAACGGATTGGTCTAGTGGTAGTGTATGATGAGTACTTATGAGTCTGTCACCTGTTACCTGACCTTGTCCTCAATTTAGCTGTCAAGTGACTACATTAAAGTTATTGGATTAAGTCAAAAAGCCATGCATGGTTAACATTTAATTAATTGAAAATGAAAATTTTTAGTTTTAACTCTCTTTTTGAGGTGACATATTACAAGTTTATAAGTTAAATAAGTTTATTTATCCTTCATCAGTAAATTTTGCTGTAAAATAAAGTCAACCAAATAAATGTTGTGTTCTATTTGGTTTGTGACCAGATTAAGACTTCTTTGTAGCCTTTTCAGCACTTCAAACAATATTCTGTTCTGGTTAACAACATTTTATTGAATACAATATTTGTTTTTTTTGGCATCAGGCTATCACTAGAATATGTGCCAAACATTTCAAGTCAGACAGGAGCTGACATTATCTGACACTTTCTGTCTATCACTGATGTTTTCTACTTTCATTTTCAGAAGCTGATATGTGAGATTTTTATGCCTCTATGACTGATGCTTTTTACTTTTATTTTCAGGTTCAGAAATTATGTGAAGTTTTTGTTCAATATCCTAATGGTTTTGACTTTCATTTTCAGGAGCTGACATTATGTGAGGTTTTTATGCCTCTAATATTGATGCTGGTACTAGGGTACATCCACTCACAAACAGTATTGTCACAGTCCCATGTCTCACACCGGTCTAAACATGATATTAAATCCATAAGGTAAGATACCACTCACAAACAGTATTGTCACAGTCCCATGTCTCACACCGGTCTAAACATGATATTAAATCCATAAGGTAAGATACCACTCACAAACAGTATTGTCACAGTCCCATGTCTCACACCGGTCTAAACATGATATTAAATCCATAAGGTAAGATACCACTCACAAACAGTATTGTCACAGTCCCATGTCTCACACCGGTCTAAACATGATATTAAATCCATAAGGTAAGATACCACTCACAAACAGTATTGTCACAGTCCCATGTCTTACACCGGTCTAAACATGATATTAAATCCATAAGGTAAGATACCACTCACAAACAGTATTGTCACAGTCCCATGTCTCACACCGGTCTAAACATGATATTAAATCCATAAGGTAAGATACCACTCACAAACAGTATTGTCACAGTCCCATGTCTCACACCGGTCTAAACATGATATTAAATCCATAAGGTAAGATACCACTCACAAACAGTATTGTCACAGTCCCATGTCTCACACCGGTCTAAACATGATATTAAATCCATAAGGTAAGATACCACTCACAAACAGTATTGTCACAGTCCCATGTCTCACACCGGTCTAAACATGATATTAAATCCATAAGGTAAGATACCACTCACAAACAGTATTGTCACAGTCCCATGTCTCACACCGGTCTAAACATGATATTAAATCCATAAGGTAAGATACCACTCACAAACAGTATTGTCACAGTCCCATGTCTCACACCGGTCTAAACATGATATTAAATCCATAAGGTAAGATACCACTCACAAACAGTATTGTCACAGTCCCATGTCTCACACCGGTCTAAACATGATATTAAATCCATAAGGTAAGATACCACTCACAAACAGTATTGTCACAGTCCCATGTCTCACACCGGTCTAAACATGATATTAAATCCATAAGGTAAGATACCACTCACAAACAGTATTGTCACAGTCCCATGTCTCACACCGGTCTAAACATGATATTAAATCCATAAGGTAAGATACCACTCACAAACAGTATTGTCACAGTCCCATGTCTCACACCGGTCTAAACATGATATTAAATCCATAAGGTAAGATACCACTCACAAACAGTATTGTCACAGTCCCATGTCTCACACCGGTCTAAACATGATATTAAATCCATAAGGTAAGATACCACTCACAAACAGTATTGTCACAGTCCCATGTCTCACACCGGTCTAAACATGATATTAAATCCATAAGGTAAGATACCACTCACAAACAGTATTGTCACAGTCCCATGTCTCACACCGGTCTAAACATGATATTAAATCCATAAGGTAAGATACCACTCACAAACAGTATTGTCACAGTCCCATGTCTCACACCGGTCTAAACATGATATTAAATCCATAAGGTAAGATACCTTTCACAAACAGTATTGTCACAGTCCCATGTCTCACACCGGTCTAAACATGATATTAAATCCATAAGGTAAGATACCACTCACAAACAGTATTGTCACAGTCCCATGTCTCACACCGGTCTAAACATGATATTAAATCCATAAGGTAAGATATCACTCACAAACAGTATTGTCACAGTCCCATGTCTCACACCGGTCTAAACATGATATTAAATCCATAAGGTAAGATACCACTCACAAACAGTATTGTCACAGTCCCATGTCTCACACCGGTCTAAACATGATATTAAATCCATAAGGTAAGATACCACTCACAAACAGTATTGTCACAGTCCCATGTCTCACACCGGTCTAAACATGATATTAAATCCATAAGGTAAGATACCACTCACAAACAGTATTGTCACAGTCCCATGTCTCACACCGGTCTAAACATGATATTAAATCCATAAGGTAAGATACCACTCACAAACAGTATTGTCACAGTCCCATGTCTCACACCGGTCTAAACATGATATTAAATCCATAAGGTAAGATACCACTCACAAACAGTATTGTCACAGTCCCATGTCTCACACCGGTCTAAACATGATATTAAATCCATAAGGTAAGATACCACTCACAAACAGTATTGTCACAGTCCCATGTCTCACACCGGTCTAAACATGATATTAAATCCATAAGGTAAGATACCACTCACAAACAGTATTGTCACAGTCCCATGTCTCACACCGGTCTAAACATGATATTAAATCCATAAGGTAAGATATCTCAAATACATGAAGATGAACTAGCATATTACCTGCTTATGGTTAGGGGTACCTGAGCAGTTTACCTCCTCCGTCATTTCAATAAACATTAGTGTATTTTACACAGCCAACCCAAGGTTCCTATATAAAATGATTTAATTAATGGAACTTTCATGTTTTAGCCTCCTTGTGTATAGTACTTGCCCAGGCTGATCAGATTATCATTTGAAAAAAATAGTCCACATTATTCACAACAGATTACTTCCCCTTATTATCATTAGTAAAACTCTTCTAGGTGATGTCAGTGTTATTTAATTTGTTACAGTGCATTGGGTTGTAGGTTCGAGTCTCACTGTACTCGGCTCCAATCTTAATTGCCCATTCGCCTACTCTAGGTCTGGGGTTTTCTTTGAGTTTTCTGGTTCCTCCCCCAATAAAAACTGATCGCTATGATATGGCTAAAAAATTGCTGTTGGTGACAGAGCTGGTGATATTTAATTGTTAACAGTTTTATTTTCATAGTTATTTTTTGTATCGTTTCACTTATAATTATTTGATATTTTTACTGAGTTAATTGAGGTTAGCTTTGAATGTTCTGATTTTGTGTCAGTGTTAACTATATATGGTTTTAGTGTTATTGTTTTTCATAGACAATTCCAAGCCAGAAAGAAAAGAGAACATTTAAGAAAAAAATTTGAAGCATCTCAAAGTGTTGGTTGTGAGAAGGTGGCAGGAAGTTCTTCAAACTTGTCGCAAGATGGAGAAAGAAATGCTGATCGCCGTCCAAAGAGAGTTGTGAAAAGTAAAGACTATCTTTCAAAGCCAAACAAACATGGCGGAATGGAGAGTAAATCCGTCAGTTGGAGTGATGCCTACCATGAGGATAAAAAAAAGGCGCTGATGGGTGACAGAATGAACGAAGAAGAAAGCCAAGATAGTGAAATTTCTACTGATGAGGAAAAAAGAGCTGTTACTGAAGGTCGAGAGAGCTCAGACTCTGACATTATGGAAAAAAAGGATATTCCAGAAAGGGAAACTACTCCAAAGAAATCATTAGCAAGTGGCACTGATAATGACAGAGTTGCATGTAATTCTAGAAATAAATTTGAGACATTGCCATGTTGTTCTCAGCAGACGACATCCCCTGCCGAGGTACAGCCAGTAAACAGTCGCTATAGAAACATGGCTGACTCTGATAATTTTGATATACTTTCAAGTGATCAACAAATTTCAGTCAAAGACAGAAGTATTGATGGTTTGAAAATTCCCAATACTACGGATGGAACAATTCTTTGTTTGGAGGATTTGGCAGTAGATTCTGGAAAATACAGTAACAAGCCTCTAGCAGAAAGTCTGAGTTCTTCAGGCTCCAGCTCCAACTTAGAGGCAAATAATTTTGCTTGTAACAGTAAAGTTGGTGAACAAATTACAAATGAAGAAATATTGGTCGATGGGAAAGATGATGAAGAAGAAATTGTAGGGGCCATGAGAAATCAGAGAGTTATGTTAAGTAGTTTGAGACATGGAGATAGTGAAGACAGCGGTGTAGGTTTCAGTAACAAGCCATTCCTGTCTCGATCCAAATCAGAGCCGTTAAGCACAACTCATCTCCACAAACCTAATAAGGAAGTAAAAACAGATACGGATTCAGGGTCAGAATCTGAAAACGAATCTCAAATAAAGGCAAAGGTTTCTGTATTACAAGGTTTGAGACGTAGGAAAAATGCTGGAGTTGATGAGAATAGCGAATCGGGGTCATTTTATAGATCCAAAAGAACACTGACCAGGCCTAAAGAAACCTTCAAAAAGGATCTGAGTTCCTCTGAAGGGGAAATGAGTCAAGCCAGTCATGCTAGCAGTACCAAGGTTAGCTTTATTGTTTTTTAATGGAGTTTGTTGTCATTTTCAGCAACTTCTCAGATATATCGTGATGTCTAATTGTTGTTTGTAGTAGAAGCCAGAGTATTTATTGAAAGTGCAGACCTAAAGAAGAAAAAGTGGCAAGCCTTATAAATTAAGGTTGTTGTCAAGTATACCCTGCACGCAGTAAGATTTGAACTCTCGGCATAAGCAAAAATTGTCTATTGTGTGCATGTATATGTATTTACATGTAAAATAAATGATATGAATATAGGCTTTTAATTAAATATATACATGTACCTGTAGATTAAAACTTGTTTATTCCATTGACAGTGATAAAATGTCAATATTTCCCAGTGAAATTAACTCTGATAAATCACATGCGAAATAAATTCAGTTCTTTTTACTCCCTGAAAGTGACAATACAGTGCGTGTCCTGAACAACCACACTAGGAAACATTGACACAAAAGGACATTCAGAACAAAGTTCCTGTAAATTATCAGACAATAAATATTTGTCAATAATTTATTTTGCTTTGTAAGCTGAGATCTGATTGGTCAATTCAAATTGAGCAACCCATTTTATAAGATATAACTTACGTGACCTATGACCTATTCTTACTCCGTTAAAATTCAAATAGTTCCATGACATCATCGACGTTTTTACCATAAAAATTTTTAAGATTTATAGTTAAAATTAAATTATAAGGAATATTTCAAATTTCTGAACAGGTTATACAATATAATAAGGTTTGGGTCTGTTTACACCATTCATAAATCGCTAGGCAGGTTATTTGGCGTAAACAGACCCAAACCATATTATATCGTATAGCCTGTTCAGAAATATGAAGTATTCCTTAAATAAACATGATTATCAGTCACTCATTGTGGGTGTTGGAAATATGTTCACTTGTGCCAAAACACATTTAAATAGAGAGAGAACAGAAAGCTCTGTCAATCAAATGCATTCTGCTGCATTCATGATCATATTTTCATTCTGCACAATTCATTATATTTTAAAATATGACAAAATTTACATAAGTAGTAAAGTACCATTAATTAACTCACTCTTATACATGTATATTTTTGTTTAGATAACATATTTATACTTATATTTAAGAACATGTCTAAAAACCCCAGTAGAAACATTTTATTGGAACAGCCTTGACATAACATCTGGTTCCCAGAAAACAGAAAACTGGTTCCATTCTCCAAATGATAACTATTTATTAATTACTTTTTAATAGACTCCCATAAGTTCAGAAGAATGGGAAGATAGAGTACAGACAGATGACACAACCTCTACTTACTCCAGTAGCTCAATGTCTGACGTTGATATCGACAATGACAACTCCATGGAGTCATCCAGCTCCATATTAGCTGCTTCATCTACCAGTCAGATGCCTGGAGATAATCAAATTCATGTAATAAATCTCCTTCAGCCTGTATGTATCTTACTCTACCTTTTTTCTGCTATTTTAAAACTTATTAATGAGCAGGATTTGACATTGAATTATAGGTGTTGATTTCAACCAAATTTCTGATCAAATTTGTCCATTGGTTTCTGCAATCTAATTTAAATTGGATTTTTTATTGCTGGTCATTATCCAGATTGTTAAAAATCAATTAAATGCCTACCAGACTACCCACTAAAATTGTGCACCAGAAAATGTCAAATGTAGGTTATTTACAGACGACCTTGTGTACTTATTTCAATGTCAACACCTGTTCTGTCATATTTTGGCCACTTGAAGATAACAAATTAAGATGCATTTACTCAGCAAATAGTTTGAAATTTAACATTAAAGTGCACATTTTGAAGCAGTTGTTTTAAACTTTTAAAACTTGTCTTAAAATTATTGAACATCTTCAAGTATCTTAAATATTGAACTTTAATGACCGTCTGGAAATTAAACATAGCTGGTCATTACAGCTCTGAAATAAGCATGCAATCAATATCTAATAATGCAACATGTAGGCTACTTGTATAGACATAATGATAAGGGTCTGTAATCATTAATTTGGTAAGACTTACAGATTCTCTTGGTGCTGGAAATTCCTTCTTTTCCCAATTTAAGAGTTGTCTTCCATGGTCACTTTTGTGGTGTTCAGTTAGAAATTTTTTTTTGACATACTAAAATTAGAATTGTAATAAGAAACTGATTAAAATTAATTTGTTTTTTAAAGCTTTGTCAAAAATAATATGAGAATTTTCAATGGCAAAATACTACAAAAATATTACACCTTTTCACGGCAGCATTAACTCTATTACTAGGGGAGACAACTCAATTCTATGATACTATGAAATATTGAACTTTAACTACACTACAGATTGGGTGGATTTTTTGTATTTCACCTGTCCACAGTGGACAAGACAGTAATGTCCACAGTGGACAACTCGCTTATGTCCACAGTGGTCTAGACCCTAATGTCCACAGTGGCCAACACACTAACATTCACAGTGGCCAACACACCAATGTCCACAGTGGTCAACAAACTAGCTTGTGGTTAACTTTGTTGAGCACTGATGCTTACATGTACACTCTTGGCGCAGAGAACATAACTGGTTCCCACATATAACCTGTGCCACACATCATTTCTAATTTACTGCGAGACTACATTTGTTGTCTGCCCAAGATGTTTGTCAGCAAAAGACTGATGTTTGTAAAAAAAATTACATAAATATAATTTTTGTATTTATACACTTTTCACAGTTTTACATAAAAATACAGTGTTTGTACGTGAGGCTTATCTGTAACAAGAGATATCCAATCATGTTGCAGAGTTGATTGTTGTTGATGCTGGACACCAAGAATCCTTTGCGTGCAAATGCTTATCCACATTTTACATTCTTGTATGCATTGAAATTGCAAGTCTTAAGATAAAGCAGAAGGAAAAACCATGCCTGCATATTCCCTACTTGCAGTAAACAAGATTTATCTCCCATTTGCAGAGTTATCTGTTCTTTACAGCAGGTTTTTTTTAGTCCATGCTGTGTGTAAAAAGTTGTTTATCTGCAATATTTTTTTATTCACATAGCAAAGCATCTAGTAAAATTGATTATGATGTGACAATTAATTCTGCAGTGTAATATAGTTGTACTGGAACACTCAGTTCGCAGAAGTTATTTAGAAAAAATAAAAACATGATTTTTCCCCATCTGTTCAATACCGCAGAAGACAGTTTGTTACGCTGAAAAATTCCCTGAGGGAATATTTCAAACCGGAAGTGTTTTTTCACAAAATATCTACGCACACATGAGAACTATTTTTTTGCTAGGTTCCCTTAGGGAATTAAAGCACGTGCTTTGATCTTTAATTTCGTTCCGTTTTCTGCAAGCTGAATCATAATCTGAAGAACATTATCGGAGTAATTAAACAATTATTACTTAGAAAAATACAAATCTACAATATGATCTCAATGAAATAAGGTATTTTATTCTAAGACTCAAGGCGAAAATGTAAGAAATTGCTATTTCCATGTTCCCCAAAAGAACCGATTGATAAATTTTAACACGGATAGAAGGTAGAAATATAGTTAAATGACATTAAGATGATTTTATGATAAAGGATCATTAGTATTTTATTGCAGGTATTATCCTATAACCACGAGAAAGTCATTTTTATACATAAAGCAATAGATAACGCCGCAAAACTGCAAAGATATTAAACTGCATATAGTATTATATTCCTTAATATATATATTTTTTCTGTTGTGAATTCAATGGCATAGAACGTACATTTACAATAAGGAACATTGTTATTTTTTTAGAACATTTTAAAAAGTTGAAACTGAAAGTCGGCAATGAAGAAATCAGTATTGGGATATCTAATTCAATGTTTCGGTGCTTTCTTAATGTAATTCGAAGAAAGTTTCAAGAAATGTACAGAAACCTAACGTTATAGAAAACTAAAAAAAGCATTTAAAAGAATACTTCGGGAATACAAATTTACATAATATATAACATGACAGTACTAAAGCCAGTGTTCCTGTATATTTATGACACAGAAATCGGGTAAGTGTGCACTCAGGAAATGAAATTGAATGTTACACATGTCAAAGACATCGATATAGTTATTAATTTTTAGAATATGAACGTACATCACAACATAACATGACATAGAAACTAAACAAAATGTAATGTTACCTCAATAAATGTAAAGGTAAATCACTATATAATAAGACATAGGCATCACTATAGTCAGTGTTTCCTGCATGCGGGAATGTGAATGTCATTTCTTATATAACATGACAAGACATTACTTAACCTAGTGTACGTCAGAGAACATGGAAGTTGTTCTTTATATTACATGGCACGACTTTACCATAACTAGTATTTCCTCAGGGAACGTACACGTTTTTCATTATGTTGTATGACGAGACATTACTTTTATATAACTAGTGTTCCCTCAGGGAATCATGGAACTTAGACAGACATCAATATAACTAGTGTACCTTCAGGAAATATGCATGCTCTTCATTATATAACATGACAAGGCATTACTATAACTAGTGTTTCCTCTGGCAATATAATTGATTTTTTAATTTTCATTTTATCACAAGGCATTACTATGACTAATGTTTCCTAAAAGAATATAAATGTTCTAAATAACATGCCAAGACATTACTATGCAAGTCATCAAAGAGCGAGGTTATCTAACTTATTTTGTATAACTAGTATTTCCCCAGGGAATACGAATATTCTTCATTATATAACATGCAAGAAGTTACTTCAACATGTAGTTTTACTTGTTTTTCATTATATCATGTAACATAAAATTACTATATCTATGGTTTCCCCAAGATATGTTAAAGTTCTACATTTTATCACACGAAAAGGCTATAACTAGTGCTTCCTCATGGAATATAAATGTTCTTCACTCTATTACTTGAGTAGACACTTCTTAAACTAGTCTTTCCCCAGGGAACATAAATGTCTTTCATTATATAACAAAAAAATACTATACCTAGTTCTCTTTCTGGGAATGTGACTGTTCTTCGCTAGTTTTCCTCAGGGAACACAGATGCTCTTCATTATATTATATGACAAGACATAAGTTAACTAATGTTCCATCAGGGAATGTCAATATAATTCATTATTGAACATGAAAAGACATTTATATACCTAGTCTTTCCTCTGGAACGTAAATGTTCATTATAAAACATATCAAGACGTTACTATGCCTAGTGTTCCCTCGGTAAACTTAAATGTTTTTTTATTTTTCTATACGACACGACATTACTATAACTAGCATTTCCTCCGGGAAGGTAAACGTTCTTCATTATATTATATGACGAAGCATTACTATAACTTACATGTATGTTACCTAAAAGAACGTAAATGTACTCCATTATATAGGACGTTTCAAAAAATAGTCTTTCTTCAGGGAACATTAATGTTTGACTGAACGACACTTGTAAAATCGTACCTTTATTTGATTCAAATATGTTTGGCATGTTATAAAATAAAGAATAGTGGCATTCCCTAAGGGAACACTAGTTAAAGTAATGTCTTGTCATGTTTTATAATGAATACCATTTGAGGAAATACTAGTTAAAGTAATATTTATTCAGTTAATGAAATAAAGAACATTCCCAGAGAGAAAACTAGTTATAACAATCTTTTGTTACGTTATATAATGAAAGACATTTATGTTCCCTGAGGAAAGACTATTGTTTTAAACGTCTTATCATGTTATATAATGGAGAACATCTAACTTCTTTTAGAAAACATACATGTAAGTTATAATAATACTTCGTTATATAATATAATTAAGAACGTTTACCTTCCATGAGGAAATACTAGTTATAGTAACGTCTTGGCATGTTATATAATGAAGAACATTTATATTCCCTGAGGAAAAACTAGTTAAAGTAATGTCATGGCATGTTATATAATGAAGAATATTCGTATTCCCTGAGGAAATACTAGTTATACAAAATCAGTTAGATAACCTCGCTCTTTGATGACTTGCTAAGTAATGTCTTGGCATGTTATTTAGAACATTTATATTCTTTTAGGAAACACTAGTCATAGTAATGCCTTGTGATAAAATGAAAATAAAAAAATCAATAATATTCCAGAGGAAACACTAGTTATAGTAATGCCTTGCCATGTTATATAATGAAGAATATTCGTATTCCCGGAGGGAACACTAGTACAATTTTAGATAATGGATATTATTTGCATTCCCTGAGGAAATACAAGTTATATAATATAATTAAGAACGTTTACCTTCCATGAGGAAATACTAGTTATAGTAACGTCTTGGCATGTTATATAATGAAGAACATTTATATTCCCTGAGGAAAAACTAGTTAAAGTAATGTCATGGCATGTTATATAATGAAGAATATTCGTATTCCCTGAGGAAATACTAGTTATACAAAATCAGTTAGATAACCTCGCTCTTTGATGACTTGCTAAGTAATGTCTTGGCATGTTATTTAGAACATTTATATTCTTTTAGGAAACACTAGTCATAGTAATGCCTTGTGATAAAATGAAAATAAAAAAATCAATAATATTCCAGAGGAAACACTAGTTATAGTAATGCCTTGCCATGTTATATAATGAAGAATATTCGTATTCCCGGAGGGAACACTAGTACAATTTTAGATAATGGATATTATTTGCATTCCCTGAGGAAATACAAGTTATAGTAATGTCTTGTTTTGTTATACATGTTATATTATGAAGAAAACACGTTCCCTAAAGGAACGCTAGTCATAGTAATGTGTTGATTAAATGCAGAACTTATAACACTTTTTGGTAACAAAATATTAAGCCATGAATACATTAACATGCAAACTATATGCATTCTCCCGGAGGGACCGACGCTGACTTTGACTATAGTTATAGTAATCTTTTGTTACGTTATATAATGGACAAACATTTATGTTCCCTGAGGAAAAACTAGTTTTAGAAAGGTCTTATCATGTTATATAATGCCGAATATTTATGTTCCCTGGGAAAATACTAGTTATAGTGATGTCTTGTCATGTTATATAATGAAGAACATGCATATTTCCTGAAGGAACACTAGTTATAGTGATGTCTGTCCAAGTTCAACTATTCCCTAGGGGAACACTAGTTATATAAAAGTAATGTCTCGTCATACATATAATGAAGAACGTGTACGTTCCCTGAGGAAATACTAGTTATGGTAAAGTCGTGTCATGTAATATAAAGAACAACTTCCATGTTCTCTGACGTACACTAGGTTAAGTAATGTCTTGTCATGTTATATAAGAAATGACATTCACATTCCCGCATGCAGGAAACACTTACTATAGTTATGCCTATGTCTTATTATATAGTGATTTACCTTTACATTTATTAAGGGAACAATAGATTTTTTAAGTTTCTATGTCATGTTATGTTGTGATGTACGTTCATATTCCAAGATTTAATAACTATATCGATGTCTTTGACATGTGTAACATTCAATTTCATTTCCTGAGTGCACTCTTACCCGATTTCTGTGTCATAAATATACAGGAACACTGGCTTTAGTACTGTCATGTTATATATTATTTAAATTTGTATTCCCGAAATATTCTTTTAAATGCCTTTTTTAGTTTTCTATAACGTTAGGTTTCTGTACATTTCTTGAAACTTTCTTCGAATTACATTTAGAAAGCACCGAAACATTGAATTAGATATTTCAACACTGATTTCTTTATTGCCGACTTTCAGTTTCAACTTTTTAAAATGTTCTAAAAAATAACAATGTTCCTTATTGTAAATGTACGTTCTATGCCATTGAATTCACAACAGAAAATATAGATATTAAGGAATATAATACTATATGCAGTTTAATATCTTTGCAGTTTTGCGGCGTTATGTATTGCTTTATGTATAAAAATGACTTTCTCGTGGTTATAGGATAATACCTGCAATAAACTACTAATGATCCTTTATCATAAAATCATCTAAGTAATGTCATTTAACTATATTTCTACTTTCTCTTCGTGTTAAAATTTATGAGTCGGTCTCCTTTGGGGAACACGGAAATAACAATTTCTTACATTTTCGCTTCAGTCTTAGAATAAAATACATTATTTAATTGAGATCATCTTGTAGATTTGTATTTTTCTAAGTTATTATTGTTTAAATACTCCGATACTGTTCTTCAGATTCAGATTCAGCTGGCAGAAAACGGGGCGAAATTAAATATGAAAGCACGTGCTTTGATTCCCTAAGGGAACCTAGCAAAAAAATAGTTCTCATGTGTGCGTAGATATTTTGTGAAAAAACACTTCCTGTTTGAAATATTCCCTCAGGGAATTTTTCAGCGTAACAAACTGCCTTCTGCTTCAATACCCGATACCTGCTGTAAAGAAAGACAACTCTTGAATATGTGAAGTAACTCTGTATTCCGAAAATAGGTAATAGGTTGTACCCAACACAGTATTTGAAACAAACAAAATCCACCAGAATCTGAGGTGTACATGTATAGGGTGTGACTCTCTGTTACTGATATACATGTATAAGTCTGTCTATATGGGTCAGCATTTAATAAATATGAATCTCCAAGTTATTCGTGCTTGCCAGTATAGATACACAAAGCTTTGTTTACTCCTCCATCCAGGCTAGAGCACATATATTTAATCCTACCTTCAAGCTAAAATTGTTTTCCCTCAAAACTAGTAAAGTCTATTTTATATGTTATTTCAGGCAAAAAATATTGTAAACCAATTAATATTCTCGTAAGTTAACTTTCACTGTTTGTATTCAATGGACTGATTCGTGGATACAAACTTTCACGAAATTGATATCATTAAAAATAAATATTCGCAGATCTACTGATCCTTGTCGCGAAAATGGGCACAAAATAAATAATAAAGTTCTGTTGTCTTCTGTTTTATTTTTTGTCGATAGATTTTTATAGCTGACTGAACAAACTCAAGTACATGTACACGTAGTTAGTTGAGTTTACTAACTATATTTAATTTGTGAACAGGAAATAAAACGAATGATTTAAACATGTGTTTGCATAATCAACACATTGAATAGAATAATTTTGAAGTCTTCGATTTTAATGAACCGACAAATAATCAGATTTCAATTAAAACCTAAGAAAGATAACTGTTTTATTAATCCGAAGTTGTCATGGTGAAATCATAGTTAAGCAATTCCAAATAAGGTTTATCACACAAATGTGGTATTTTATTCATTTTATTT
This sequence comes from Limnoperna fortunei, assembly GCA_944474755.1. NCBI lineage: Eukaryota > Metazoa > Mollusca > Bivalvia > Mytilida > Modiolidae > Limnoperna > Limnoperna fortunei. Next base: position 19,929,579 of record OX104124.1, read on the forward strand.
TATAACCCAAACATTTTCGCCGATATAAATTTTCACCTTTGATACCTCCTCGCGAAATCCAAGAAAGTTTATATCGCACGAAATGTTATTGGTTTACAGTATTCTTGATTGGCTAAACAACTCAGATTTTTTTTTTTAATATTGAAACCTGACAAGTAATAAAGTTTCATTTCCAAAAAACATAAACTAGGTACTTCTGGTTTCTTCAATAATCAGCATAATGAGGAACTACAGTACAAATTGGTGACCATAGAAACAGAATAATGTTTCTGAGTTCACTGACATGAATCACTGTTCATTGTCTTTTCATAGTTAAAACGTCACAAAATTTCGAAATGAGTGTTTGTCTCGTACAGAGCAGGCACATGAATGCATGCCTTTTAGTTCTTTTTACAAGAAACGGTTTGTAATATATACTTAACTAATAGAGCTGTCTACTTGTATGATTTGTTAATAACTGTATATAATTGATAGAATTATGCAGTTGCTATGGATTTAGTTTAATTCAACAAGCTGTCAGTAGTTGGTTTGTTAGTGTTAGATATCTCCTTACTACATCTATTTCGTGGCGTTGAAAATGCAAGGTTATTGAGGTCAGGGTTCAAGTTGATACTGTGTCCTCTTGACCTAATTAAACTGAATGTTGCTATTTTTATTATATTGAATTATTTATAGATTTGATCTGGTTTACTGCAAATTCATGTTTTTCTTAGGGTACCAGTGAGGTAAGAAACACACAAAAAAATAATGGTGAAGGGTGGCTTAAGCTTACATTGAGGGCTGTTTGCTTGTGATAAAGTCATTGTGCAATAGTTGTCTGTTGATTAACTCCCTTTAATCAGCCTCTTTCTGGTTGTACTTTTGTTGAAAATAAAAAAAAATCCATTGATTTATTTTAATAACACAGTTTGAAATATTATTATGTCCTGATAACATACTTTCTGGCAATTTTTTTTATCAAAATTTTTGTTGCCTGCCTTTCAAAAAACAATCCATACTGACATGAGTTAGAATGACAGGGAGTCAGTTTACATTTCTTTTGTTGTTGTCTAATGGATCTTAACAATACCAAGACACAATAAACACTCGGTGACTCATTTTGTGAAATAGTTTATATACAGTTAAGGTATTTTACCAACTTGATGGAATGATTACATGATAAAATTAATTGCAGAAACTCTGCTAAAGTTCTTGTACTATGGCTTCTGCCCCAGTAAAAACTTAATGCCATGATACAGGTGAACAATTCATAGTGGTCTTAAAACCCTATTCAAACAAACAAACAAACAAACAAACAGAAAGTTTCCTTACTGCCTTTAAATTTCACATTTCTTTGGGTTTTTTTTATTATACACATTTTATCAATAATCATGTACAGTTTGTGAACACTGAAGTGTTTAATGTCATGGAGTAGATTCTTATTCTTTCCTCTTTGTGTAAATGAAAGTTTTTTAAGAGTTATGTCCTTTTAGGGTAGGTTTTTCATTAATGTGTGGTTTTTTTTTGTACTTCAGAAAAAGAGGTGAGATAAATATACCTTGTTTATAAAATTGAAATCCTCATTATTATTCATATACATGGTTAGAAATAGCTGTAATCTGTGTGTTTCACTACATCAAGTTTATTTTAAGCCATTCAAAATTTCTTTAAGTACACAAATACATGGCTATTGACTATATTTCTTTTTTATCAGAAAAACTATGTGTTAATCATCAATAAAATATTGTTATTCCTGTTAAAACAAATTTCTCTGTTTATCATTTCACATCAATACTTGTTTATTTTTTGTTTTTGTTTACAGATAACTGTCTTTACTACTTACTGGAGTACTTTATAGTTTCAATAGTTTGTTAATGAGAAAGAGAATCCAACAACATTGAAACTGTTAATAGAGAGAAATCTCTGAAAATTCTCTGCAATGATTTGACACAGAAAATCTTTGCCTTGGGTGTGAGAAATTTCACTCTCTTGAACTTTCATTGGTGTTAGATTCAGTATATCACTCACTAAGGGAAACATGTATAAAAAGAATGTATTAGTTCTATTTTCCCTAGGGTAGATCAGACAACACTTGCTTAAAAAAGTTTTTTTCTGAGGAGACTTTCTAGTTGCAAACTTAAAAAGGCTCTCCATAATGCCTTCTGTTCTGTTCAGTAGTTCATAGTTGTTTCTATTCATTAATATGATAATATTTAACTTAGATGAAATAGAAGCAAAAGGGTTTAATATAACAAAAGTAAGTATAGAGATGTTTGAGTTGTGGTCTTTGTTCTTGTTCTTTTCTGTTGTTTGGTAAATTGTCACTCCTTGTGGTCAAGAGGTACTTTTGGTTTTGCAGGGGAAGTAACTGCTGCAAAACCTGAAGTAGCATTGATTCCAAATTCATAGAGATCTTGATTCAAAGACTCTGTTACCTAGCTTTGTTTCCTATTAGGTTAACTGATGTTTGAGGATAAAATTATAAATTTCTGAATATGGAAGCAGCATTCAAATGAGTTTTTCCCATTACAAAGCTTCAGATAAGCAAGCAAGGGAAATAATTAAAGCAAGATTATCTCCCTTTGCCAAATTACTGCAGTGAAGAGGAAGTTATCTACCATTGTTCTTTAGAAGGATATAGAGATATTTTATGATTACTTATTAAATGTATTTTTACTAAAAATGTCTGATGCATAAGAATTGCAAATTGGTTATCTTCCATTATTAAGGTTTTAGATGAGGTATCAAGGGAGATAATTATGGTATCAAGGAAGATAAATTAAAACAGAATTATCTTCCATATTCATGATATTGGTATTGGAGGTGATCAGTCAAATATATGTGTTGTACCTTAATGCAATTATTGTAGTTTAAATATACACATGTATGTTTTCTTTTCAGCCTACAAGTAACTCCTATCTAGGGTATCACTATGTCCCTCCAGACAAAGGTTGGTACATGTTTTACTTGTTATTATATGAATTCATTTGATTTGTGGATATTAATTTTTGTGGTTGGTTTTGGGGAATACTTAATTTTTTAGTCTCTTTTTTTTTAGGGCCCGCCACTTTCTGGTTGATTATCTTTGACCTTGAACTTGTACCTTAAGGTTACATTATTGCTTTCTGAATGACAAATTCATGTCCGGGGTTGTAAGTTTTCTCTTTTGAGGTATGCCTGTTTTATTTAGAATGTGGGTAGATAACATCAAGGCGATGTGTTGCATACCGGGGTTGTTGACCTTTGACCTTGAACTGTGAGCTTAAGGTCACAATATTGCTTTCTGAATGACAAATTCATGTCCGGACTGTAACTTTTTTTATCTTTTGAGGTAGGCTTTTGATATTTTGAATGTAGGTAGATAATGTCAAGACAATGTGTTGCATATCCTGCTTGTTGACCTTTGACCTTGAACTTTGACCTTAGGGTCACATTACTGCTTTCTGAATGTCAAATTCAAGTCTGAATTGTAACTTTTTTATCTTTTGATATTTGGATTGTGGGTAGATAATATCAAGGCCATGTGTTGCATACCATGATTGGAGACCTTTGACCTTGACCTCAAGGTCGACGGGGCCCACAGAGATGGGTACCATCTCACTAATATCTAGTTGCTAATCAGAACAAGCTGAAAAGCATTATTTCGTTGAGTGCAGAAATTAATGGTTTGCTGGCTCCATTGACATCCATGAAAATAAGTATCTCTTCAATAAGAAATCCACAGTATATACAGTCTTTAGATACTGGTTTCACTGCTTCTTGTTGCTCTTTTGCAGTATAAATTAAAGAACTGAAGCATCTGGTCAGTAGAGGTCTTGAGGAAATCCTAAACATTGGTTTTCTTGCTGGTTCCCAACCTTAAATTTGAAAAGCCGTGGTCGTAACAAGTACATACTCTGACACTAGTTAGGCATGTCTGTGATGCTTTTATAGTCAAAATACTATGACCTGTCAGGTATTTTATACCTATTGCTCAATCAATTTCAAAAGGAGATAACAGCTGTTTAGAAAACTGTTTCAATCTGTTTTCTTTAAAGCTCTTACTCAGAAAGAGCTGGATATTTAAATTGCAGCTATTCATGCATGACTCAGGAAACTTTACTGTAGAGATTGCCATAGAGTTTAATGCAAGTTAGAAGTTAATGTTACCTTAGTCACACATGAGTAGCTGCAAATCCTGCAATTTAAATGTCCAAGCTATCACTGATGAAGAGCTTTAAGGAAAACAGATTGGAGCAGTTTTCTAAACAGCTGTTATCTGTATTAAGAATTGGTTGACCAATAGGTAAAAAATACCAGACAGGTCATTGTATTTTGACTGTAAGACTTTATTAAGTTTAAGTCTCACAGCAGGCAGGGTGTGCTCGACTCCAATCTGAATTGACAAGAATTGCCAGTTTTATCTTGATACCATGATATAGCTGAAAAATTGATGAAAGTGGCATTAAACACCATTCAAACAAACAAGATTTTATTTTTTCAAAGTCTGTGAACACAATCATGTTTGCTATAGACCAAATGCAGATTATGACAAGTCTATTAATGAAGGATGTAAACCTGTTAGGTGCCATTGTTATGAAAATAAAATACAGCTGTATAGATTTGTACCAGTACACAAAAAATGCTTGATTAGACCAAAATCAGATAGATTAGCAAAGAGTAAAACTTCATAATACTGTGTTAAAAATATTCTTGGGGGACACTTCAGTATCTGTCCCTGCAAGGTCAGGGTTTACACAAGGTACTATGACATCCTTCCCCCAATAAAACTGCATGCTTCAGGAGCTGAAAAATACTGAAAGTTGCGTTAAATCCCACTCAAACAAGCAATCAATCAATATCTGATGCTATTTAAGGGTTCATTGTCTTTATATTCATGAGCAACTCTGTGATAGTTTACATACTAAGTAACTGGCGATAGGGTTATGTATTAACTGAACAAATTATAACAATCAATCAATCCAAACAATCCTTACTATTCAATCATTAAATATTTTCTCCATTGTGAAATACTTTTTAAAAATGTTTGGCATTACACATGCAGTCATGACAACTCAAGACTTTACAGTTAATGGAATATTTACACCATTGTTCAACCAATCATAAAATGTTTTACATCAAACGTTAAATTATTAACTAATAGCAACATGTTTTATTTAATGTTGTAGTGAGTTGTGTAATCTGGGAGTGTGGAGAATGCCAGAAGGTGGAGTTAACTGCCCTTGAACTAGGATGGACAATCATCGAGAAGGTGGACCACATCCCAGAGAGCTCAGACTATATCCTGATTGGCTTCACATTTTCCGTGTTATTATCGTTAACTCCAGTTTTATTCCGTCTTTTCCACATAAAAGAATTTCAGAGTTTTGTCCTGTTGGATGTAATGTGGAAATTTTGGGCGTTTCTGATGAATAATTCATGGAGGTGGGTTTTTATGTTTCCTCATTTAATAATGATAATAATCATTGGAAGTTTGTGATGCAAAATCATATTAATATATGTTTAACTGCAATTAATTTAACAGTTTTATGTTTTACTGGTACCTGACAATATCAAACCGATTACCCATCAAACTTCTAGCATAGTGTTCATTTATTTTAATTTGAATACCAGTTTTCTTGACGCTATGGCTAATTCAAGGATACTTTATTTTTGTCTTTAAGATGCCCAACTGTAGAGTTATAGATGTTGCCTATGGAAAAGATCATTATAACTTCTCCTACTTAGATGTGTCATGATAACCCCGTCAATTCAACTGATTGTTATTTGGATGCTTATGTCATGTCCTGCTTCAAGAATTATTTCACATTTCTGTTTAAAATGTTCAATTTGTTTTTCTTAACTCATTGTTAGTTACTAATTGTTGTAATGAGTAACTCAACATTTTGTCTTATTAGAGGCTGGCACTGCTTACTCATCCAGAGCATCTGTGGCCCTTGGTTTTTATTGGTTACTCAGTTTTTGTTTTGTTTTTTTTTTTTCTGCTATTGACTTATGACTTAGTGTTTGTCTGAATTTATAACTGTCCTGTGGTTTTAATTTGAATTATTGTGACAAGTTTTGTTTCCTTTTTTTAGCTCACCTGACCCAAAGGGTCATGTGAGCTATTGTTATCACTTTGCGTCCGTCGGCGTCGTCGTCGTCTGTAAACTTTTTACATTTTAATCTTCTTCTCTGAAACCACTTGGCCAATTGAAACCAAACTTGGCCATAATGTTCATTGGATGGACCTTTACAAAGTTTGTGTTTTTTATTTTGATTGGTTAACCAATATGGCCGCCACCTCAAGACTTAGTTTAACATAGGACCCTATGGGAAAAAAGTTTAAAAGGGCTTCTTCTCTGAAACCGTTTAACCAATCAAAACAAAACTTACTAGCAATATTGTTTGGATGGTCCTCTATAAAGTTTGTGTTTTTGATGGGAATTGGAAATTCAAAATGGCCACCACCGCAGGACTTAGTTTAACATAGAACTCTATGGGAAAAAGTTTTAAAAGGCTTCTTCTCTGAAACCGGTTAATCAATGGAAACAAAAACTTACTAGCAATATTGTTTAGATGGTCCTCTATAAAGTTTGTGTTTTTTATGGCAATTGGAAATTCAAAATGGCTGCCACCGCAGGACTTAATTTAACATAGGACCCTATGGGAAAAAGTTTGAAAGGCTTCTTTTCTGAAACCGGTCAACCAATGGAAACAAAACTTACTAGCAATATTGTTTGGATGGTCCTCTATAAAGTTAATGTTTTTTTATCCCAATCGGAAATTCAAAATGGCCGCCACCGCAGGACTTGGTTTAACATTCAACCCTATGAGAAAAAAGTTTAAAAGGGCTTCTTCTCTGAAACCGTTTAACCAATCAAAACAAAACTTACTGGCAATATTGTTTGGATGGTCCTCTATAAAGTTTATGTTTTTTATGGCAATTGGAAATTCAAAATGGCCGCTACCGCAGGACTTAGTTTAACATAGGACCCTATGGGAAAAAGCTTTAAAAGGCTTCTTCTCTGAAACCGGTTAATCAATGGAAACAAAAACTTACTAGCAATATTGTTTGGATGGTCCTCTATAAAGTTTATGTTTTTTATGGCAATTGGAAATTCAAAATGGCCGCTACCGCAGGACTTAGTTTAACATAGGACCCTATGGGAAAAAGTTTTAAAGGCTTCTTCTCTGAAACCGGTTAATCAATTGAAACAAAAACTTACTAGCAATATTGTTTGGATGGTCCTTTATAAAGTTTATGTTTTTTATGGCAATTGGAAATTCAAAATGGCCACCACCGTCGCAGGACTTAGTTTAACATTGGACCCTATGGGCAAATAAAAAAAATCTTCTCTATACAACCGGTTAACCAATGAAACAAAGCTTTCTAGTAATATTGTTTGGATGGTCCTAATTAAAGTTTATTGAAAATTACAGGACTAACTTTAACATCAGGGAAATGCCATCTTCATTTCCTATAAAATCAGGTGAGCGATACAGGCTCTTAAGAGCCTCTGGTTTATTTTTACAGATAATTTTTCAGCTTTAGACCATTTAGAATGCCTGTTATTATATTGGAAACATTTTGTGCTCAATGCTCAATGTTGAAACAAAGTTTCAGCAGACGACAGATGTTATAAGTTTTATGTTTCAGCAGACGACATATATTTATAGCCCTGTATTACCATTGTATAGCTATATATGTTCACTTAGTAATATTTTAGACCATTTTGCTGCTTTGCTACTAATACACAGCTTGCCTGTATTCTAACAAACTATATTGGCAGTGTAAAATATGCATGAGTAAATTTAGTGAATATCACAAAATTAAATAGTCATACATTTGTTAGTATTTTATATTTAAATCTAAGTTTTGAGATTGCATTGAATTTTGTCTTTAAATTGTCAAAAGAAAAGATTTGTAATAGTATAAATAAGTAGTGTGAAAAAATGGTGTCTGAAGTAAAGAACAATAGATCCATAATTTTTAAGTTATTGAGAAAAACACAAATGACTTTTTGTGCTTAGGACTGTTCCATTTAGACATTAATGGTGCCCAGTAAAGTTACATTTACTTAGGACTCTTCCATTTAGACATTAATGGTGCCCAGTAAAGTTACATTTACTTAGGACTCTTCCATTTAGACAATAATGGTGCCCAGTAAAGTTACATTTACTTAGGACTCTTCCATTTAGACATTAATGGTGCCCAGTAAAGTTACATTTACTTAGGACTCTTCCATTTAGACAATAATGGTGCCCAGTAAAGTTACATTTACTTAGGACTCTTCCATTTAGACATTAATGTTACCTTGTAAAGTTACATTTACTTAGGACTCTTCCATTTAGACAATAATGGTGCCCAGTAAAGTTACATTTACTTGGAAAATAGGGAGAACACTTATAGTAACCAATTTTCCCCCTTCTTACTGTATTTGTTTTTGCTTGGACCATATTCAGAGGGTTCAGTGTGCCCAACCCACAGAGCAGCCCAGCATATCCCAGGGTGCAGGTAAGAGAAGCCTTCTCATTTGTCAGTTTTCAGCTCATAATATGAAAAGCCTGGTGGATAAACTCTCCGACCCTACTGCTCCATACGTTTCTAATGGCAGTCCTGTTTATCCATCACTTTTCGCAGTTGATTTACTGTTAACTTATTCTCAACCTGAAAAAATCTAAAATAGTGCTCATGGGACGTTAATCAAACAATCAATCTTTCTATGTAGTTTTGTTTTGTTGCTTTGCGGTTTATTCAGCGTAAATCAACCCAAAGTCGTTTATATCCAATAATCTAACCAGCAATTGAAAACAATCCTTACTTTAAATTCTATAGTAAAAATGACGTAACAAGAACAATATTTTACAAGTAATCAAATAATATTTGCAATTCACAATTTTAGTGTCATCACTTGTTGTTTGTGGAAGAATTCATGTATAGTCAACGTCATCAATACATCTTATTATGATGTCACAATCAGTCACATGCTGAAATACCAAGATAGGTTATACGAAATAACCAACTTTGCTCATGTACTGAGTATTTAAACGAAATTAAATTTTTTGAAAATAATTCTGTCCATTGATATTGTCATGTATGTTTAATTATCTACCCTGAAATTTTGAAAATGATTAAAATTCTAAGTTTTTCAGTTTGCAAGGTGTTGAAATTCTTCACCTGGATTTGGCATAATATTTAGAATTTTGATGATTAAAGCTCTACAAATCTTACTTTGTGGGTTTTGAATATTATTGGGGTTTGAGCACCTTTGATTTATTTTTCATAGAGAATAGTCTGGAATAGTAAATTTTGTAACTTTGCTGACATTTTGTATAATGGGACAGTTCTATTGCTTATCATTGATATTTCATGTTTATATATATATTTTGGATTCTGCATTGAAGTAAATATATAATTATTATTTTTTTTAGATTGAATTTGATTATGTTTAATGGTATAACACAGAGGTTCTGGCTCAGCAGTGTATTCTTCTTTCTTCTGTCGGTAGCTGATAGAACATTTAAACAGGTAAGTTTTAAATCACTTTGGTCAAGGAGCAACTTGCTAGCTGTTGGCCAGATTTATGCTACTTTATTCTATCGTGCCTCACTGAACATTTAACCATTATGTGGTAAAGGTATCCGACCAAAATTGACCACGTGATAATATTTGATGTCCCGGATTTCCATTGCTTTTCAATAGAGCAGGCTTCGGTAAATGTAGGCAAACATCAGAAATATTATTTGAGTAATTAACTTTTTTTACCAAAAATGTTAACATTGACACAAAGTAAAAAAAGATATTTAATTTATATCATTAATTAGCAATACATTGATTTATTAAAGCTGTATTTCTTGGTCGAAAAATAAAATTAAGCGATGACTTCAATTATGGGTCGGATACGTTAAGTAGTATTTTCTATGCTAAATACACCCACAAACAGGATACTTAAAGTCCCATTTAGATTGGGGATGCCTTCTCATTGGGAGAGGGGAAGTTTTTGAGTAAAATTTGATGAAACTTAGCATAAAGGAAGTACATTATATGTATATGTGCATGAAGGATTTTTGTTGACCTCGGATATCATTAAGGGGAGATAATTGGACTTGAACTTGAAGCGGGGTGTATCCCTTTGTGAGTGTACTCACAGTGCACAATTGTTCTATATCTAGTTTTTTATAAACACAATTTACCATTATTTCAAAATCTTTTTTAGTTTAGGTGGTTTTTTTTAAATGTATTTCCAGATCTATATTTAATATACATAAACTATTTCAAAATCTACTTTTAAGATACCAATATCAGAATCTTCTATTTATATTAGATTTCAAAGTCTCTGTTTTATATTTCAGCGTCTACTCTATGCCAAACATTTCTGTTACTTGACATCATCCAGACGAGCTAAAAAATTTGACATGCCTCACTTCAGACTAAATAAAGTCCGAAATATTAAAACTTGGTTGTCGATTAGGTCTTATTTGAAGGTAAGTCTTGTTACATCCCATAGAATTACGGCAGGGTCCCAGTACATTACTCACTTCCCTGTATTAATCATACACATTGTTAGACAATGTTTCTTGTTGACAAGGATTGCTAGTTCTCCACCTGAGGAGAATGGGGTCTGGGTTTTACTGGGTACTCCAGGTTCCTCTAGAATAAAAACTAGATTAGAATTCTATGTTAGAATTAGAAGAGGTTCCGTGATATTAAAGGTATCTTATATACAATGATGGTAGTAATATGTTTTTCTCATTTAGTCTGATAGTGTTTTGACCAAGATGTGCTATAAACATGTTTCATGAAAGTTTTTATACCTTGCTACGCAAAGTGTCGGGATATTGTGTAATACCCTCCGCAGTGTCTCTCCTTCAGTGTGTCTGTGGTTTCCAGATGATAACTTGAAAACATTTCAAGAGATTTTGTTTCAACTTTGCACAGCTGTTTACCATAATATAAAGATCAAGTTCAATTTTCAGCACTATCCAATTTGTAGTTATAGCCTTAAGCCAATTCAAGTTTTTTTTTGGCAATAGTTGATGACTTCTAAATGATAACTTGAAAACCTGTTAACAGATTTTGTTGAAACTTTGCACAGCTGTTACGTACTATAAAATGAAGATTAAGTTTAAATTTCAACACAATGTTGTTTTTGAGTAAGGCCAATTGAAAAAAAATGTCAAAAATTGGCTTTTTTCAAAAGATTACTTGAAAAACAGATTTTGTTAAAACTTTGCACATCTGTTAAGTACTATAAAATGAAGATGAAGTTGGAAGTTTCAGAACAATCTCATTTATAGTTTTGGAGTTTTGTAAAAATATTTATAGGTCAAGGATAAAGTAAAAATTTAGTTGCACTATTATCATGCTTAGCTGTGCAAAAACAATGATTTTTATTCAGTAAAATGTATTCATAAACATTAAAAACAAATCAACGTGGCAGGGTATCATTTAATGTCCGTTAGATGCCCTATTTTTAAGTCATAAAATGGGAAACTGTTAAAATAAATTAGCGGATAATAATGGCTAAAAATTTACTGTAACTTTGAACATAAGGATGCTATGTGTTGTGTTGTAATTCGATTCTTTAACTGATTGACAGGATTTTTTGTTCTTTGATAAGATAAAGAATTAGATCTATTAGATCTAAAAATGTTTTTTACAATGGTATCAATTATTTTCTCTTATAGGGAAGCACATCAGAATTTCTTGTTCACATAGATGTAGCTTTGTGAGAAGACATGTTTCAAAATAAAAAAGATCTTCTCTTTTGATTCCCTAAATCCAATATTTTATATATATTATTCACCCATATAGACAAGTTTTTTTCAATTATCCCCCTTAGTTAAGATAGCCGCCGCTGAAGATCGTCGTTATCGCGGCCGCCATTACATTCATGAAAGATGACATTTCTCTGTGGGATATACATGTTTACAAATAATGTATATATTAACTAAATTACCATGAAGTCCCCACATTTGCATACTAATTAAAAGGATGATAATTATTATTTATTTATGTGTTTTTTTTCTCCATTTTTAAACTTCTGTCTTATGCACTTGTAAAACAAGTTGAACTTGTATTCCACATTTTCCATCATGCTAGTACTGTGTTACACCCATAACCAATTATTTTCACATATTTAAAATGAAATACAGAAATAATAAAAAGACCCTAGACATTCAACAATATTAAATCATGCACAACTACTTCTCTTATTAGTTAAGTCACCACGTAAATTGATATTGAAAAAAACAAATTACTAAAATGTCGTCGAAATGTTTTAAAGAAGAAACGAGCACTGTTATACTATATATTTTATAAACTTTCCGTGTTCTTATAGATCTTTTTATAATAAAATGGGCGATTCGATGACATTTTCATTCGAAGTTGTGGTTTTCATTTAGTAAATGAAGGAATATTTCTTAACTTAGCGAGGGAAAAGTAAATCGTTAATTGTAAACTTCCTGTCTGCCATGGCCTCGTCGCCGGGTAGTAGGTTATCTAAAACTCACTCTTTTCAACAATAAATTTGTCACCTTCCCGTCCCTTTAATGCTATACATGGAAACTCTGTCTATGGGTACTATTATTACAAGATATTTTAGCAGTAATGTGCGATTTGTAGTTGCTAAAAGTTTCGCCTCTAGTTTTCAAGTTGGAAGGTCTTGGAATAAATGTTTCAACACAATCTATGATAACAATAATACTGGGATCATTCTCCCTACAGGATTTAGGGCAACAAAATCGAATTGTTATAATGAAACTAAGTTCGTCAATATCTGTGCAAGTACCAGATGTATCCAATAATTGAAGATTTTACAGGCTAAATACCATACCCACGGGTATAAAACAACAAGTTTAGTCTTAGTCGCATCAAAACTAAATATATTTCATCAGCTATACATCCATATGAAACGAATGTCATGGCCTCTGTTCATGTGAAAAACAAATCCTTTGTCACCCCTGTGTACACGAGCGAGTCACTGTCAGTTTGTATGCTGCCAAGTTCAGTCAATGTTCCCGTTTCTGTTTTAACCTAAGCTATTTTTTCGGTCGTAAGTGTGAGATTTGTCTGCGGACAAACAACATGTTTTTTGACTCGCGTACGTTTTCTGTGCAAGTAGATGCATTTATTTCAAAATCTTTTTTTATGTCCGTTTCCATAGAGGAACATGCTTCATCATCTAATCTACGTCGTTTGCGCGGCACTTTCTCGAAGTTTGGGTTGGGGGCGCCGTCTGAGAAGCCCACAAATACTGTGTTTTTTTCTGTTTAATGCCTTTGTCCAATGAAGCCTGTCTTTATCGTTTCGGGCATGATATGCAATTTGTATGGAACCAAATAAGCAGTCTGTATGTTTTAAGTCTGCCGTCCAACGCTTTTAAGACTTTGCTAGTCCCACGCTGCCAAAAAAGTCTAAAAAGGCGTTGGACGGCAGAGGATTCTCTGACTTCATGTTTTTGTCCATGTAAATTACACAACGTTTAATTTACGGCGATTATTTCTACAAATATTAACGGCACAAGATACACCATCACCATCATTTTAAAAACAAAAATATATAAATATATGATATACTTTTACTTATGTTTGTTATTGATAATCAATATAGCACGAGCAATTTATTCATGAATGCTATGGCTGACGCACCACGTGACTCATTAATGGCAGCGCACATGCAGCGAGAGATAAGCGATTGATAAACCCGTCTTTAAAGGTAGATGGACACATCAAGCTGGTGAACTGAAAGAATTTGATTCTTTACTAGTTCTCTATCAAATTCTATTGGTTTTTTTTTCAGAAAAGAGGTCCTCAGAGATCTGTTGATGTAATCGTAACAGCCTCGTTTATCATCACCATTATTCTCATCACATTGATGTGTCTACAGGTACTGACTTTATAAGAAAAAAAAATATTTTAACTATTGAGCAATAAGTTGATTTGTAAGCTGAAATCTGATTGGCTGTTGAAATGGAGCTACACTTGTTATAAAAAATCATGTCGGTCATATTCTTATTCAGAAAAATGTCAACAGTTCTATGATGTCATGGCTGGTTTTACTAGTATTATTGTTACAATTAAATTACAAGGAATATTAAAGAAATATTTTAAATATCAGTAAAATTATTTATTAAAATGGCATTTACTGTTATTTCTCGACCTTGGGTTAAGTGACTAATGGAAATAAGCCCATTAGATAAAGCTGTGAAAAAGTATCCTGGTTCTGGTTATATTATTTGAATTTTTACATCCTGCCCTCCTCACATTTAAATGGAATAGCCCTTAAAGCATTTCTGAAATGTCATTCTATCTCCCCTACACATTTAAATGGAATAGCCCTAAAAGTATTCAAAATCATTCAAATTTTATCAAGGTTACACAACTAACAGAAAGAACTACACACTGAAAAATATATTTTCTTCATTTTAGTTGTTAAAAGATACAGAATCTTATCTCGATTTCCTGTGCAACTGGGAATTATTATTCTGGAGTATGACTCTGGGTGTGTACCTGTTCCGATTTTTGACCCTTGGGCTGAAAATCAACAAGAAATATCGTAACTTGTCTGTTCTGATTACTGAACAGATCAACTTGTACTTACAAATGGAGCAAAAGCCTCACAAAAAAGAGGAACTTATGGTGGCCAATAATGTGTTAAAACTAGCTGAGGATCTCCTTAAGGTTAGTGGTGTAGTTTTGAAGCTTCCAATTTTTTGGAAATTTTAACATGGTACTGTTCGGTTTTTAAATTTCTAAATGTTCTGCTAGACATACATCACACACTGTGTGAAATTTTGCCCGACTCAAGAGAAATCTCCATGACTTAGCATTTTTCATTGAAATTTTGAAATTATTTCAAAATTTCTGGCATTGTTTTTTAAATGTATGGGAATGGCAGGATGGGTCCCAGGATTCAAAGGTTTCTTCCCCATTGTTATTTATTTTCAGGCTTTGCTACAAGCATGAAGACATTTTTATTTTTAAAAAAGTACATTCGAATAGCCTGCATGTCAATACATCACTTTTAATTGGTCTGTTTTTAGGAATTACAGAGTCCATTTAAAGTCTCGGGTACTACAGCAAATATAGATATATGCAATATTACTACATTGTCGGAAAATATACAATTTATTTTGACGACCTTTAGAAACAAGTAGAAATGCAATTCTCTACAAGAAGTTATCACCTGTTTTGCAGCGAGTACAAAAGAACTTTATATTTCTTACAATGTATAAATATTGTTTTTATCCCGCAGTCCAAAAATAAATTTTTAATTTTATGAAAAACATGAAAAAAGTCCACTTATAGTCGATACATGATTTTTACTTGTATTTTGGGCAGGTATTATATTAATACCGTGACATTACAGACAAGTGTTTTATTTGACATCATGTCGCAAACCAGGAAAAAATACTAAATACTATTAGATGTAAGGACAAGGGTACCAGGAGTATCTTCAGCACCACTGAATAAAGTAAACAGACTTTCGGCTACTTTTATTGTATGTAGCAAACATAAGGATTGCAGGATTAATTACTTTTAATTGGTTATTTAGGAGTCTATTAAAAATCTTAAGGATTCTAGCAAATCTATATATTATCTTTAATATTTGTCTTTTTTCAGGAATTGGAGAGTCCATTTAAAGTCTCAGGGATAACAGCCAATCCAGTGATTTATAACATCATGCGCGTGGTTGTGTTATCTGCGTTCTCTGCCGTCCTTTCAGAGCTTTTAGGATTCAAACTGAAGCTCTACAAAATAAAGCTCAAAGCATAGCACAGAAATGAATGAGTGAGAGTTGTTGAACAGATTAAATACATCTATAAATCCATGCTTGAATTGAAGAAAATCATTTAAAAAGTCTCAGAATTCCATATTGAACTGTATCAAATATTATTATTTAGTAGGTATGTAACCAGTCATTTGAATGTTTTGAATCAAGGCTGGAAAATAAGTATTGTGTCATTTGTTTACATGTAGTATTAGTCGAATTGTCAGTTTCACAGGGCTTTTTACAATTTTATGAAATTTTATCTTTTTTTAGCTTTTAAATATTATGATAAATGTCTCACTTTTATAGGGTAGCCTTATTTTACTGGAAGAATTACTTACGATTAAAATAAACTGTTAAATTCAGTGGCGATATACAATTTAAAAATACAAGCTTGCTCTTACAACATATTTATGGAATGATCATTGATTTTGATAAATTGGAAATTTAAAAAATTGTATCTTCTTATATTTAAACAGAATTAATTTAATTAGAATGTAAAGGCACAGATTGTTTATATTTGTACATAATGATTCTTATTAAACAGTAAATATTGACAAATCAATGTAGTAGGTGTTCCTACTGAAAAGAAGATATTCCCGGTGTTACCTTCAAGTTTATAAGTTGTAATTTGCCAAAATTTTGAAAAATATCAACATAGTGTTATAAAATATGGTTGCATTTTAATACGTTGATAAATTTGTTAGAGTGTATTATGTTCAGACCAGTGAAATCTGTTACCAGCTCCTTCCATGAAAGCCTTCTTGTAATCAGTAACATCCATGAAATCTTTCTAGTAATCAGCACTATTTTATAAAATCTTTCTTGTATTCATTTTACATTTAAATCCATAGAAAAATATGTATTGAAGGAAAAATTAATTAACATTTAAATGGTTTTATATACAGGTTAAAAATAGCACTAGCCTGATGGCCAGGACATAGAATTTTTAACTGGCAAGCTACCACGCTAAGTGGTGTTGAAAGTTTAAGTGGCTAGTATATATTACAAATTAATAGTTTGTTCAAAACAAAGTTTAATTGCTGAAGATATGGGCTAGGATCTTTCCAAATGGGGCTGGTGAAAAGTCACTGCTGAAGAGCTTGGGCTAGTTTGTTCAGCAACAATTTAAAGCCCTGTAGACACATTTTGTTATACATTTTTTGAGAATGAGAGGTTTGTGTTTAAAGTAATTTTAAGTAATGTATGTATGTGTATGCGTTAAGATGTTGTCATTACATGTGAATTTATTTAAAGTGTTATTTGGTGTGTACATATTTGTAAAAGTGTTTTTACTTACATACATTGAGTTCATTTTCTGGAACATTTTCATTTCATCTTTTTTAAGAGCTGCTTAAGAATTACTGGTTTGGTGGCACTTGAAGTTCATCCCACCATGCACCATCCATGATTTAACAATGTCAGCTGTCACTAGGTGGAGCTTTAATGGTGGACATTCATGATTTAGCAATGTCAACTAACATTGGTGAAGCTGTTGTGATGGAAACCAGTCCAATACTGGTTTCCTAAATTTTCCACAAGTGTTGTGGTCTCATTTAATGTATCAGTTTTATATTTACCAAATGATTTCTCCTACAAGGGGAGCATCTAGTGCAACATAATTCCATTATATAGTTACATCATTCCTGGAATGTTTTTGAGAGTTTTTATAAAAAGTTGAATTACATACATGTATGTGCCTTCTGCAGTTTCCAAACAGAAATTATTTGAAAAAAAAATTCAATTTTGAAATTACTTCTTGTTTATAATATTGCATGTATGATGGAAAAAGTTTTTTGTTTGCCATTGGATTTTTTTCAAAGTTTTCTTGTGTATAGCACATAGCTATTTGAAAAATTGTATGCATGTAGCATAGAAATCATTTCCTCCTTCTACATTTATATGAATTGAACTTTATCTTGCAACCAGGAAGTAGATTACTAAGGTAACTCATTATCAGGGCTGTTTCAGAAAACAAAGGGATCTTTGAAGGCACTTGTATTTTCTGTAAGGAAGTTAGGCAGGTGTATAAGCATATTTTAAGTAGACATTAATGAAGAAAATTATGCATATGCTGGGATCTTTGAAAGCACTTGTATTTTGGCTAGTCTTTTTTTTGGGCTAGTCAAGCAGGTGTACAAGCAAATTTGATGTGAACCTTACTGTAAGAAAATTATGAAGTTTTGCTGAAAATGCCTTCAAACACCCCTAGAAACGTTTTTGGAATGGCCCTCTTTTTTTGTATATAATTAATTTATGGCCAGTTCAACTTAATTTGATAATCCAATTCACAAAATACTACGGGTTTTAATGAATTGCTAAAAATAGCAATGCTAATTTTATAACCATGGTATCGTCAATATTTATATAAACCTGCACTCAATGGGTTTGTATTTTTATTTTGGGATGAAGTTTGTTTTGAAATATTGCAGTAAATTTGAAAACCTGTACTAAATAGGTGTTCATTTATTTATATTTTGAGGTGAAGTTTGTTTAGTAATATTGCATTGAATTTCAAGTCTGAGATGCTAGTTGCAGTGAGAATTTCATTTCAAGATAAAACATTGACAATAAAAGTTTCTGAAGGGTTTCTCGAATTGACATCAATAAAACTACACATGGAAACTGACGAGGACATTTTATTCCATGTTGACAATTATTGTTATCTTGTTTGTAGGTCAGAAGAAAACTTGGGTTTCGTTTTGTTTTATTTAGTTCTGACATTACAAATGAATTATTTTTTGGTACTTAACGCCTTCATCTTAACAAGGGGAATAACTTGTGTGTTGTTTAATACCCTGATTAAGAGGTGTGTGTGTGTGTCTGTTTGTTTGTTGGTCATTAGATAATTTGAAAATTACATTATATTATCTGGTAAGGTTTTTTCCTGTCATGTGACCCACCATAGTTTACAATGAGCCAAAATTAGATTTTAATATAGGGTGCTGGTTTATTGGTTTATTAAGTCAAGGTAACTCTATTTTTAAGCAGTTCACCAAAGAGAGTCTGCTGACAGAGATGAAATAAAATAGATATACTGGCTAGTTAGATTATGAAAACAGTTATCAAATTCTAAGCATTAGTTTTGTTATGATGATTGCCAAATGATTTTTTTTTTTCAAATTAAAATTAATGATTGCAGCAGAAGAAAAGTAATTAACTAGGTTTATTTATAACTTTATTAAACACCAATCAATCAATCATAACTTTTATAGTTAGGCATTGTATCTGGAGGGATTTGTCACATTTTTGTCATCTGTATACCTTCAAATATTGTGACCATTCTTTATTTTTGCTTAACATTTAAGTTTTTAGTGAGTTGTTCCCCTTTGTTTTTATTTAAGGAAACTGTGACACCCCTGTCCTATGGACATATTATTTGGTTTTATTTGTATTGCATTTTTAAATATTTTTAAGTCTGCATCAGACAACACATAGGGATTACTTTGTTGTTTTTTTTAACAGTTTTGCTGTTTGAAAAAACCTACTTTATTATACTTATTACATTTGAACAAAGAATTTTTAGTTGTTGTTGAAGAAAAGAAAAAAATAGTTGTTTGTAATCAGACAAAATTTTTAATCAATCTGATAAAGGGATAAAAGAATAAAAGTTTCTTGTATGTGTTTTTTAGGAAAACTGATATTCCACTAGTGATGGAAATTGTATGTTTCTTTGAATGCAGGCTGAACGAGCAAAATAACAAAATTATTCCTATCACGAGTGTAAGATCACACAGGATTACTATCATGAGTGGAAGATAACACAGGATTTCTCTCCCGAGTGGAAGATCACACAGGATATCTATCTTGAGTGGAAGATCACGCAGGGTTTCTATCCTGAGTGGAAAATCACACAGGGTTTCTATCCTGAGTGGAAAAACACACAGGATTTCAAAAAAATTGCTTGAAATAATTTATTTCTTTTGTAAAACCAATAATTTTTACATCATGATTTACTATATACTTACAATTTTTTAAATCTGGCATCTAACCAGAATACCTGATTACTATTACGTTTCTATAGTAAATGTTTTTTGTTTCAGGCATTCTGATTGGATGTCAAAAACAAGTAAAGCTAAGTGCATGTGAAAATTCTCTTAAGCCAAAATGAACCATGTGCAGAAGACAACATTTGTTTTAATTGATATAAAGTAAAAAAAGTTGTTGATCTTTCTAACCTAGTGGCAAAGCACGAAATATCAAGGGATTATAGTGTTAATGATCCAGAGATTTTTAAACTGGTGATTGTCTGTATTTACAACTTTGCATTGTGTTTTTGTTTACAACTTTGCACTCTTTGACCTGAAAAATAACTCACATATGAAATTTGTTTACATAATTGAAGCACATGTCTTCTTGAGATGATCTATTTTCCTTTTTTTGTTTTTGACAATGTCTCTAGAAAGTTTTTTTTAAACAGTAAATCAGCCAATGTCATTGAATGATGTTGCATGAGGATTTATGTGAAAACTGAGGTACAAATTTGATTTTCATTTAACCCTAGATAAATATTCTGATTAAGTTTTTTAATGTTTTTAAAAAGTGCAAGTTGGACATGGGAGGTAATAAACTGAGAGGAAGTTGTACAAGGGAGATAAGTACATATTAGAAGGTAGTAAATACTAGTCTTGATCATCCAGAGGCTTTAATTGCATTTTTGTCTCTGGTTTCATCTCTATATTAAAGTCGTGATCATTATCATTATTTTTATAAACTATTACTTTATCAATTCCACAATCAAGAGAGAATCTTACTTTGACGTCACTTTATAAGTAGAGAAATGTTTTCATGGTTTTCCTGGTCTAAAAATAGAATGATTGTTTTGTCTCCACCTTTAGGAAGCAAAATTACAACAAGGTAATTAATCCCAGACGCAATTATCTATGCGTCTGGGTGGTCGAGACTAAGTAAATACAAGTTGACAATGATAAAGGGAGATCACCCTTGGTAACTATCAGTTCAATTGCACGCTGAATGACCATCGTAAATCATAGCAAACCATAAACCTGCTAAAATGAACAGTGAGAAGCTCCATATTAACAGTCAATAGATCCAGAATTGGCAGTTGGATGAAAGTATTAAAAGGTGAGCATGCTGAAAATAGTAAGTAGCCTCTTACTGGAAACAAACAGGAAGTAGATCTGTATTATATATGAACAACAGACAGCTCAACAATGTGAAATGTACAGTAAGTAGCTCTTTACCAGAAATGAACAATGTCTAGTGCTATGTTGGAATTGGACAGTGCCATGTTTGAAATAGACAATAAAACTTATTTGAAAATGAGATTTAATGTGCTATAACTATATAATATATAGTGTTTGGAATCGGAGGATATTGGAAAATGCCATCATCATAAGACTTCCATTTATTAATCGTTACGGTAGGTATGGAATTCTTAGGATGTTGGCATTATTGATTTGAAAATATTGTTAAGATACTGTGTTACAGAAGAGAGGTATTTTCTTAATATTGTATCCAGTTTTGTTTAGATTATTTTATTTTATGTTTTATTTTATTAATATTTACTCTGTAGATTTTTGTTATTTCTAACACTTACCTTGAGCTGAATGTTAGCCAACATCCATACTATATCTAACATTTACCTTGAGCTGAAGTTAAGCCAACATCCATACTATTTCTAACACTTACCTTGAGCTGAAGGTTAGCCAACATCCATACTATTTCTAACACTTACCTTGAGCTGAAGTTAAGCCAATATCCATACTATTTCTAACACTTACCTTGAGCTGAAGGTAAGCCAACATCCATACTATTTCTAACACTTACCTTGAGCTGAAGGTAAGCCAAGCCATACTATCTCTAACACTTGAGCTGAAGGTTAGCCAACAGCCATACTATGGATAGTATTTTGTAATAAATAAATAATTGTACTCGTGAAAACTTGATTTTTTGTATACTGTCTTTTATTTTATCAGCACATGTTTCAAATTTTTATTTGACAATTTTCAACATCACCCAATGCAAAAAGGCTAAAGCTAACATTTTATTTGTTTTTTAAATTCTGTATTTTCTCTCAAACTGCAGTCTAACACCCGGTTTACACTAAGCTTCAAATAGGCTGAAACTAACATTTTATTTGCTTTAAAATTGTTTTTTTTACTTAAACTCCAGTCTAACACTAAGCAAATAATAAAATAATTGTCAATGTAAGCCATGGTCAGCTGTTACCATCATTTGTCATCTGACCATTTAAACATTGTTATTTTAACTGACTGGGTCAATTTTAATAAACTTACCATAACTTATGGAAAGTAAGATAAAGTTTTCAAAATTTTGTTCTAGGTAGCTACTATTTGTGATTAAAACCCATGTAAGTAATATTTCTTTACCAGCATATAAGACATCTCATTGGCTATTTACAGAAAACAGAATTAAAGCAACAACATTTCTCTTCCTCAATTTCTACACCAAGTTTAATAGTCACATAATATGATCTATTCTTATGCCTTTAAAATCTGAATAGTCCATTTTTAGCTCACCTGTGAGCTATTGCCATCACTTGGCATCCGTCGTCGTCGTCGTCGTTAACTTTTCTTCAAAAATCTTCTCCTCCAAAACCACTGAAGGGATTGCTTTGAAACTTTGCACACATCATCAGTAAAATGTCCTCTACCGAGTTTGCACAAATCATGGCCTCAGACCAACCAACATGGCCGCCATGGCTAAAAATAGAACAGGGGGTCCAAATACAGTTTTTTTGCTTATAGTTTAAAAAGTATAACAGATACCGGAAAACCGAAGAGACCCTCCTTCTTCAGCATCTAAAGGTCTACAAAACACTCCATTGAGTCAAAGTTGTATGATGACTCCTTGTAGGTGTTATTGCCCTTTAATTGTCAAAATTGATGATTTTTGCCATTTTTGCCTCAAAATCTTGAAAATTATTAGAACTAGAGAAAAAGTTAGCATTGCTTAATTGTTCTGCTCTATGAGGGCTACACAAATGACTGAAGGGTCAAGATTGTCTGATTAACCGTTTAAGAGTTATTCCCCTTGAACTGTTTTTTTTTAATCGGTTTTAATTGATTTTTTAAAATCTTCTCCTCTGAAACAACTGAAAGTACTGCTTTGAAACTTTGTACACATCATCCGTCAAATTTCCTCAACCAAGTTTGCACCAACCATGGCTGCAGATTAACCAACATGGCCACCATGGCTAAAAATAGGACGGAAGGGGAGGGGGGGTCAAATACAGTTTTTGGCTTATATTAAAAAAAGTGTAACAGATACAGGAAAACCGAAGAGACATGCCTTCATCTGCATCAAAAGCTCTACGAAACACTCCATTGGGTTGAAGTTGTATGATGACTCCTTATAGGAGTTATTACCCTTTAATTGTCGAAATTGATTATTTTTGACATTTTTGCCTCAAAGTCTTGAAAATTATTAGAACTAGAGAAAAAGTTAGCATTGCTTAATTGTTCTGCTCTATGAGGGCTACAAAAATGACTTTAGGGTCAAGATTGTCTGATGAACCGTTTAGGAATTATTCTCCTTGAACATATTTTTAATCAATTTTACTTGATTTTAAAAAATCTTCTCCTCTTTAACCAATGAAAGGACTGCTTTGAAACATTGCACACATCATCTTTAGGACGTCCTCTACCAAAATTGTGCAAATCATGACACCTGACTACCTACATAGCTACGTTGGCTTAAAATAGAAAAAATGAAAAAAGGGGGGGGGGGAGTCAGGGAGTTTTTGACTGATAGTTAAATAAGTATAACAGGTACAGCAAATTTGAAGTGAACCTCCCTTCTCCCTCTAAGCATCAAAAGCTCCTCCTTATAGGAGTTATTTCCCTTAAAAGGTCAAAATTAATGATTTTTGCAGAAGTGTTGGGCAATTCCTTATAGCAAAGAAAAGCTGGAATAAAGGGTTGTTTGGTTTCAGGTTCAGGTGAGCGATACAGGCTCCTGGGAGCCTCTAGTTACTGTTAAAATTGTCAGGTTTTATCACTAAAGTTAAATTTTAAGAAATACTAGAAATTTCTGATAGGATTATACATTCAGAAATTTGAAATATTCCTTAAATAACAAATAGTATCACTTCTGCTCTATATTATATATACTGAACGACAGCTGATGGTAATTGATCCACCAGTGTGTACAGGGTGTTTGTAGATACTATTAGGTAACTATGGTTGAATCCTGGATTCTTAGAAGAGGGCCTGCTTACCTAAAAAAAGGGGGTGATCTGGACACATTTTTTAACACACAAGCCATGCTGCTTCATAAAGGGGACCCGGGCCTTCTCTTCCTCTTCTCTGGATCCACTATTGTATATCCTTTTTTATTGTTAGCATTAGTGCAATAGTTTATATACATATTTTATTGTATGTTAAATATCTGTTTTTGTGCACTTAACATGTGTGAATATTACTTGTAACCTGATACTTTGACCTTTGACATTCAATACTACCACTGTTTAACCTATAACCTTCACCTATATTAGACCTATTTATTAAAATGTTTAGATGTCCCGGTTTCTGCGGCAAACCTGTAATGTTGTTTTTTATGATCGCAGACTTATATTGTGTGAAAGATTATTTGCCCCTTGACCAGAAACTCACTAATCTGGAAAATAGGGTTATCTGCCCCTTGACCAGAAACTCGGTAAACTGGAAAATGTGGTTATCTGCCCCTTAACCAGAAACTCAGTAAACTGGAGAAGGGGGATTTTTGCAATAATATTGATGATAACAAGTTGAAAATGTGTGACACTTTAATGTTACGTGTGGTTTCTTTATTTGTAGAATTGATTGGATGGAAAATTTTAAATGTGTTGTATTTCAGACTTATTGTATATTGTAACAGTGAATCACCGTAATCATTTTGTCCAAAATATTTTTATTTGTTTTATTGTGATAGCAATGGTTAAATCATTGCGTGTGTTGTTGTTGAGTAAAATTGAATAAAAACGTTTACAAAATGGCTTAGTTATTTAGGTATTTTTTTATATAAAATTCATGTATCCTTCACTTGATTTAAGTCATTGGGACCATACTGGGACGGTTTCCAATGCTCGACACACAGAGCTTAACAGCGTGTCCCAAGGTGCCAGTTAGATAATTCCCTCTTGTTGGGATTTCTCTGGTCATAATACAGAAAGCCTGACAGCGTACCGTAGTGAGTGACGAGTTTGGAGCTCTTCACGCTAAAGACTTGACGTGAAATTAAAAAGAAGAGTAGGCTCATTTTAGTCTCTAAAAGGCTTAATATTTCTCTCTTAGCCATACTCCATGCTTTTATAGTGACAGTCAAAGTTGTGTTCTTGTTGGTCCACCCCTAGTCCACGTTGATGTTTTGTATATTAACTTGTTCTCGTCCTGAATATAGTTGAAATTCTGTTCGCTGGACGTTAAACAATCAATCAATCAATCAATTATTTAAGCTACACTACCACGAGATCAGTGTCGCAAGTTGAACTTTTTTGTACCTTGATTGGATTTTGGTAGTGTCTAATGCCAAGTGTATTATTATCTTTATTTAAACCACTTCACGTCAAGCTTGGTGAAACGGCCCTTAAGTTTAAGAATTGCCTCCATCTATGGAAACTAAAGCCTCTAAAGTTATGAAATTGAGGACAACAATATTCTAGGCTAAGAATTGTCCATGGTTCTGGAGCCAGAAGTGAAATTTTTGTCCGGGTGACTTGACGTGAAAACCCGGGTAATTGTCTGGTGAAGTCGGACCGGTGGGTGATTAAAATAGGGTATCCATTTTGTGCTATCAAACTCCTACAGTTTTCAACCCAGATCTCTGAAACTTCACAGGAAGATTGCACATGTATTGAAGGTGTGCACCTGTTATTATGGAATTTTTCAAGAATTTTTTCCTTAAAGTTTCCAGACTTGGGAACTTAGTCATTTTTCTGAACATTCGAGAAGATGATAACTATTTTGTGTAATTAACTGCTCGTACAGTTTTCAACATAGATCTGTGAAACTGTAAAAAAAGATTGAACAAGTATTGAAGTTGTGCACCTGCTATTGTGGAATTGTTCATGAACTTTTCCTAAACTTTTCCAGACTTGGGAACTTGGTCATTTTTCAGAACATTTGCAGAAGACGATACCTATTTTGTGTAATAAACTGCTCCTATAGTTTTCAACCCAGATCTCTGAAACTCCACAGGAAAATTGCACATGTATTGAAGTTTTGAACCTGCTATTATGAAATTTTGTCTAATTTTTAAGACTTGGGAACTTAGTCATTTTTCAGAACATTTGCAGAAGACAGTGCCACCATGCATTACGAGTGGTCAGTTGAAGACTTCAGAATGAAAATCGCACAAGGTTCCCAATTTAACCAGCATTGTCCAAAAGTAGTTTATTTGCTGGTCAAAATGTGTATCGATCCGACCTAAATGCAATCAAACTCCGTAACTCCTCGTGTATTACCGGGATAGAAAACAGTACCCGATATCCGAGATTTTTTGCTTACATGCATTACAATGTTCATACAGGTATAAAATCCTCGAAAATTCCTGGAATTTGATAAAATGAAATTCATGGCCTTGAAAAGTTGTGGAATCCCAAAAATATGATAAAAGTTATGAAATATTAAACTTGTACAAGTTTCAGATCATGTATCATTATATTTTATTATATAACATTAATTTTTAACTGCACCATTATCTCATATTTATGTAAAACTGCAAGTCAATGACACTGTCATGGTTAATTCAGTTATGGAAAATGGTCCCAAAGGTCCTTGAAAAGTAATAAAATTTTGAGACAAACAAGTTTTTTTCTCATAAATAATAGCGTCCAGTTTTTATAGGGGAAAGGTACTCGGTTACCCCCAACCACCGCCTACTAGGAATCTTTGTCAAGTAGGTTTAAACTCGAGTACAAACTCCTTAGCCAAAGTCTGACTTGAACTTAAAACTTCAGTGTTGACATGCCGGTAACAAAAGTAGTTAGTTACTACATAATCCATTTGACTGGACTCCGAGCTTCCGTCATGGGAGGTTTAATTCGACTCTGAACCTCCGTGGTGTGTCAAGGTCGTAAATTCAATTTCACATAAGAGGGGGTGGGGGTCTGGGGTAAATGCCACTGTGTAATAAAACACTATTTTTTGTATTTCAAATGTTGTCTAAGTGGTTTTTAAGCGCGAACAATACAAAAGGAGAGAATTCATTTTTTAGACGTCGGAGGTATGAGTGCCCATAGGTAGGAGAGGGATTATTTGTTGTTGCACTTTCCGTTTCTTTTTCAAATTTATTGAAATTGTATAAGCCGTGGAAAGAATTTATCGGTGTTTAGAATTCAATATATTCTGGAAGTTTGCATCTGTAAATTGGTTTTACCTACATGTATGTTAACTTGAAAATTAGTAAAATTGAAAAGTAATTTTTATGAATCTAAAAGAACTCTATGCTCCCCGCATTAAAAACAGGTACGCTATGAGACCATTACTTTGGCCCGTTAAATGCCTTAGCAAATATTGGTGATAACTTGCTCTCGTTCTAAACAACGTTTTATATCAATAATAAAGCAATATTAAGTGCGTATTATTAAATGAAGTTAAAAATACCTTATCCTGGCACTTAAAAAAAATTGTCATGACGATAAATTATGTCATAATTAGGAGATAACTGAGGCACATTTACGGAATAGTTATATCGTAATATCGGAATACTTATATTTAAAAAATTACAGTGGTTCTAAATGATGAATGCACATTTTTTAACATTTTTATCCTCAACTGTTTAAAAAGAAAGTTTCTATGTTTAGCGGAAAAATAACTAGCGAGTATAACCCCACATTAACTGTTTATATTACGTTTTTTAAGAAGTGTCTTTTCTATACAGGTGATCTTGATCTCATGAGGTACATTGTCCCTGACCTCATATAACCCCGTCAGTGGCGAATACATGATTTCTCTTGAAAGGGGGCGGCTCTGCAGGGGATTCAACGTCACCCCTGAACCCACCACTATTCGTGTTACAGAAATAGACGTTACTTCTTAAACTTTTGAGCGTCCGTAGTTGTGCGGAATAAACCTTCTTACGTCTCGTTTTAGATAATGGCACGCCTTTTTTAACACCTTGAGCAGCAATTTCAGCAGCCAGCTGCGCGGACCTGTGTGGCCCTTTTTAGGTGGCCGAGTGGTTAGGGTTGTTAGTCATCTTTTATTGATCACCTGCCTGTCAAAATTGAGGTTGCAGGTTCGAGTCTTGCTGCAGGCATTGTGTTTGTTGTTTGAATGGTGTTGAACGCCACCTGAAACAATTATAAACTTGCAATCTTTACTAATTAATATTGGAGTCGAACAAACCCTACCCGTAGTGCGACTCCATCCTTCGACCTCAGTCAGTAGTTCAACTACCATAATCCTCTGCACCGAGGCCCCGCGACATTAATCTTCAATGACAACGATTCTCAGTTTTACTACCTTACAATTGAACAAAAAGCAATACATCTTATAAGCTTAAACTGGAATTAACCACAAAGTTGTTGTTCTCTACTGACGCATTTATATTTTAACTTACAAAGTCGTTATGACGACGTGTTATATTATCAATTCGCAGGCGAAATGTAGCTGCCGCTGTCGCGTTTGATTCAGAGAAGGCGCGCTTGATTCATATTCTTAAAAGTGATTGAATGTGCTTACCCATGACGAGAGTTCCATTCGGGTTAAACACGTTATTTCATTCAAACGAGGTTTATTGTTATATTGCGTCGATTGTCTTGTCAGAAAGTCTAGAAAGTCGAAAGATATGAAAGTAAAGTAGTGAATAAAAATATGACCAGACTTTGTGGTTTATCCATTTTGATGAAATCTAAAAACTAGAGTTGTCAGTCAGCTTGTTTTCTGCATGGAGAATTTAATCACAGTACGGGCCTGTCAAAAACTTGAATACGACAAATGCGTCGCAAAATGTTAAATATTTTTAATCGTGTGAATATTTCACAAAAAACATAAGTAACAGGTAATGCGAAACTAAAACTACATTGTCGAACATGGCTTTACATCCGTAAACCATCAATGTGACCAGTAATGTGACTTTGACGGCTTAGCAATATATTTGTAACCTGTGCTGCATTTGAAAATAAAAACACAATTTTGGCGTGAGATAAAATTTGTTATTTTTTTTAAGTGAAGGAAATTTTAAAGGATGAGATTTCTTACTTTCTCATTAGCATTTGCTGTTACGTTTTGTACACATCTAAAGGGTAAGTATAATTTATATAAAGCAATGACATCTACAGGAAAGATAGACCATGTTTTAGATAATGGCATGGACTTTTGAGTTGAAATTTTTCCAAAACTCAAAATCGAAAATAAACTCAAGTAAATTCTAGAACTAACGTCTAAATTGGTAAAACCTAGTCAATTTTTATATTTAAATGAAACATTTCCTTCGTAAGGAGTTGTCTCCCTTCAAAACTGATATGCATGTATATAAGAACAGAAGCATTTAAGTTTCATATTATTTCCAGTAAGAAATCTGAAATTCTATGTGGTCAGTCTGTGTGGTCATTTTAAGAACATCACATTCGGATTTAGTCTGTCAACTCTGAGGTTACGGGTCCGAGTCTCACTGCGGGAAAGGTTTACTCTCCTCCAATCTTAATTGACAAGGATTACAAGTTTCTTACCGCAGGTCGGGGTTTTCTCCGGGTACTCCACCTCACCCAATTGCAAATAATGGATATAGCTGTAAAATAATCGCTTAAAGTTGCGTTATATGATTATCGCGAAATTAAACGCTTAGAAATATATTTGTGTCAAATTTTAACAATCAAAGAAACAAATAACTAGGGCCTATACAAGAATAATTTTTAAAGACGTAAAGTAGCTGTTCTTTAGTTCGTTCAGTTTCATAGTTCTTTTGAAGATGGATGAGGATGACTAAAACATCGGTTTTAAAGTAGACATTTTACATTTCAGAAAAATTAGGAGAGAAGTATACAAATTATGGTAATTTATTTTATGGTCTTGAATTATTGGTTGAAATCTCGTAATTAAACGCACAGTTTGAAATGAAAAAAATGTCATAATGCCGTGATTATTTATTTAACTAAACGGCATATGAATTCTACCAGTCTAAGCTAAATCATTATTAGAATATTTCTAAAATAAAACCCGTTTTATCATAGGAAGAGATGTAATTTCCAATGGGACATGATTAACATGTATATGGCAGTTAGCTTTCTTAGCTTTCAGCTTTTTGTGACTTTTTAACTTTCAACATTTCATCCTATTCACAAAAGTATTTAAATGGCGTATTATTTCCCTTTGATAATAACGTCTGTAATTATGGCATGTTGACACAAGGTGGCGGGGTAGTCTAGACATGGGTTGGTATGTTTTACTTATTCTTTTGTTTATTTCGTTTTTTCTTCTTGTTGTTATCACAATACATGGTAGCATCCCAGATTCCCTATTCCCATATTGCCGAGTCCAGTTAGCCGATTCCCAACTTGCCGACATTGAAAAAAGTTAAACTATATGTTATTATTGATTTTAGACAAAAATAATGTTTTGTCGGAGAAGTTGTTTGATAATATATCGATTTCATGGAATTAGTATTATGAAGATCTTTGTATTGTTTCGTATAGACGTAATTATTAAAATAGATAGACCTATATTTTTTTTTTCGTTAATTTGCCATCAAGCACTAGATTTATAACAAAGCAACTAATATATCATCATCTAAAGTTGTCAGCGTCGAATAAGTGTTGTACACCTCTCTCATTTGAATCGTCGGATTATCGTCAGCTCTTTGACAAAACATTTTACTCCAGCATGTCCAGTTACTCGTCGAACTCAGAACATCAGCTTGTGTTGCGAAAAGGTTGTGTTTTCAGTTACGCCAAAATTAATCAACTTTTGTTTTAACTACTGCAATGGTAACCAATTTTAGTTGTTATATTGCCGAACAATTTAACAACTTTTTTCGAATAAGTTGTAAGTAATTTCTTAAATAAAAAATATTTTAGCATAAATTTGTTTTATTCGGCAATTTGGGAATCGGCTAAATGGGCTCGGCAAATTGGCATTCGGCAATTTGGGATTCGTCAATTTGGCATGTAATCCAATACATGTTTTAAAAATCAAATGATTGGGGAGTATATTTATGTGCAAAAATGAACTTGCAATTTCAATTTTTATTTCAATAAATTAAAATTATTTACTTTTATGAAAACAAAATGTGAACATTTATTTACGGCTTTTCATTTAGATTCATTCTATAAGAAAAAAAGACAATACAGAAGACATCGTTAAAAGTAAATTTAACATAATAGTGTATATGATAATCATTATGGATATTTTATTGATTACTCGATGATTCCTAGCTATAGACAGATATCGACGACAAGTGACGACAGCCTCAAACCTAACTATAGAAGTTTTGTTCGTGGTGGACTTTGCGGTTTACGCGAGGTATTTTAAAATTTTTAATAAGTTCAAGCTAAATGTATTATTTTACATGTTGCGTCGTCATGTCGGTGGTTCGATCCAGGTTCACCGCCTTTCTCTGTCAATAAAACTTCGCCATTATATAAACTATATAAAATTCTCCACCGAAAGTTTCAATGATACCTTTACAGTACACTAAGCTTCATACATTACAAAGATATTTCAGTATTTAGACATGTACTACTTGAGCTTTTCACTAGTATTATCATTAGAGAAAGGCAGTCCCAGCTGATGGAGGGGACTATCATTCCTGGGCGATTATCTGGGCTTCATAAAACATCTCAAATCTTAGGATCTAGTCAAACTTGTCCTCAACTCAAATATTGACCAATCGGATTGCTGGAAAATTTTAGATCGATTAAAATCTCAAGGATCTGGGGAAAATTTCATTTTGAGAAGTTTTATGAAACTGGATCTGGTACTCATGTTGTTTAAACCGTTTGGCACAGACCGAAATCTAAGAAGCAACAAAGTATTTAAAAATGCATATATCCTATGCATTTATACATAATATTTATATAATAGTTGCTTACATAGAGGGTATTGTCATGATTTCTTGACTGCACAAGGGAGAGTGGTTAATGCCTGAAACATAGATAATGCTCGAGCCAAAGGCTCAGTGTTAAAGGCAATATCACTGTCCCGAGTGCTGTCAAGTATCATGATAATGCCAGCTATATAAGCAACTATTATATTTGTATTAATGAAGAATTCAGGGGCGGATACAGGATTTTCGAAAGGGGGGGGGGCGTAAAAAGGGGATATCGGAAAAGGAAGGCCACGAACAAGGTTTTTATAGTGTTCAGTAACCTTTATTTGGTACAGTTTATACAACAGAGATATCATAATAAACGAATTAGTACCGTTAATGCATAAATTTATGGCGAAGACGAGCGGGGATTACATGTTTGCCTTCGGCGCTGGTTGTAAACCTCCCTTTTGTCTTTTTTTCTTTCCTTTTTTTAAAAGGGGGGGGGGGGGGGGGTGGCGTACGCCCCTACGCCCCCCCCTTGGATCCGCCACTGGAATTAAGAAACCATGTGTTGAAGACTGCATTATTTATTTGTAGCTGCTTGCTGTATGATTTGAATGTGGGTCTCACGATATATCATTGTTTGGCATTTTAAGGCTATACACAGTTAGTTTTCTAAACTTTATGACATTTTTTCCTCATTTAGGTTGTACATGTATATATATATTTTTGTAAATTAAAAATAAACAGTTTTTTGTTGCTTGTTACTGGAGAGGGCATTACCACGACGTGATAAAGCCCTCGTGTCAAATTACTGCAGATTAATTAATACCAGCTGACCTTGTTTTATCCAATCGAAACCAACATTATTTTACTGATATGAAATAATAGCATATACATATCCCAGTAACTAGGGGAGACCACCACTAAGGTCATATTATGAAAAGCCTTGCCGCGGGTCGTAATGGGTGACTAGTTTGGAGAGAGCCGAGAGTACCACGCTCTTTACACGATTAAAATCCCTTTTTTAGATTTTGAAAAAGGGTATGCTCATTGTAGCCGCTACAAAAGGCTATGTGTTCCGTCCCTACCAAATAGTCAATACTTTTCTAATGCTAGTCAATATTGAGGTCCAAATAGTCCATCCTTATTTTTCCCGGGTAATTTATTGTTTGTAAACTTGCTCTTGTCCGGAATATAGCTGAAATATTGCTGGCAGAACGTTAAGCAAACATTCAATCAAACAAAACAAAATTCCCACAGTAATTTTTTAAATGTAGGCTTTGGTTTTTAGTCTCACTTAGAGCACGATTTTTATAGAATTTATATACTTTTATTTATGTATAATTGTTGAATTTTCATTTGAAAATTAAAGTAAAATATAAAATGTATCTTAGGTTTTTAGAACTACAGGGTGGAAATGTGCCGGAAACAGAAAATAAAATGAAAGTGTATTATGCTAGGGTCTTTGACGGGGTAAGTTTAAAATATTTATCAAGAAATGTGTTCAATTTTTGAACAAGTTTCTACAACTTAACATCATATGATTGATTTTATATATAATTTAATTTGTTTTGTAAGCTGAAATCTGATTGGCCAATTCAAACGGAGCATGACGTATTCATACGCCATTTAAAAGTGTCAAGTAAAACTTATTCGAAGATTGAAAATATTCCTTACTAAAGGCATTTGAATTAAACGTAAAACCCCCATTAAAATCAAAGCATCGTTGTTTAGTGGGCGTTGCCCGATACCAAACTAGGTTTTACTGTATAAACAAATGACTCGATTTTAAATTAAAATAGTTACTGTTATCAGGGTCTGATGTTATATGTCAGTATGAAACTAACGGAACTTAGACATGTTAGAATCGACTATAAGCATGTGTGGATTTCTTTTAACCAATTAGAGTGATGTTAAAAACACCATCAAAGTGTATTTAGCAAATAGATAAATTTTTATAAAACGAGCACATATATGATGTAAAAATGACAACACACATATACTTTAATTTATCGATTAAATGATGACAATTTTAAATTTCACTTATTTTTTTTCAGCTCAATAGAAGCTACAAGGGAATTGAGAATCCCAGAGTGAAGTTTACTCTTACATACAGTGATCTGATCATTGCAAAGGTAAAATTTCAGGAAGTCCTTAACTTTAGCGTACACATGTACTGTAAAGCGCCTGTACGAGACTGGAACGTTAACTATATTTTAATCAGCAACTCTCGATGTAACGTTACGATTGAACAGCAGATTAAAATTATGAAATCTTGTAATATGCGTAAGTTTACGAGATTTCGCCTGAGGTGAGGTCTTGAGCCATGACTCGGTGTCAGCTAGCAGCAATAGTCTAAATTCCAGGATTATTGCATACAATCTGCACACCGCGTGCTACTCCTGGAAACCAGGCTATATCGGTGGTAGACGCGAAACCCAAATTTTTGTACAAGTCAACGTTTCCTGTTTGAGGTTTTTGCATAAGAAATGAAACTTGTTCATGCTCTTTTTGTAGATCCAAGAAAGTACAAATTGAAATCAACAATTATTTTCCACAGTTAATCTTTATATAGTCCGAGAATCCTCTGCTGTCCAACGCTTTTATTTGCGTGGGACGCCAAAAAAAAAAGCGTTGGACGGCAGATGATACTCTGACTAATCATCACACTAAAATACGGCGGTTTTTTTTCATTTTGATGGGGCGTCTTTCCATAGTAAATTTAGACCTAAATAAGAACTGAAATATATGCTAGGACATTCCAGCGATTGTCTGTTCGAAACCCTTCGGATAATGTTGTTTGCGGGAAAAGTCTCGCGGTTTGTCCGAATACCATAGAAGCAGACGAACCTTAGTAAACAACGAAAGACCCTAAAGCAATAAAAATTACGGACTTACAATGTAAAATTCCCGTAGCAAAAGTCAAGGACGATTTGTGATATGTAAAAAATAGCATAGTGTAAAATATGGACAGGTTTGTTCTTTTGGATTTTCGTAATAAAAACGTAAAAAATGGAATAATAAAAAGATGCAAGTTACACGGAGGTGTGACTTTAGTATAGGTTATATTTCGCATGCCAGTATACGAAATAACACAGTAATAAGCTGGTTGAATATTTTAGCGTATATAATAAGGATTAAAAGGAAATGTGATCAGGTTTCAATCTGTCCTCATGTGCAGTTGGCAGAGTCAACCATATTTTGTACGAAGAGGTGCTCATTTAGCAAGATAACCCCTTGTGTAATAAATATCTGTCCCAATCGGGTTCCTACGTAGTAATAATCTGGAGTCTTACGATTTCTTATTCGTTGTTTAAAGATGTTAAATGAAATAGAATTTTGAGTAAGCTGGTGTAATCTGTTCCGGTGATATATAAATGGGACTTCGTTATAGAACAAATTAACATAATGCAATATATTGGAGTTTCGTTTACGTCATGCAATTATTTCCGTAATAAACACACGGTAAGACTACTCGGGTAAGACAGATCGTGTGTTATAAACGGTAAAATAGTTCGCCATAGATACTTATACAGCGAGTCTAGGGCGGAAACAAGAGTATCGCATTGTTTAACTGTAATTCAACAAATAACACATGTTGTGGAAACGAACAAGCCTTAAAAAAACCTATGTCAACATAATAATAATCTCTAAGCATACTGAATACCGAGACCTGTAACTTAAGTGATAAATAAATGGGATCTTATATAGCATTTTATTTATAAAACACGATACCACGAATTCTTTCAGTTTGCAAACTCATCAACGTGGACAACACCAATTAAAGCACCACCGGAAGTAGGTTCACCTAGAGAAATGGTGGATACAGCAGTGGCTCTAGATCGATTCCTTAACTGGGTCAACTCGAGTAGAGAGCTTCCGAACTTTGACTATGTCGTCTTGTTTACAGGGTATTTAATTCTATTAAATCGTATGATAGTCCAGCTAATAGTGACCCATACAGTTAACGGCTATATCAGATACCCCCGCGTCTGAAAATAGCCACATTATATAGCATGGACTACATTCCCAATCAACCTCATTTCTTCAATCGAACTGTCTGTTTATCTTTTGTGTACAACGACATTGTTACGGCTTCAGAGACTGGTACCTAAATTTATTTCTTAAGCATCACAAGTGTTTTATTTTAGTCGAAATCTGTTTATATTAAAAATATTTAATAGCAAATTTCATCATTCTGTCGGAGTAAATCGTTCATAGCTTATCTCATAATTGCAACATAAGAAATTCACACCATCGAATAACTATTAAAGTATTTGATCAGATTCTTATAATGAAGACGCCCTTTAAAGAAAAATAAAGTATGTTCCCAAAAACTGTTTAGCATTGTTGACCACTGCAACTCTACGTATTCATAGATGTCTTCACTCATAATGTTCCGAGTGGAAATGACTTCGGAATCATACAAGATTCAGACGATGCCAAGAAGTACAAAACACCTATCTAGGAAACATGCTAATGATTCATCACAAACTTGCCACTTGTTGTATTATTTTTGTTGTATTCCTGTAAATCTTCCTACTTACTTAGGGGTAAAGCTGGTGATATATTTTATACTTTATGCAACCCCTCTGCTTGAGAAAAGAATTTTTAGTGAAATTGTCAATGACTTACGCATATTTAAGTTTTGAATTTTCGTATTTTTAAATATATGAAAAAACTTATTGTGTAATATCGTTATATTATTGTAATACTTAAAAAATATATTTCTTTGCATAACATTGTAGTTACAACCTGACTTACGGTGGATCGACCTCAAATACAGGTATAACAAGTTGTGAGTAAGAAGGGTGTACATTAAATTACCTAAATTAAGATATTGTTTGAATTGTGTTAAACGCCAAATTTACAATTTGTTCAGTTATATCGTAGAGTTATGTTTTAATTGATGGAGGAAGCCGGAAATATCTTATAAAAAACTTCGGTAGGAAAATCTAACAATCCTTGTCAGTTCAGATTGGAGTCGAGCACACCCTGCACGTAGTGAAACTCGAACCCGCAACTTAGTGTTGACAGGCCTTTCAGTAAATAGTAATGAAGCCGCATTCTAACATTTAATTTTTTCTGAATGATGTACAAATGTAGTATTGTGAGCTTGACAAATGAAATAGTATAAGTTGGACGTTTTGATTCGTTTGGTTACTTAGTTAAAACAGTCAACCATTTAAAAATTAAAAAAACGCAAACAAATGCAGATGTAAATATTGTAAGTTCTAAGTTTCACAATTATCTTCCATTGAAATGTAGCCGTTTTAATTGACACTTTTCTTCCTTTTTTCACAACATATCACATATTGCAGTATAAAAATATTTTAATTGAAATTTCCTAATAGTTAAATTACATTAGTACAGACCGACAACGCATAGAACGTATTATATACTAAGCTGTGTACTTACTTGGAAGTACTTGTATGCTTACGTTGTCTTTGATCTATTTCAGGACTGTCGTACCCTTCATCTATCTGCCAAACAGTATCTCTATTGAGCCCAATGTCTGGACCGGTCGCCATTGTAGAGGAATCCTATGATACCAGAGTAATAGGCAGAACGGCACAGCAATTAGGTCGAAGGTCAGACAAGAAATTAGGCATACAATTGGTTTTCTATGGGAATATGGTATTGACTTACGTTGTTACGATTCGTAAAGTATCTATTTCTCGTTTCATAGTTGGCATGATTCTCAAGTTTTCCGGTTCCATGGACTGGTTTGTGGATTGTCTTTTTTGACAGTTTCCTCAATGTTCGGCACTTTGGTAAAACCTTTATTCAGTAAAAGTCGCCACCTATCTGTAGATACATCCATGTACTGAGCTACATAAAACTCACATTTCTAGACTTATGTATCATTAGTAATTTAAACCATTTGGTTTCAGGCCTGGAATCGATTAATAGTTACGAAATTCATGGAAGCAAATTTAATTGGAGTATTACATATTCTGAAATAGATGTAAATCTAACAAGTTAAGTAAAATAAACCAATTCAACAAATCACTTAAAAAGAAACAAATAAAAGAGAATTAACGGACAACAAATAACGTTAAGGACAAATGCGATAACACAAACTATGGTATTTATTAAGCTAATAGGGTGTTAATTTCCTTCTCTTTAGGAATTGAACGCATTCTTTTGAAGTTTCATTGACGTATGAAAGCGTCGACCGAAGCACATTTTCAATGAATTTGCTTCGGTCATTTTGGCGTTTTCATACGTCACTGAAACTTCAAAACAATGCATTCAATTCTTTTATTTACATTTTATTTTATTTAAAAAAAAATCCCAATGTTCTGCACAATCGTGCACAATGTATTTTTTTTTATTTTCATTACTCCGCGTTTATTGAGTACGTCGTCAAGGTAGCGCGTGCTCTTCATGGTTTCCTTGTATAATGCAAAGAATAATGATTCTTAGTAGTAGGGTGTGATCAGTTTTAGTCAAGCAAAAACGCAGGGCACCAGGGCACCGACATATATGGGCATGCCCCGCCCCCTTTCTATACACCGGAAGTGAGTCATCGGAAATTCCACCATCGCGCAAAAACATACGTGTCTCATGACGTCACCGGAAGTATATGAGTCATCGGAGCATCATCGCGCAAAACCTTATTTGGTCAACCGATTCCAGTGAGTCATAGTGTCTGCTAATAAGGATACTTAAGACGTCCATGAGTCATCGCGCGGCGTATAATTGTCATTCCATATCAATCGATGATAACGTATAATTTTAAGGAATTAATTCTCATTCGCTTAATTAAACATCTAAAACATTTTATTGGATAAATTATTTCAAACATTGCGCCGATTTTCGATCCGGTCATAACACATCAGTGAACCTAGTTTATAGCCTATACGATTAATCTCTCACGTTAAATCAACGTGTGGGGCTTATCTTCAAATCTGTTATAGGAAATATCATGTAGTTCCCATATTTACTTGTCTATTTACAATATTCATTCTCTAAACAATTATGTTTATTATTGTCTGAGTCTCTATGTATATAAACAGATAAAATTTTATTTTAAGCGTTGGTATTTCTGTTATTAATTATTTTAATTAATATATCTAAACCATTAATTTATTGATGAAACAAATATTTCAATTATCAATATTATCAATTACCACACAAGTCATAACACGTTAGTGAAC
The DNA here is from genome assembly GCA_944474755.1 of Limnoperna fortunei. Classification (NCBI taxonomy): domain Eukaryota; kingdom Metazoa; phylum Mollusca; class Bivalvia; order Mytilida; family Modiolidae; genus Limnoperna; species Limnoperna fortunei. Next base: position 19,968,411 of record OX104124.1, read on the forward strand.
CTATTTATAGATTATACGATTATCTTTCACGTTCAATTAAATCAACATGTGGAGCTTATCGTCAAATCTGTTATTCTCATATTTACTGGTCTATTTACAATTTTCCGTCTGTATATAAACAGATACAATTTTAAGTGGTGGTATTTCTGTCAATAATTATTTTAATTAATATATATAAACCATTAATTTATCGATGAAAGAAATATTTCACACACAGCACCGAAAAGCGATCCGGTCATACACATTACGGTCAGTTAACTAGACTTTTAAATAGCAGACGAAACTTAATTATGTTATCCTCAAATTACCCTTCAGCGATTAATCTTTCACGGACATCTGTTTGATTTAATCAACACTATGCTTGTGGTATATAAACAGGTAAAAAAATTTAAGCGGTGGTATTTCTGTTAATAATATATCTAAACCATTAATTTATTGATGAAACAAATATTTCAAACATAGCGCCGAATTCAATTACCACACAAGTCATAACACGTTAGTGCACCTATTTATAGCTTATACGATTATCTTTCACGTTCAATTAAATCAACATGTGGAGCTTATCGTCAAATTTGTAGTTCTCATATTTACTTGTCTATGGTCATCCCCCTCGTTTATCCTCAAATTACCCTTTCATACACTGATAACAATCAACAACATTGTCTCAAGTAACCGACACGTGCCAGACGTCTATACTCTTGATTTGATTCGGATAAAATAAACAAACCAGGGATTACCAGTTAAACAATCAATATTTTTAAATGGCGAAATCAATCGACACGATGATAGAGATGACTTTTATTTACATATATTTAATTCACGAATATATACAACGATAGAGTCATTGGTACTATCTCCATCCTCGGATTGCACTTGCACTCTGCTGAACTTGTATTGGGGTCCGTTGACGATCAGTACGTTTCTGAAGCGTGGATGATACGTTTCCGGCGCTCTTCCAAACGAATCGAAAAATTCGGGTGGTCCATTGAATGGGAAATGAAACGCCACCACCACCACCACCACCACCACCACCACCCACTACCACCCACCACCACCCACCACCACCCACCACCCACCACCACCCACCACCACCCACCACCCATCATCACCACCACCCAGCGCCACCACCACCACCCACCACCACCACCCACCACCGATACCACCACCACCACCCACCACCACCACCACCCACCACCACCCACCACCACCACCACCCACCACCACCACCCACCACCACCACCACCCACCACCACCCACCACGGGTGGTGGTGGGTGGGTGGTGGTGGTGGGTGGTGGTGGGTGGTGGTGGTGGTTGGTGGTGGTGGTGGGTGGTGGTGGTGGTAGTGGGTGGTGGTAGTGGTAGTGGGTGGTGGTGGTGGTAGTGGGTGGTGGCGTTTCATTTCCCATTCAATGGACCACCCGAATTTTTCGATTCGTTTGGAAGAACGCCGGAAACGTATCATCCACGCTTCAGAAACGTACTGATCGTCAACGGACCCCAATACAAGAGACCTGTACCAATGACTCTATCGTTGTATATATTCGTGTATTAAATTTTATGTCATTATTAATAAAAGTCATCTCTATCATCGTGTCGATTGATTTCGCCATTTAAAAATATTGATTGTTTAACTGGTAATCCCTGGTTTGTTTATTTAATCCTAATCAAATCAAGAGTACAGACGTCTGGCACGTGTAAAGGTTACTTGAGACAATTTTGTTGATTGTTATCAGTGTATATGAAAGGGTAATTTGAGGATAAACGAGGGGATGACCATAGAAAAGTAAATATGAGAACTACAAATTTGAAGATAAGCTCCACATGTTGATTTAATTGAACGTGAAAGATAATCGTATAAGCTATAAATAGGTGCACTAACGTGTTATGACTTGTGTGGTAATTGAATTCGGCGCTATGTTTGAAATATTTGTTTCATCAATAAATTAATGGTTTAGATATATTATTAACAGAAATACCACCGCTTAAATTTTTTTACCTGTTTATATACCACAAGCATAGTGTTGATTAAATCAAACAGATGTCCGTGAAAGATTAATCGCTGAAGGGTAATCTGAGGATAACATAATTAAGTTTCGTCTGCTATTTAACTGTCTAGTTAACTGACCGTAATGTGTATGACCGAATCGCTTTTCGGCGCTATGTGTGAAATTATTTATTGTAAATTAATGGTTTATATATATTAATTAAAATAATTATTGACAGAAATACCACCACTTAAAATTGTATCTGTTTATATACAGACGGAATATTGTAAATATGAGAGCTACATGATATCAGATTTGAGGATAAGCTCCACATGTTGATTTAACGTGAAAGATAATCGTATAAGCTATAAATAGGTTCACTAACGTGTTATGACTTGTGTGGTAATTGATAATATTGATAATTGAAATATTTGTTTCATCAATAAATTAATGGTTTAGATATATTAATTAAAATAATTAATAACAGAAATACCAACGCTTAAAATAAAATTTTATCTGTTTATATACATAGAGACTCAGACAATAATAAACATAATTGTTTAGAGAATGAATATTGTAAATAGACAAGTAAATATGAGAATAACAGATTTGAAGATAAGCTCTACATGGCTATAAATAGGTTCACTGACGTGTTATGACCGGATCGATAATCGGCGCTATGTTTGAAATAATTTATCCAATAAAATGTTTTAGATGTTTAATTAAGCGAATGAGAATTAATTCCTTAAAATTATACGTTATCATCGATTGATATGCGAGCGAAGCGAAGCTCTCTAATGTACAGAGTCTGCCAAATTGCACGAGACCCAAAATATGATCATCGAAAAAAAAACCTGGGCTACTCGGAATGCATTAGGAATTTACGAAAATACCGGGTCTCGCGTTAGCGAGACTCGGTATTTTCCCCCCCTTTTTTTTTACAAACGGCTAAATTAAAGTGCTTATTTTTGAAATTACCACAAAAATGCCAGACAAATTTTTTCAATCTGAAACGCTGTATTTGAAATTGAGTTTTGTGACGTCACAAACACATTATTACGTCACGTCATCAATGGAATGTAGAGGCACTGTTAGGGGGCTCTGAAGTAACGACATGAACAATGTGCGATGCTCGCATTTAAGGCTGCGCCTGCATTCATATTATGGAATGACAATTATACGCCGCGCGATGACTCATGGACGTCCTAAGTATCCTTATTAGCAGACACTATGACTCACTGGAATCGGTTGACCAAATAAGGTTTTGCGCGATGATGCTACGATGACTCACATACTTCCGGTGACGTCATGAGACACGTATGTTTTGCGCGATGGTGGAATTTCCGATGACTCACTTCCGGTATATAGAAAAGGGGGCGGGGCATGCCCATATTTGGGAGCACCACAGCACCACGCGTTTTTGCTTGACTAAAAAACCTCACACCCTACTACTATTCTTACTCATCTGTAAGGTTTCAAACCAATAGAAATCAAGAATATCGATGGAAGATATATGTATTGTAAATATATTATGATGAGAACGTAAATAATGTTTTATTCAAGTTTGGTGTAGGAGGTTTGCACTAAACCAACTTTCTGCGTTACATCTATATTGATAGTACACAAGAGTATCAGAGACAGCACTAAGTATATAGAAATCATAGCTATCCAACTACTCATTTCTGCAGAGTAGAACAGTAAGTTATTCCAAGTTATTATTTTTATAGTCTGAAAGTTGTAACACATAAACAATAGGGAATATGATTCTGACTCAATGGACGAATTATGTTTATTCACATCTTCTGAAAAATGTATTTGTGTTGACATCGATCTTTATATTGCTGTAACGATTAATAAAAATAAAATTTATTGTTTCAGTCTTGGTAGTCGGAGAGACTTAGATGGAAACTTTTGCTTGCCTTCTACGTTGAATATTATGTCACCAAACTTTCAGTTCCCGGATGAAGCAAGAGCCTCAAACTTGTGGAAGTTTTCTTCCTGTTCTATTGACTACTTTGTGGCATACGTCAGTCGCTTGAGCACGTGCGTAATAAAGGTTTATCTTCTTATGTCCAGTCGACATTTAATTGTATTTAAAACTATGCTGTTCCTTTTAGAATTCTGCCAGTTTGGTTTCTTTTCATGCAAAAACAATGTGGTAAAATATTCCTTCTTTTTAAGTCAAAGTTGTCCGATTACATTATCAATGTGCGCATGTCAAACACTGAAACATTGATTTTGTATGATAAATAATACCAATGTTATTTTGTTCAAAGAATGATTAATATTTATAATGTTTCCGTTATAGATAATTGTACGTTTTAACTTAAAAATGTGATTTCTAGAATGTTATGTCAATTTATTGGGGCATATTGTTAAAATTGAAGCTGACCTATGTTTACGTTGTCCATCAGATTAAGATTGCAATGATACTTTCATGATACTTGGGAATGTAAAACAGATACAAGTATTTGTGTCCGCTGGTGGTGACATACAATTCTTGGACTTTACTAAGGTAATCTCCCTTATGCAAAGGTACCCTGTAAGAAGGAATTACCATAGCTTTGGGATTTTATGACTCTTCAAAGTTTTGCAAATTGCTGAACACAAAGAATGTTTGGCTTGAAGCGTTACGGATGAGACTTCATGTGTGTAATTACATTACTAATGGTACCATATTAGTTTGTTTAATAAAAACAACAAAAGGTAAAACTAAACGGAGTTGAAAAATCTCAATTGAATGTCTTTTAATATTAGAAATAACATATAGAAAGAAAAATCGGAAAACATTAACAAGAAATATTGAAGATAAATATCAAGTATATGATGGACTTTGCAGAAATGGTGCTAATTGTTTATTTGTTTCTGAGCCAACTAAGTACATTTCGGATGTTCCAGCCTTTTTACGTTTACATGCTAGTGCGTTCATAGATATAGATGATCAGTGTCGGACTGTTTATGGTTCGGAATCATTTTTGTGTAGGGTAAGTCCAATATCTACATTTTTCGAAACACCAAAGTAGACATTCCAAACACAACTACACGCTATACAAAGGTGTCAATATTTTGTGGCGGTTCCTAAAAGTAAGGAACTATCCAGATCGTCTTGTTATTTACTAACTATTTATATTTCTTTCGGCACTAGTGGACATATAATCATAGTAAAGACATCTAATTATTTCTAAATCAGCAAGTACATGAGGCTTAATTGGTAATGTTTCAGATTACCAAATTAGCAAAATCTAAGGACTCTCAGATATGATCTTTCTTTGAATGATTTATTGATTTAAAGTCTTCTTAACGTCCTGCAAGGAGTATTTCAGCTATATTCAGGACAAGAACAAGAAACATGCAATCAGTAAAATGGGATGGGCGATCGGGAACAATTGACTGCCAGCAGTAAAGTATGGAGTAAGGGTTAGACTTACACCTCGAATATGACACCAACGTTCATCTTTGCACAAGAATTTACAAAATTATAAATTTGTCTCGCTTATACAGTAATATTTCAGCTTCTCCTGCATACGGTGTCTCAATTTCTCAGTTGACCAGGTACGCAAGTGCTTGCAGCGAGTATACTTATTTTTGCAAACGTCACAAATTTCTTCGGGATAAACGTATAAACCAAGGTTACAAGAAAAAAGAGGTTTACTATAGATACCATTTTTTGTTGAAAAATATTTGTTTGAAAATATCTCTATTGAAATTATGGTGCAGATCGTTTTCCCAATTTTTGAATTCAGCACACAGTGATTGTGCTGCGATGATTATAAATTACACCTACATTGTATTACTGACTCTTGTTATATGATACTCGTCCTATTTCATTCCTATTTCATCAACTAACAAACTCACATACTACAGTAATGGAAGCGTGAGGTTTGGCATGCCATAAAACCTGGCTTAACTCACAATTTCTTTCGAAATGCCTGTACCAAGTCAGTACCATTGCCGTGGATACTATATTTTTTGGTTCTAAAGTTTCTTGGACTTTGATTTGTAGATTGTTTGTTTGTTTTTTGACAGTTTCATTGGTGTTCGGTATTTTGTTATTACCTTGATTTGGCATTTTGTAGTGGCTAAAGTGAACTAACTCTTTTCCAAAATCTATAAAAGTGGTCTTGATCGTGCAAGGAGCGTGGTACTCTCCAAACAAGTCACACACTACGGTCCGTGGCCAAGCTTTTCTTATTTCCGTGTTTTAGGAAATTATCAATGTGTAAACTCCGGCGACTCACTGACAAAATAATTTGTTTGTGAGTTTGTGAGGTAGTCGACGGAGTTTACACATGGATATTTTCCTAAAAAATCCTTTTAATTCTCATAAATAGTCCTTGCGTATTTAAAGCTGCAAAGGAAGTTATAGAAACACATTTAGATCTCAAAATGTACCAAAGCCGGAAAGTGTAGAAATATATAAAACATAGTACATAAGGAATCATATATTATTAGACACAACAACTAAATGAAACCCAATTTTTAAATATATTTTATTTTAAATATCAATCGTTTTAATTAAAAATAATTGCGACAGACAAAACATTATTCCCTCTCCCTTACGATACGCTAGTAGGACGCCATCTTTGTTTACATTGAATACCGAAAGTAGTCCGCTCAGAGGAAATATCGATTTATAAATTATCTGAGATGACGTTATTTAAGTGATTTTATGAAATCAAATCACTTAATATTTATAAATTACATCATGAATAGAATTATAACCTGACAATCTCCAACGATAGGGCCATCCCTATCCACCATCCGGGGACGCGCTGGGCTGCTCTGTGGGTCGAGCATGCACTGGGAACCCTCCCAGTATGGTCCCACTCTTTTGTTGAAATGTCTTTGAAATAATATGAATTACTGTTTTCAGGGAATACAAGGTTCAGACTTTGGCTCAATTTGCCGCGGTGCTTACTGCTATTTGCCAGACAGACAAACATGCAATCTAATATTACCTGCAGATGGAACTTTATGTAATGACAAATCAGTAAGTTTTCAAAGTGTAGAATAGTTTCTAAAAAGTGTTCAAAACGTTAATTTACCATTGAAATGAACGATATTAAAAATCTTTTGCATCTTTCAGTTTTTAAATCTTCTCCTTAAGTAAATGCATAAAAACGATAATTCAACTATTTAAAAACTTAAAAAATAAGAAATATTTTAAATGATTTTTTCTTTCTATGATTACTGAAATATAAAAATCGCACATAAAATATTTATTTAAATATTTGATTTGGTTTTGAATAATTTAAAAATCATCTTTAAAAATGATTGTTTTAGTTAATTTTTACTGTAATTTTTCCAGTTATGTTTTGAGGGTGTTTGTAAATTGTCCGAATCTGCACCGGAAAGGCAAGGTGAGTTATGACAAAAATATTCTGAATATATAAATGGCGCATTTAAAGAAAAATTTTGTGGATCGCTTTTTCATTTTGTTACTTAAGTATGAAACACAAAAAAAAGATATTTGAAATTGGCTTTTCTGTTGTTTTCAACTGTTACTATGAGTAACAAAATCTTACTGTCGTTCATAAATAGAGTGAAATTCAACAGAATTAAAAAAATTGGACCAAGAAGGGGCATGAGGTTTCTTTATTGCATCAGCAAACAATTATTGTTTACTTTTTTGCCACATTCTAAATTCATTTATTATGCCATAATTTGTCCATTTTTACTAATTCTGAGTTTATAAGCTTTTCTATGATGTTAGGGTGTGATCATATTTTTTATTGGATACATGAAATGGAACAAATCTTACTTCGGTGTGCAGTACTTTAATATTATTTGAAAAAAAAAATTGCTAATAGATGGAGACCTACATCTGCTTCATCTCACAATAGAAATTATTTACAATGATGGAGATGAATAATAGAAGACATTGATATACAAACTGGACAAGGAATTACTATTACGGTCATATCGATGTAGGAAGATAAATTTGAAGCTAGGCGTGAAATATCAAGCTTTGAAACTAGGCGTGAATTATCAAGCTTTGAAACTAGGCGTGAATTATCAAGCTTTGAAACTAGGTGTGAATTATCAAGCTTTAAAACCAGGATTGAATTATTAAGCTTTGAAACAAGGCGTGAATTATCAAGCTTTGAAACAAGGCGTGAATTATCAAGCTTTGAAACTAGGCGTGAATTATCAAGCTTTGAAACAAGGCGTGAATTATCAAGCTTTGAAACTAGGCGTGAATTATCAAGCTTTGAAACAAGGCGTGAATTATTAAGCTTTGAAACTAGGCGTGAATAATCAAGCTTTGAAACTAGGCGTGAAATATCAAGCTTTGAAACTAGGCGTGAATTATCAAGCTTTGAAACTAGGCGTGACTTATGAAGCTTTCTCCTCGCTTATAATAGCGTTATAACTGTACATTGAAAGCAAAGGAGGGCAGCGAGCAGTGTTTCTGCTATATTCAGGCCGAGAACAATTAAACAAACAATAAATCAACGGGAAAAAGGGGTGGGGTATTGGGAAAAAAAGAATGTGACTGCAACTGAAAAAGTATTAAACATTGGGAAGGGACGGAGAGTTTAGCCTTTTTACTGGTAACTATGTTAGTTTATGTTTCGTAAAGGCATCTTACTTTGCGAAACCTTGCCAAATATTTAAATTAGGTGTTTTACGTTTTAATTATTAATTGAGATTATAAAATATGAAGCATCAAATCAAGTGTTAAATGAAATTTTAAGTACACACAAGTGACATACCGAACTTATTAATAATAACTACTAACTTAAAGGCAACATTAAATACGATGCTCTTAGTTTTACCAATCGGCGACAGTAAAATGGATAAGGAAGTAATATCCAATTTTTAATGTTGCATCATCTGTTGCAGCGGATTGTCCATTCGGAGACCAGCCAGTCATACCTAACAGCGATGGATGTCAAAGGAGAATATTATTTAACAATCGGACATTTGACTGTTACCAGCCTGCACTAAAACTGGTATGCTGTAAAACTTGTGGTGATTTATATACTGGAATAGGAGGTACGACAATTACATTGTTTAACATGGAAAAGCTACAGCTATTATTACCAATCTGTAAAAAGGCAAAATACATAGTTCCTTGGTGGATTGTTTTCGTAATAGATATGTTTTTGTGTGTATTGTCTTAATTAACTTCATCTGAATTAAGAATTTTTATATTAATAATAGAGTAACTTCCCAGCTGAAATTAATTACTCGATACAGAACAATCTATAAATACCAATTATTATTCTTGTACAACTTCTGAACATATAATGCAGTCGATATGACGGTCAGAATTTTATAACCAGCAACAAATGACTTTTTGTGGTACTTTTAAGACACGCAAAGCGGAATTTCGGCAAACATACACGTAAACAGTTCAGTATTTTAACATGAACGTTAAAACATTTTGGAAGGTGCAATGGACGTTTTCAATCAACTATGTCTTACTAAATTAAAGTTAAAACCTATTTGTATATTATAATTCCAAGATTGTTTATTTTTAAGGTTGCGAGTATGGCGACAGGCAGTTAACTTGCAACTTCAACGACTGTAACTCGTACGATAATTATACAAGGTATGTTCGTTGCTGTCGCACCTGCAGCGTTAAACCATTGTCTAAAACATCAGATTTTACATCGGCAATAACCTTACCAACAACGTATCCCAATATCACGTCGGAAGTACAGACAACAGTGTACCCGGCTACAACAACGAATATTACAAATACAGGTGAGCATTAAATGTAAACATTATTAATCACAGGCGTTAGCCATGCATTTTGACCAGATATATCAGAAGTTAATAACTACACACAATGTACAGTCTATCTGCTGAAACCAATGTGAAGAAGATAAACATTAGTCTAATGTTTCCAAACGTATAAATAAATTTCATGTCAACACCGAAATGTTCAATTACATGAATGGTAACCCACTTGCATGTTATTTACTCTCCCCTGCGGCCTTCGTCGGATTGTATGTGTTCAGGTGTTCTGGTTAAAACAGGTCTCGAACAAACTGCACAGCTTGGCAAAACTTATAAAGAAAGAAATACATAAAACGCCTTATTTCAAGTACTGTTAGCCTACACATTTCAACAATGAATAATTTAATTTGCTGTGTAAGCTGAAATCTGATTGGTCAATTCAAATCGAGCAACACATATTATAAGAAATAACGCGCATGACTTATGACCTATTCTTACGCCGTTAAAATTCAAATAGTTCTGTGACGTATTCGACTTTTTTTACCATAAAATTTGTTAAAATTTGTAGTTAAAATTAAATTATAAATTATATTTCAAATTTCTGAACAGGTTATACGATATAATATGGTTTGGGTCTGTTTACACCATTCGTAAAACCGCTTCGCGGTTTATTAGGCGTAAACAGATCAAACCATATTATATCGTATAACCTTTTCAGAAATTTGAAGTATTCCTTAAATAAAACTGGTGTCTTTCAACTCCGTTATAGGATGTGCCACAAATATGTAATATGTTTTTGTTTGTGTTCGTTTTTGTTCTTTGCACTTTATTAATTGTGTTGCCTTTTTGGGTATTTCTTAAATTTTATATTTAGTTTCAGTGACGTCTCTGAATACAACTACTGGTTCAACGTCTATGTCAACAAAAGCTGTTTCAACAGTTACAGACACAAATTTTTCGAGTAAATTTTCCACATATGACCCTACTACAGTTGACTTAGTTTCCAGTAGTTATTCTACTTCAACGAGTCGCACAACGACGAACAAAGAAGTCGCTTCAAGGTATTGCCTTTCTTATATTTGTACAAATAGTGCAAATGTTTTAGATTAATGTTCGCAAAATGTTTATTTGTTTCAAACTTATTATGTTTACCTTATCCAGAGTACACAATAATAACTTTAAACCTTTGAATAAACAATCTATGTCAAGGCGTTTCTGATTAATATTGGGTCAGAATGCATGGTGAAACTGTAAGTAAATTACATGTAACGAATCAGCTTAAAAAAATTAACGTGCACAACAGTAAAAAAACAGTCATTTTTAATTAGAAATTGTTCTAAAACAGTTAGAATCTTGTGACTAAAATGCTACAAATTATTTTTTTTTTCCAGTTTGTTAGTATCCGTTATTAAACGTGTTATGACAGATCAACGCTGATATTTGATTAATGTATCAAATCGAACTATGTTCTAGTTTGCTGTATTCTCTTCATGTATAGAACAATCAGACAAGCCCATAATTTGAAATGCACTATGTTAAATATTTGCATCGTTTAAACAACAATTGCTCATAAAAGTGTACATACTGTTGAAAAATACAATGGCATCTTCTATGGCCAAGATATACTACTAACCCTTCCGAAGCACCTAGTTTTACTTCAAATGATTTGTTTAGGTTCTTGTTGCTAGAGCTTATTACACTCTGACAGCTTTAGGATGCCGGTTCTAAAATGGGTGAGCTTTAATATTTGTTATCTAACATTCAAATGCAATTAATTTTGACAACGTTATGTAGTAAACACATGAATATAAATGCAGTTCTTAACATAATACCGTGCACTTTATCATTGGTTGTTCCTAAACTTTCATGGCATTAGTTATGAATATTATTCGTTAACAATATTGCAGCATATTTTCATCTGGAGCAACTGATTCAAGAACGACAACAAAAACTAGTATTTTACCTTTTACACAGACGCCAGTTTCAACGACTAACACAATCGCCTCGTCGCAATATACAACAACAACGATGCCGTTTATAACAATACTGAACACTTCAACTACAGTGACGTCGACCGCCTCGGCTGGCACTACCACAACAATGACGACAACCACAATACCCAACACGACAACTAAGACGTCGACCACAATACCTAGCACCACAACTAAGGTGACTGCGACCACAATACCTAGTACGTCAACAACAACCCCGAACTGTTTATCATTATGGGGAATAATTTGCTACAATTTTGAATTTGATTGGCAACAATTGCTCGAAGGTATGAAGAAGATATACAAAGAGAAAATGAAAAAATGGCGAAATTTGTATCCTATGATACATCCATATGGTACATATTTACTTCTTTACTACTCTCAGACCATAAAATTTATTTGCATTTATATGGAATGTAACTATAAAGTAATTTACTGAATAGGTTTAATGATTAAACATACATTAAAGATTAGTTAAATTAGACGTCTAGCAGGTAGAAGCAAATTTGTAGTATTTTATAACTTTGATTAGTATTAAACACCAGAATACGACATATGCTAAAGGGAAGTAAATCGTAGTTCGCATGATCCAAATGTCAAGCACTTAGTTTATACACGAAAATGGTGTATGATACATTTATTGACCAATAATCCATTAGAATTGGCATCCACACAATTACTTGTGTGACAACTCTACTTTCACACCCGATGCATAGAAATATTTCGTGACTTCTGGAATTCCGGTGAGAAAAAAATTAGATCACTCGTAGAAAGCAAATTTAAGAAATCCTCAAACCCGCGGGCAAAGATACTTGTATCTGGATGTCCAATTTATCGGAAGAACATCAGGATAGACATGATATCTTTACCCATGGGTTTGAGATTTTATTGTCTCGTCTTTCTGCTTTCTACTTTTGTATTAGTGTCATCAAATAATAATTGCAGTTTAATTTAATGTGTTTACATACCGAGGCACTTAACTGTTTTCATTTGTAGCTTATTCCAATGATCCAGATGTCATCAAAAAGAATTTTAAGATGCAACGGAAATTGTCAAAAAGTTTGGAAAAGGCTCTTAAAAAAGAAGCAAAGAAGTTAGAAAAGTTAAAAAAACAGATTGGATAGTTTACAACCATATTATGTTTTTATCCTTGTGTTTGACTGTAATAAAACAGAATTATATTATTATATTTTTCATTGTCTTTATACTTAAATTTTGTTTTAATAAGGTCTCCAATTTTTGAATTTAGTAATTGGTGACTGTGATGAGATGATCATTGGATACACCTATGATTGACCAGTGGTGTATGACACTGAACCATTGTTGTCAACACACTAACTCAACACTACAGTCATGGATGCGGAAGGTTTGACATGCCATAAAACCTGGTTGAACCCATCATTTCTTTTGTAATACCCGTCCGACTTCTGTAGTTGCTATATTTATTGGTTTAAGGTGGTTCATCTACTATTGATCATGTAGTCTGTAAACACTGAGGTTGCGGGTTCGAGTCTCACTGCGGATTTCCAGTTTTCCTATCAAAGGTCGGGGGTTTCCTCCGGGTACTCCTCCACCATAAAAACTAGACGCTGTGATATAGCTGAATAATTGCTGAAAGTGTCGTTAAACACCATTCAAACAAACACACAAAAAATATTTTTGGTTGTTGGATCTTAAGTTTGCCTGGATTTCTTGAATTGATTATTGGATTGCCTTTTTGATAGTTTCTTTGGTGTTTGTATTTTGTTATTGCCTCCATTTAGAATACCAAACATGAACAACCTTGGCCCTATTCGTAATTACCTCTTTTGTTCAGCTGTAGTTTAGTGTAGATGGTATTATTTGAAAGTCAATGTCCAAACCTAGCACGCGAAACACAAGCTACAATTGAAAATTTACAGAAAAAAGACATGGGTAATATTTGGTACCTGTGTGTTAGATTATGCCGCACTTTAGGAGAGAATTGCGCGGGTGTATGTGGTGTGTGGTGTACTATATCATATATTTATATATATAGAACAATTAGTGTTTGATTTTGATAAAGTGATTTTGATTTACAATGGTATTTGAAAATCATCGCAAAATTTACATCGAGACTTCAACTAACACGTGCATAGTCACATATATCGTCAGAACAATACTTGTTGAATATGTTTTTATAAGCAGATTTTTGTATAAAAAACCTTCGGCATTGACATGTTCGCCTTACTGTGGTATGGTTGTGTTGGGAAAGGGAAAGTTTATATTTGAAATGCAGGAGCTTTTAAAATTATAGGTAAAAAAAATTTGCATGGGCAGAGGAACGAAGAGACACGTCGAATAGAATACTAAGTTTTCAGTTGATAAATTAGGAGATTTCTAACGAAACAGTGCGATGATCTGTTAAATGTAAAAAAACGCTAAAGCAAGCTACGATAGTTGTCGGTAGACATACACGTTTTCATTTATTCCCATTGGCAGTAATGTTTTTAATTGAATTATTTTAAACTAAATATTATAAAATGAAATGTATATGTAGTGTACAAATCAATGTATCTCCTGTTGCATGTTTCTCTTCCAGATGATATTTAGTCAAGTACAAGTATTACCTTGTGGCTTACTTTTGTAAATATCATGTAATCTTCGTTTAAACATATTTATCTAAAATGCCATTAAAAGAATGTTTTTGCTGTAGTATGGTAAAAAGCAGCTACGTTAAAAGTGATAGTGCAGTTCACAGTAATCCTTTGTATCCTATACTCGACATTTATTTATTTATTTTAAAGGTGTTACTGGTTTACACAAATATACACAATATTTCATAATCACTTTAAAGTTATACTCTTTGAAGCTTAAAATAAGAGAAAAAACAAAAAGTTTATTTCCGACATTCACAATCAAAGGGTGTAATGTTTTATAATGACATAACTTCTAAACTTTGGTATAAATACGCTTGTCATTCATAGCTTCATATCTAGGATACACAAAAACATGATAATTAAGGATCAAGTACAAAAATATTTTCTACTTCGAGGGATAACTAAAATTCAAGTATGTACATGGTATAATATTTCTATGAGCAAAACGGAACTTGTGTTATTCCTCGATGGAGTAAATATTTTTAGTGTAGCAAAAAATAGTTTTGCACATACACAGAGTATTTAATTGATTGAAAACAAAGAACTAAAGTTTAAGTTGTTAACGAAAATCAATACCACGCCTAACAAAATGAATAGCGATATGGAATCAACCTCACAGGACTTTCTTCTGAAATTAATGAAATCTTATTCTGGTATAATCTCTATATGTTTAATGTTTTGTTTATTGCATGATTTAATTCATTATTTCATATATTTATAAATATATTATTGATAGTTTACGTTTAAAACGATTTGCTTACAATTATTTACATGCATGACATGTCATGCGTATAGTTTTATTAGTAGACTCAGCTGAAATGCTCGACAATACAAAACTGGCAATACTTGTCAATTAAATGTTACAGTCGAGCACAACCTGCCAACATTAAGGCATTTACTGACTGCCTCAGTGTTAACAATCCGTGATACATGTAGTATACGACTTGCAACCTTTACCAATCGGCCATCGAGGTCCTGCGTGTTTTATTAATAACAATAACACTCGTATCATAAAAACAGATAAGTAGTACAATACATACATATATTAAATTATTTAACAGTGTACTCTAAGTAATCAGCCCAAAAGTAACAAAGAAATTTACACTATTTTCCAGTTACACTATTTATGTCAGTGATTCTTAAATCAGACATTTATTTCGAGAGATATTTTCTTACAGGTTATAGTAAACATTTGTATTTGCTCCAACAGAAAGAAAACCCTGATTTCTAAACTGTTACACGGTAAAAAAATGAGTTCCGCTACTCACAATGACTTTTGCTTGGTCATCATATGACATATCTTTTTATATTTGCATTTTAGTTACATGTGCTTATACGAGTAATTGGTACAAAAGCTCGCGCAAATTAATAGACGGCCACGCCCAAGCTCGTAGCATATTAATGATGAAAGAATTTAATTGCCTTCATCCAGTTGAAAGATGACTAAAGTTAATAAATTAATCAATTAAACGACAATGTAGTTTTTGGCTGTTATAATTGGACAACATATTTTAAACTTTTACATGCACAAATATATAACGGTACTAATTGTACAAAACCGTTTTATGCCGACAACCATAATATTTCTGTAGCAATTAACTTTGCAAACACAGTTTATACAGTTACTTATTAAAGTAATAAAACAACACATATTTTTTGTATTTTTCTTCGAGTTGTTTATAACACAAATCTAAAAGAATTGGGGGAAAATATTGTCAGTGTTTTGTGTTTTGGATACTATGTATCAGTCTCTAGACCATTACATTTGACGAGTTTTAATTCCTCGCTTACAACATCGTGTCTGATTCAAATATGTAAATATCCTTTAGCACACTACATTACCCGATTAAAGGTGATTAAGGCAGGCAACACGGAAGGAACCCAACCTTGTTTGTTTAACTAATGAAATCAAAGATTCTATATATCCTAATGTATAACGAATGTATTTAAATTGAAATGTGTCATGCATTTCTAAAGAACTGAAATACTCAAGTGATATATTTATAAATGATAGTATGCAGTTTTTTGCAAACGTCGTCTGCATCTTTTTTGCTTCCTGTGTCACCACCATGACACCTGCACCACCAGATCCTAACAGTGGATTTGCCATATCTTTAGAGCCTTTCAAGCATTTAATGGATAAATTAGCTACAAACGAGAAATCGGTCAAACAATGCGCACAAAACCAATGGAAATAAGGCATACAATTAGGAACAGTTCAAGAACAGTTTAAAGATTCTCAGAATCATTTCAGTGTTTTACAGAATTCATCATTGATGGCAACCAATGAAATAGAAAGCTAAAATTTACACAGTCAAGCAATTTGCGTCTTTAAACAGCAATTGTTCTTTACTGCAATCCCGTATATATAGTATTGAACACAAAGTTCGAATGATGAAGTCTATTTCAATCCGGTTTATAATGAAATTGCTCCTTTAAAGTTCGTGAGCAAGGAATGTGCATCTTGTCAAAATAAAAGAAAGGAAGTACAAAATTCAAAAGGGAAAATCATTAGACTTCAAGGAAGGAAAAAAGTCATATCTCTTCATAACAAAGTGACAATTGCCGAACAAAGCATGTCTTTTATACAATTATAATATTGTATATAATATTTTCTTTAAAGCTAGCCAAAATAACCAAAATTAATGAAATTTATATTTCATTAATTATAGTACAGAATCAAGCTTTCGCCTTGATGGTTTAAATTCGCACAAAAATATTCCTTTTAAGGCTTTTGAGAAGGGGAAATTTTTATCAAAAACTGCAACTAGGGATTGATATCTTTTGTGTATTAATGTTTTCATCCTGTACATATTTTTATCTCTATGTAATTACTGTCGACCTAAGCAGAGGCTTATTATTTACAATCCTGTATCTCCATCAAATGTATAAAAAAAACCAATTATTTTAATATTATGTAGGAAAATAAACGACACTACGTTAGTCTTTTAACCAATGACATGAAAGTTTGGTCGTACTTAGATTTATATTGGTATACAAGCTGCCCTAAACGTGAACAGACTGTTGAACTTGCAGGTCAGTTAATACATCAAACGAAATATCAAAGATGGAAATGTGCCTCGTTTGGCAAATAATGGCGTTGGTTATCTATACTGCGTATGTCATCACAATAAACGCTGCATCATCAGATGATATTTCATCAGACTTGCAGAATTCATCCTTGATAACAGTTAATGCAATAACAGAGATAGGAATATCTTCAAATGAAAGCAACAATTTACAAGTGCAAATCGCAATTTTGAACGGGAGTTATTCTTCACTTCAGTCTCATGTAGAGAGGATTGAACACGATATTCGAACTGTAAAGTCTAGTTTTTTACAGTTATATATGGAAACAGCTGCTTTAAAGCTTGTTAGCAAAGAATATGCTTATTGTCAAAATGAAACAGCCATTTTACGTAGAGATGTACAGAATTTAAATAGAATCATAACTGAATTACAAGAAAGAGAAAAAGCTAGAGAAGATGACTTTATCGCTCTTTATAATAAGTTGACATCCGGCGAAAAAAGCATGTCTTCAATACAAGTAAATATAAAGAACTTGACAAGTTTATTAAACACAACATCAATCTCAAATGGAAAGATCGTGTCTGAAATGGAAAAAGTTTTCCAAAGAACATTACAAATAAATGAAACAAACAATGCCAATATTCAAACCATCATGATGACAATTGGGGAACTAGTGCAAACAACAAGAATTATTGAATCTAATTGGTCTAAGGGAGTGCATCAGATGTCAACTGAATGCAAAAGTGGCATATCAAAATTGGACGCAGACTTACAAAAGGAATCAAAAATACGAGAACGTATGTTAAACACAAGTAGCCAGAGTTTGCATGATTTCGCCGTAACAATTGCTTCTTTAGAACGAAATATGAGTGAATCTATAGACAAACTTTCTGAAACGTGCAAACACAATATATCAAAAGATCAAACAGATCTCGGTGATTTATGCAAGTTTCGGTAATATAACAAAATACCTGAAGCAGCTAAATACAGAATTTTTAGAAATAAAATTCAACTTAACACAAGCTTTGCATGATGCATCAATAGGATCTTTAGAAAACATTACCACAATTGAAACCGGACTAAAAAATGAAATAAATGCACTTAATATGCAGCTTAATACAAGTCTGATAGGTCTCCATGGTGAGATTAATAAAGTCAGAGGTCAAACTACTTTTCTTGGAAGTAGTCTAACTAGTACCTTACACGCAATAGCAGCAACAAACACCATAAACAATCAGAACGTATCGACAATGCTGCAAGAATTTAAAACAAATATTGATTCATTGCAACGACAACAAAACATAAACATACCTAATATTACGGCAAAACTCTACGAACTCCAAGACGAAACTCGACGACTTATTCAAAATCAAACGCAAACCGCAGATAAGATGTCAATGGTAATTGCTCAGAATCTTACTAAAATTGGCGTTGACTTTAATGATGAGGTACAAAAACTTAGCGCGTTTCATAATACAAGTGTTGAGAATTTGGAACTACGTATGAATAACTTATATGGACAATTACAAATATTTGAACAAGACTTATTGAAGGCAGTACAGGGAATTTTGAAACAGAATGATAACAATATTTCAAACGTTGAAAAAGAGATAACAACAATAGTAAAAACAACGCAAATTTCCCAAAATCTCAGCATGGAAGTTTTATTAAAAGAATTTAAGGTATCCGACCCATAATTGACCACGTGATCATATTTGGTGTCCCGGATGTCCATTGTTTGTCAATGGAGCAGACCTCGGTAATGTTCGGCAAACATCGGAACTACTATTTGAGCAACTAACTTTTTTCCTCGACACTGTTAACATTGACTCAAAGTAAAACAATATATTTAATTTGTATCATTAATTAGTAATATATTGATTAAAAAAAGCTGCATGTCTTGGTCTAAAAATAAAATTAAACGGTGACTTCAATTATGGGTCGGATACCTTAAAGAATTGGAAAGAAAGTCGTTTATTGCGGGAAATCTATCAACGGCAGTATCTAACATTGCAATAGAATGTTACAACAATATTTCTAGTATTAAAAGTGGATTCAAAGATGACGTAAGCAGAGTAGTTACTACACAAAACACAATCAACGAGATAATGTCTAATGAAATAAGTGGCCTAAATCTGAAAGTCAGCATGTTAACAGGAAATCTTTCAGAAGCAACGCGTCAGATTGGGACAATACAAGAAAGAGGTAAAAACCTGTACAGAGTAAAAAAACATAAGTACAGATTTAGAACGTTTATGCAATTATATGAACAAATTTATTTGATTCAGTGCCCAATTTAAATTAATAATATATGTATACACTTTTATCAAAACGCGTCTGTGTTTTTGCCGTGAACGCCACTTCCTCTCCAATGAAACTGGGGGCTATCATATAGTTGAAAAATTGCTGTCAAATATCGAGCTAGTATTCGTGGGCATTACGTAACACCTCTTACTGGGTCGTATTAATTGGGGGCGTTTTTTTTTTCGTTTTAATAATTTTACGTTTGATACTGCATTTCATTCTGACAAACAGTTAAAGATTGGTATTCTATATTCGCATTTAAGTTTCTGTAAGAGAGATGCTTTCATAAAATTTCTCTTCTATGCACCAGTAATTTCTTTAAGTGCAAGCAACGCTTCGTGATTTGTCAATATGCTAGCAATTTACCATTTTTATATAATGATTTGTATAATATTCAAATCGTCGGTAGTTATACAATTCACCTGGATTTTCACTTTAAAAATTACATTTTACTTTTCTTTCTTATTTTAGTTGCACTGACATCCTGTTCTAATACAGCCGCATTGACTGGTGGATCGGTGATTCCGTTTGTAAATATAAAGTTTTCAGATGGAATTCCTAATTTGAGAAACTTCCAGCTTACAGGAAAATTTACTAGTGAGAAACCAGGCCTGTATCTCATTGCTGCTCAGGTTATGTCCTATTCCAAAGGGGCAGCGTACACAATTATGAAAAACATTGAAGAGCTCAGTCGTGTTCAGATAACACCGTATCACGACGATGATACGCATAACTATCATACTGGTACCGGAGTTGCAGTAGTTGAACTGGTTTCTAATGATGAAGTCTGGATAAAAGTGCAAAACGTTATTAGTGTTATGAATATATTTGGAGCTGAATCGTGTCTGACTATGACAAAAATAAAATGATCACGCGTTCATGTATGCATTGCGCTTTGTTTGAAAGCTCTCAAGAATTCGTTCCTTATATCATATGATATTATATTTGTGCATTTAAAATAATTTTACTTTTTCATTTTGTCAAATTTTACAATACTTTAAATTTTAAGATGTGTGATGGTCTTCATCATCAAGGATATAAGGTACACAATCATATATATTTGTTGTAACATCAACAAAACAACACTAGAAATCTAAACCAATTTTTCAACAAATGTTCGATAATGAACTGCAACTACTTTCAATGTCTTCACAAATTTGTCGCACTCTGATATTTTTGAATCTGTGCAATAAGCACCCTGCTCAGTATGATTGAGTTTATTTTATACTTCTTAAAAGTTAACAAAAAAACTATCAAAAGATGTACCAATGGAAAAAAATGTGTAATTGCGATTGTAATTTTTTAACGCCACATTTCACAATTGTTCAGCTACTAGTATATCGTGGCGTCCAATTTTTATTGAAGAGGAAGCCGGAGTACCCTGATAAACACCTGACATTTGGTTAGGAAAACTGACAATCTTTGTCATTATTATTGAAGTCAAGTACAGACTGAACACTCAACCTCTGTGTTGACAGGCACGTCGTCAATAGTAGATGATCAACAACCTTGACCACTCGGATAACGAGGTCTCGGTAGAGTTGAGCAGATAGAGAATATAGCGTTTTAGAGCAGCTATAATGCGCCTACAAATAAGATAATCCTCACGTTAAACAGTTGATGACGTTGATGTAGACCTCAGGCGATAGTGGGTGACGTGATATGATAGTCCTCATGATAAACAGTTGATGACGTTGATGTAGACCTCAGGCGATAGTGGGTGACGTGCTATGATAGTCCTCATGATAAACAGTTGATTACGTTGATGTAGACCTCAGGCGATAGTTGGTGACGTGCTATGATAGTCCTCATGATAAACAGTTGATGACGTTGATGTAGACCTCAGGCGATAGTGGGTGACGTGCTATGATAGTCCTCATGATAAACAGTTGATTACGTTGATGTAGACCTCAGGCGATAGTTGGTGACGTGCTATGATAGTCCTCGTGATAAACAGTTGATTACGTTGATGTAGACCTCAGGCGATAGTGGGTGAGGTGCTATGATAGTCCCTTATTACGCGGTTGATACGTGTTTTATGGATTAATTTACGTGTAGTAAACACATCCTGATCTGACACAAGATTGATTGATTGATTGATTGATTGTTTTACGTCCAGCAAGCAATATTTCAGCTATATTAAGGATGGTCTGACACAAGAACACCATTCCGTGAATATAGGACTTACTAACTTGTTGTCAGAATTATTCATGCAAGCGGATTGATATGCAGAAGGTTACTTCAAATTATTGTTTGTTTTATTAAATTGTGGTTTAACGCAGAGCGAGCAGTATGTTAGCTATATAATAATAACAGGAACAAGTTAACAAACAAACAATTAATTGGAGATTTGAGATTCATCGATGAACTTGGAAATATTGACAAGATAAGTACAGAAGGTTGTATTTTTATTTTGCAGCGATTAAAACACACAGATTTATATCGTCATCTACAAGAGAGGTCGGAGGTCTTTAACGTAAAATAAAATCCTATTAGACAATGGGAGACACAATAGAAAATTCTGTGGCCGGGTGGACCATCGTGTCTAAACACAGTGGTTGCTAGGAGATGATTTAGACCCAAAATCAAAATATTATTGTAGACAATAAAATAAAAGTACACACACTTTTCTGTGGGTTTTTTGTGGCAATATTTTACTACCATAATATTTTGACGCTGTTCCAATAATTCAATCCAACGTAAATTGTACATTTTCTAACTGCAGAACATTATCAATATTTTGTAATTCACATATCTATTTTTTTATAGAAGATTCCGAAGAGTCACGATAAGTCAAGGACAAACAAAACAATGGTTAAACAAAAGATGAACACAAAAAAAAACATCAAAACAGACACACAACAAAAAAATCAAAATTTAGTAACACGAACCCTAATCAAAAGCAAGGTGAGTCTCTGGAAAAGTAAGCATTTTCTGCTCCACGATTAGCACCCGTCGTATCACTTCGGCTATAATCTCTAATTAGTCATATCTGGGGCTAGATTGACTAGACTTATTTTTAACTTTAGGCTATTGCTTTCTATCCAAATGAGGATTTCTACTTTACAATCCCATGTATTGTTCAAATGTATATACAAACTGCAAATATACAAATATACTTAATGAAAATGTGTTTGATTATTTTCTTAATTAAATGGTTTTTATTTACGTGATTTAGGCCCGGTGTCATAAAACGTCTCAAATTTTAGGATTTCCTCAAATCATCCTCAACTCAAATATTGACCAATCAGATTGCTGGAACATTCAAATTTGAGGAAAAATTCAAGGATTTGGGGAAAATCTCAATTTGAGAAGTTTTATGAAACTAAGGCCTGTAAATTAGATATTAGATTAATTTAACAAGACAATGGTCGCGGTTACCTCCTATTATTATTATAGTTGACAGATTTTTAGCTTGGCTGTGATACAATGGAGCGATATAAATGAAATCTTACACTATATTATTTCTATATGCCATTTTATAATCAAACCCATACTGAGGTCTTTATTAGTATTACGAACTAACCTTTCCGCTTTGATTGTCAAATTTAACGTTTCTAGTTTAAGTTAAGTTGAGAACGTACCAATGATATCACGTAAAGGTAAAACAGTACTAAATATTTTGGCTATGTAGGGTACACAATCTGGTAACCTGTTTGGTACACATCTGGTACCCTGTTTGGTACACAATCTGGTAACCTGTTACTGGTACACATCTGGTACACATTTACTACTATTATACCTAAAAACTCTAGGTTTCTTTTATCTGAAATGTCGTTGAATAATATTTAAAAGATTAAGTATTCTAATCTAATTCTGAACGTAGTCGAAGATCTTGTTTAATTCCTTTAGGTGATATGAATACTAAAATTCATAGAAATATATACATGTTAAGCTGCCAATGGAGTCCAAGGATTAAAGTTAAGTAAACACAAGGCTGGTCTTAAACACGAACACTGTCTAACAAGATCACATTACACGTTAATTGTGCGTTAACTTACATTGGTCGTTTTGTTGTGTTAAATATTTATGTATTAGATAAAAATGTTATTTAGTTTTTTATACATGTATCCCTAATTTCAAAACAACTGAATCCTAATCTTGCTATGATCATCTACGCCTTGGGGAATATGAAAACCTGAGATATTAAAAGCACTTATCTGCACGTTGTCGTCAGACGTATTTGAATATTTCCCACAAGCCCTTAAACAAGGACATTATGTTTTTGTTTTTCCTTTGTGGTAGTTTACTGAACTGTTTTCGTTGACGTATTCGTAGTTTTACTTGACCTTTAAAGTGGCCTTTAAGTACAGGGAATCCGTAAATATGAAACACATTAGTGTATATGATAAAGATATAACAACTAGAGGCTCCCAGGAGCCTGTAATCACTCACCTGGAACCCAAATGACCAACTAGATTTAAATTTTTGAAATTTACAGTTTCAGTCTAGTTTAGTTGAGTACAATAAATCCTATAAGGTGCCACCCGACAATTTCTGAAAATTAAATGGTTTGTAGGCCTTGTCCTTAAAGGTAATTTAGAAATTTACTGTTTTACTCTAGGTGTGTTATAGACTACTTTATAATACAAAAACTGATCATTTGTCTAAATTCATAATTAAAGGGCAATAACTCCTATAAAGAGTCATCGTGCAATTTTGGACTAAGCAATCATTTGTATGCCTTGCTTTGCTGATCCTTTGTGGAATTTACAGTTCCAATCTAGCTGCTATAGTTTTCAAGTTACAGGACAAAAATGGAAAATTTCATAAAACAATTGTCATTTAAGGGCAATAACTCCTATAAGGAGTCATCTGACAATTTCAGACCAACAAAGTGAATTGTAGGGCTTTTATTGCTGATCATTTTTTTAATTTATAATTTCACTCTAGCTGTTATGGTTTTTAAGTTACAATACAAAACTGGAAAATTTCATTAAAAAATTGCCATTTAAGGGCAATAACTCCTATAAGGAGTCATCTGACAATTTCAAACCAATGCAGTGAATTGTAGGGCTAGTATTGCTGATCATTTTTGCTATTTACAGTTTTACTCTAGCTTTTATAGTTTTTAAGTTACAGGACAAAAATAGAAAATTTCATAAAAAATTGCCATTTAAGGGCAATAACTCCTATAAGGAGTCATCTGACAATTTCATACTTATTCGATGAATTGTAGGGCTTGTATTGCTGACCCCTTTTGCTATTAACAGTTTCACCCTAGCTGTTTTAGTTTTTAAGTTACAGGACAAAAACAGAAAATTTCATAAAAAATTGCCATTTAAGGGCAATAACTCCTCTAAGGAGTCGTCCGACTATTTCATACCAATTAAGTGAATTGTAGGAACTTTATTGCTGATCATTTGTGCAATTTACAGTTTCAATCTAGCTGCTATAGCTTTCAAGTTACATGACAAAAACGGAAAATTTCATAAAAAACTGCCATTTAAGGGCAATAACTCCTATAAGGAGTCATCTGACAATTTCAGACCAATGCAGTGAATTGTAGGGCTTGTATTGCTGATCATTTTTGGTATTAACAGTTTCACTCTAGCTGTTACAGTTTTTAAGTTACAGGACAAAAACAAAAATTTCATAAAAAATTGCCATTTAAGGGCAATAACTCCTCTAAGGAGTCATCTGACAATTTCAGACCAATGCAGTGAATTGTAGGGCTTGTATTGCTGATCATTTTTGCTATTTACAGTTTTACTCTAGCTGTTATAGTTTTTAAGTTACAGGACAAAAACAGAAAATGTCATTAAAAAAATAACTCCTATACGGAGTCATCTGACAATTTCAGAGTTTATTTTAAATTGTAGGGCTTATATTGCTGATCATTTTTGCTATTAACAGTTTCACTCTAGCTGTTACAGTTTTTAAGTTACAGGATAAAAACGGAAAAATTCATAAAAAATTGCCATTTAAGGGCAATAACTCCTATAAGGAGTCATCTGACAATTTCAGACAAATTAAGTGAATTGTAGGCCTTTAATTGCTGAACATTTTTGCTTTTTACAGTTTCACTCTACCTCTTAAAGTTTTCAAGTTATATTGTAAATACCAAAAATTTTGTGAAAAATCGTCATTAATGGGCAATAACTCCTACAAGAAACCAATACACAACTTCACACTAAAAGCAAATATTGTAGACCGTAATGTGTTGCTCAATTTAAAGTAACGGTTTTCTCTATAGCTATTATAATTTTTGAGAAAATGATTAAAAACATGTGTCGACACCCATGTTCTATTTTTATATTCAATACCCTGGGTACAAATTTGAAACTAGGAACCCTAAGGATGATTGTGACCAAGTTTGAAAAAAAATGGCCTAGTGGTTTCAGAGGAGAAGATTTTTGAAAAAGTTTACGACGGACGACGGACGACAGACGACGGACGACGGACGACAGACGACGGACGCCGGACGCCAAGTGATAGCAAAAGCTCACATTGACCTTCGGTCCAGGTGAGCTAAAAATGACAATTATAAAATAAGAATATTTTTATATAAAATCGCTTTATATTTTAAGACATTGATCAAATCAACTGTTCACAGTTTAACACCGCTTTGTTGTAAATATTTTATTGATAAATGCATAGTTCACAATACATGGATTAGGTATAATACAAGTTGGGATTAGAAAACAAGTGCTACAAGCACTTTGTTTAAATTCTTCTCCCAGTATATAAGAAAATACATAGTAGAATGCATGACGTACAGTGACATAATCACAATTTCATATTAAAGTTATTTTCATAACATTAGTGTTACTATTACTATGGTTGACATTTTACTCTGATACAATATAAGAAACTTTAGACCGCTTTGATTAACTGACTTGTTCAAAAGAAATATTGTTACTATTGAGTGCGAGACGGATTTCTGATTTTTAACACTGAATTATGTTTTGTATGTATCCGACCGTGCTTTGAATCTATGTATGGTAAAATCTGTTACATCGGCGATGAATTTTCAATTAATGAATTGTTTTCAGACGGAAGTTACGTCAAAGAAGACTGGTACAATTTGAAGACATTTTATCAATTATTTAACAATATAACAAGCTGCTGATAAATGGTAATAAAATCACATAAACTTTCATCCCTGCTTAGACGTTTCTTCTGTTTTGTTTCGTATGCGTGCCCACACGGTTCTCCTGTTAAAAGTATTATCGTAGTCTTCTATGGTTAATATCGGCTTCGGAATTATTTAAGTCACGTGCCGAATCCGGATAGGATTTATTCATTTCCAGGATTAAGTTTAGAAGTATGACTACTGTTTCATTTCCTTACCAGAACAACATCACGCAACATATAACAGAAGGCATTTAACATCAGCGTCTTCTTTGTGCTTTGTTTACCTTTTGCATGAAATGTTTGTATCAATTGTGTTAAATATCAGAGTGTCCTTCTTAATGAAATCTACATAATGTCTAAACAACAAGAAATAAATAAATGCAGAAATAACGTGATTATTCTAGTTTTATATACTATATTATACATACCAGTTATAAATTTTATTTAATACGATTGCACTATGTCTTGTGTAGTTTTGTTTATATATATTTGTTTACTTGAATTTTTGTGTTCAAATAGTATCGTTTCTGCGAAGGCTATAGAACAATACGCCATTCAGGAACCATCACTTGATGGGAAATTTCAACTGACAGCTTCAGTTGGCAACAAAACGATGCCGTCTCTTAATCGTTGTCATTTGGAATGTTTAAAGGAAGCCAAATGCCTTTCATTTTTTTACAATGAACAGAATGGACATTGTATATTGCACGAAATAAACTTTAAAGTCTTACAGCCTACTGAATATGGATATGGATGGAAGTTTTTCTTGTCTCAACAGAGTAAGTAGATGTAAAATTACAAACCGGTCAAAGAATTCCAATATCCCTTTTTAAAAATATTTCATGTCCAAAATGCCAGTGTTTTACTCGGTTAACACAAAGGTATCATTCTACTAACCGTTTAAACATATTTTTTACTGTATTAATATAAGTTAACTTTTTTTTTGTACATTATGTTCAAACACCTGCCAGTGTTATACATTCTTGGCTCGGCGAATAACATTTCCTTGAATGCGACCTTCTCGTGAATTTTTATAATGTCAACCTGTGTCAGTAAAACACAAGCAAACAAACAAAAACGAAATATCAAATATCAATTGAATGAGTGTGTGATAAACCTACAATTCGACTCGGTTGACAATGTAAGAATCTGCTCTATCTCCTCTCAGATATGTGTTATTTAATACAATATGCCAACATCATAACAAATTCAAAATTCAAATCCCAGTGTATAATTTTTTGTACAAGTATAAATGATAGACTGACTGAGTTTAGTTTAATACCAAATAAACGTGTGTTCGTCGTTTCTATTGGCTGATTATAATAAAATAAATATTTACTGTAACGAATAAATATCAAAGAATGTAGCGAGCGCGTTACCGGCCTCTGGTTTTTCGACGATGATGAGGCTGCGGAATCGTGTCTCATTTTGGGCGGTGATTGGTCGACCTCAACACTAAACTGACAAGGATTGTCAGTTTTTTGCCGAAGGTTGGAGATTCACAAGGTAACTTGTTATCCTCCAGCAATAAAAAATTTACATGATCGATCTGAAAATCAAATTGCTGCAAGTAGCGTAAAAACCCATTCAAAGAAAACCAAAAAATATTATATCCTGTCCTCGCTTGTTCTCGTCCTGAATATAGCTGACGAGCAGTCTCGTGGCTGGACAATAAACCAGTAATCAATCAATCTAATCTGATCTTCTAAATTGTTTTTCTTATATAATTTTTAATTGAAAACAAAATACATATACGGACATTTATTAATGAAGTGAAATATATATTTTAAAGACGATGAATTCATTATAATTCTCTTACAGGAAGAAACAATTGTCAAGACGGAACTAATCAAAGGTTTGTGTACCACCGACAATTAAACTATTGCTACAATGTAAATTCTGCTTTAGTCATGAATTTTACCGCGCTCAAGATATCCTGTCAAGCGATGAATGCAGAGCTAATACGAATAAACAGTGTGGAACGTAATGATTACGTGAAACTAGTAACCGGTAAGTTTAATATAAACCTTTGCCCACATGAATTGCGTTCCCACACATATTACGGGTTTGTATATTTCGCTGTTAAGCTAATCGTGCATCATTCAAGCGGACGGGAGTATGTTTGAACTAGCAATTTTTCAGCTATACCAAGGCGACCATAATTTTTGTTGCGGAAAGAAGCGTGAGTAATCGGTAAAACCCCCGAACACATGCAGAACAAACTGGCAATCCTTGTAACTTTATTTGAAGCAGAACACACACTGTCTGCAGTAAAGCTTTAACTCTTAAACAAAGTGTTGACACGCCGGTGGTCGAAAGTGGATGACTTACTACCTTCTCTAAGTGGCCATTTTTATGCAGGATAACAAGAATTGATAAACATAAACAAGTGTCCTATGTTGGGCTGACAGGTTTAACTGTCAGTAAAATATGAATTAATCCGAACACCCCTTTCTCTTAGTAAGGCTCGAACACGCCACCTGAAGTGTTGACACGATGATCAATGGTATATAACTATCTTAACCAATCTGTCTTTGAGACCTTGATGTTTCTACGATATTGCCAAAACTTATATAAGTGTGTTGTCGAAAAATGTAGACTGAAGAATTGCGAGGCTGCGCCGATCATTTCCCCAGTTCCGTACCGAATACAAGAGCTATATTTTTCGACAATACACTATTATGTCAAAGTTGTTTTATACTGAAATTAAAAAAATTGTGGGTTTTTTAATATTTGAAACCCATAGGGTCGGTCCCCATGTTTAATATCTCAATCAAAACTTTTAGATTGGTCAATATTATTCAAGACAAATTTTCAGTTGAATGTGACGTTATGTTGTTACTAATTTTAACAAATCCGAATTTATATTGTGGGCGTGTCTAAAATACAGTAAACATGCATATTCAGAAATATATGGCATTTTTCTAATTTGCATAATTAAGTAGTATTCTAATTAAGGGTCAGGCAGTGGGTGGCACATCAAAAATTTTGTGTTTTTAGCTTTTTTGGCTTAGATGCATTCATTTTGATATAAAACAAATTCTAACAAGATTTTACATTTGAAAAAGTGTCAGTTGTCTAGATAATTTTTGACTGGTTATATAGAGAAAAATTTGGCAGGAAAATTTCCCGGCATTTTTCACAGTACAATTCAACTAAATTTCAAATGATTATATCTTAAAAAGGCAAAATAATTCAGAACTTTAATAAATTAAAATGTTGTTATAATGGATAGTTTTATCAAATTCCATGATCAAAAGTTTGCGTTTTTTTCCTTCATGTGCTATCACATGTATGCATTTTGCCTGATTCTTACGTGGACTGATACTTAAATGGCGACAACATTATTTAAAAACCATTTTAATGCAGTTTTAAGGTGTAGGAACACCAAATACCGGGAACCAGTCCAGAGGTACTATCCAACAGACAGGTTCACTCTTGTCTCATATAGAAATTGAACCGCACATGATACCAGCATAAATTTGGTATTGTTGGAAAGCTGAATATTCTAGGAAACTTGAGGATAAAGTTTTATTGGTTTTAAATGAACATAACAATGTTGAGAGTCAATTAGGGACATGCACTATTTTTGGACTGAGGTAAATTTTCTAGGATAATTCAAAATTATCAAATTTTAATATAGCCGAAGAGTAAGAAAACAATGGTGGTCCTACACCTGTAAAGGAGGGAAAATTGTCAATTTTGGTTTGCAAAAATTATATTAAAAACTTATTACAACACAATTCATTAATGTTATTGGTTTAATGTTACAAATTAAATTTTAGTATAATATTTTCTTTCACTTGATTCTTGATCAAGTATTAAATCAGTATTGAGCTATGTTGAATGCGTTTATGATAACTTAAAATATAGAATAATTGATTAACTCATAATTACAACTTGAACTAATCCATACTGTGTATTTCAACGTTTTACAGCAGGCGCACTAGATACGGCGCTAATTTGCATACAGGGCTTCTCTAATTCTACTGATATTTGGAATTACGATGACGGTACAACTATGACGTATTTCAACTGGAACGCTCCTGTGACTACTAGCAGTCCTGCAGTCATGTCTGTTGTCGGACCAATGATGGGTACGGGTGTGGCTATGGCTGTGGCTAATGCCCTACCACAAAGTGTTGCTGAAAAATATATTGTTATATCATCTCAACTCCAATACACTTGGCTTGACTATCCTGTATATACAAATGGGTCTTGCATATGTTTGTGTGAAAGACGTTGAGTATGTGGATGTATAACGCCAGCCGTAATGAGTGTTGTTCGTTTTACCTAATAACGCCTAAATACCACCCCCAAAATTTCATTATCATGGGCATCGTAGAACGGGCATTACATGAATGTTACATATATGTACATAATTTATAGACAGCTATCCGCCTGTATTTTTGCTACGCTGTTAAACTACATACAAAGTGTTCGTGTAATTGATGTGCATAGGCGTAGCAAGCGGTACGGCCGGTACGGTTCCGACCGTACCACTTTATACGGAAAACCGTACTAGTTTTTTTGTAAATAGAAATAAAAAATGAAAGATGTTCCTTATACTCTTTAATTTGTTAAACGTTCAGCATAAATCTTATTAAAAAAACTTTCAATTTAAAACAGAACAGAAACCGTTACGATCTCGAGTGCAATTTGGTAAGTGACAAATAATAGCACATGGAAAACACCTATTTATACAATAGTTGCTTATATAGAGGACACTGTCATGATATCTTGACTGCACAAGGGAGAGTGGTATTGCCTGAAACATTGATAATGTCCGAGCCAAAGGCGAGGGCATTATCTATGTTAAAGGCAATACCACTGTCCCGAGTGCTGTCAAGTATCATGACAATTCTAGCTATATAAGCAACTATTATATTTATTTTATTGAAGAATTAAGAAACCACGTATTTAAGACTGTTTTATTTATTTGCAGCTGCTTGCATTATGATTTGAATGCGGGCCTCATAATATATCATTGTTTGGCATTTTTAGGCAATACACAGTTTTCTAAACTTTAGGACATTTTTTCCTCATTTGGGTTGTACATGTACATATATTTTTTTTTTATAAATTAAAAATAAACAGTTTTATGTTGCTTGTTACTGGAGAGGGCCCTCGTGTTAAATTACTGCAGATTAAATAATACCAGCTGACCTTGTTTTATCCAATTGAAACAATGTATGAAATAAATATATTTAAACATTCACGGTAAACCGGTTGTCGACCTTTGACTGAACGTACCACTATTTTTCTGTGTGCTACGCCTGTGATGTGTTAAGTTATTTGGTACTTTAAATAATTCAAATTAGCTTTGCGCATGTCTTGTAATGATGCAAAATACATAGTATGTCCGCTCCAGAGGTTCGGCAGAGTAATCATGCAGGGACCGGTCAATAATAACAGGGGGAGTTGGGACCGGTGCATTTCAAATAATAACTGGGGGAGTTGAGACCGGTGCATTTCAAATTATCATGTTTAAAAAGGATATGTCCTATCTCTTTAAAAAATCGCTGTACTACATCAGATGTGTTATAAAAAAGTGGGTATCCTACATAAGGAATAATTTTTTGGTTGCAATTGTTATATTTTTTTCATTGATGATATTGTTATGAAACAAAACTTGTTGTTCTATCAGTGCTCAAAATTGAAGTCCCATGTATATGCCAGCATAACAAAGTATGTGTCCTATTGCATTTTGCACCGCCCCCCCCCCCAAATAAATATTGACCGGTCCCTTAGATGAGAAGTTATGCCCACACATGTACATACTCCCATTGCGGACTAGGGAAAAAGCAGAATTACATGAAAAGTACTGTTCCGATGTAATTGTTTCATTTTACGGAAAATTGGCATAATAGTACTAACGTCGTGAGGTAATTGTTAGATCCTACAAAGCAGGTTTTATTTATACTATAAGTATATTTCTAGGTTCATCAGTAATGACGATGGTAATGTGAAGAATAGAGAAATACTTCTTCTAATAATAAATAGTAAACAATTAATTTTGAAAAGCGAATTTTTTCTGAACCATATAGTCTTTCCTTTTTCTGGATTTGACTGTTTCACTGACCTGACGGGCGTCTAATTAGGCAGGTACTGCGGACTCCTCCAGAGCACTCCATGTTTATTATTGAGTGCATTAGGCAGGTACTGCGGACTCCTCCGGAGCACTCCATGTTTATTATTGAGTGCATTAGGCAGGTACTGCGGACTCCTCCGGAGCACTCCATGTTTATTATTGAGTGCATTAGGCAGGTACTGCGGACTCCTCCAGAGCACTCCATGTTTATTATTGAGTGCGGGTTACTAATTTTTCAGTTTTTGTTCTTCTTTTAGGTTTCTTCTTTGTGTCACGTGTCTGTGGTGTGTCTTTGTGTCAGTCCGGGTTTTTTTCCTGGATTTCGATTTGTGTTGACCGACAGTTTTATTACATTTTAGTTGTAAAATATCTCACAAAGTATTTGTTCAATAACTTCAGTAGTTATTTCCCCTTCTTTAGTGCAAGTTGTAACTCATAAACCAAATAAGATACGATAGAGACTTTGGGCCTTCACTAAAGGCCATTATTGACCTTGACCTTACATGGTCAACGGTAAAGGCCTTTCTTGTTTTCAATCATAAGCCTCAACCGACATGCAGGTGTTGTAAAGGACTTCAACTGCCATATGCTCAAAGTATAGCGTCCTTTTTTATTACCCGTTTTGTTTCAAACGATATTTTTTATAAGTTTAAAGTGTTAAATAAATTCAATTTTTATATACGGGGTTGTTGTCATATTAAGAAAGATCTACAATATGAATTATAATGTGGACAAGTTCCTGTTAGATTCATTAAGTGGAAAGCCTATTTATAGTTCCTTTAAGCCGATTAAACTTATATTAATTGGAGTTCGAGTCAAAACGCCCCAATGAAAAATAAGTTATAAAAATTAAAATTAAAGTGGAAAATGTATTTATAACGTAGGAGAACTTTTATTTATTCTGCAACATGCAAGTATATACATACAATCAAATAAACATACACATACGACGTACATTTGTGGCATGAAGTAAACATGTAACTACATAAAACAAAGAAAAACTAAATATTTTAATTTTCAGAGGGTTCATTTATACGGGCAAGACGACATAGACGTCTGCTGGTTGTTAGTGGCTGAGCTATATAGATCTCCCACAGACAGAATACTGACTGCGTCCTTAGAATGTCTCTTCTCGGATATCTAGTTACCTTGTCTTCAGATATTATAGCTTTCGCTGAAGGGGGATGCTGACTGCCTTCTTTTCTGAATATTATGCTCCCTAAAAAACCTGTTTACCTGTTTACCTGTTTAATACAAACAAAGCTAACTTTTTTATTTTTGAGAACGTAATTTTATTTCGAAATAGAATGTTAAATATTATTGGAATAATGTTGATTCTGAAAATATTGAAATATGGGAGACAACTCGCAATCTTCTATATAATAAACACTAACCTAACTACAATAAGTTCTTGTCAGAAAAAAAATTATAAAAAATAAGTCAACACCGGCAAGATAGGACCTATAATCCTTGGAAAATTTGTGTAGCTTGAAAAAAAATCATTCATCCATAATGCCTACTACTTTTTACCAAATTAGCATTAATTATTTTTTGTTTAGTTGCACTACTTTGTATGTTGATGTGGTTTTTTGTTCATTAACTGTAATTTGTACTGCAAATAAAGTAAACACATACGGAAATAAAATATGATTTTTTAATCAATATTGTAATTAATGTTTGACTAGTGTCAAGCCATTGCGCGATTATCTAGTCCCTCCTTTCAATTGTCGCTATTTTTTCAGTTTACTTAACTTTAGAATTAACCGGCGTTATCCCAACTCTGTTAAAAGTTCTCTTTTTTGATTGGTTAATGTCTGTCTTTTAGAATTATATTTTTCTTGCCCGAGTAAATCTTTTCGTATCCTGCATCCATGTGACATGTATCCCTCTTCCTTGAAATCCTTATTCAGCTACAACATACAAAAACAATTGGGCTGCCGCCAGATTTGCTTAGGAAGGCTTAAATTGCTTTTTCTAAGGAGAAAACTAAAGTTAATGAATGGAATGTCATGGCCGGCATAAATTCGTTATGCACGAATGCCATTTTTATGCACTACATGTATTCCCATATTCCCAATGTAACTGACTATAACTAATAATACCGGACATTTGTCTGCCTACATGTTTCCTTCACTTATACCTTGGAACCAGAAACAATAACCAATCTGTTAGTTTAAAAATTCTTCCATAGTGTATATTACTTAAGCCACCAATAGGATTAAACTCGAAATAGGCCTAAATGTACCCGTCATTCATAACTTCAAGTCAGAAACCCAAGCCCCGTCTCACAACATGTCAGATGGCTCTCAAGAAGCCTTCACGCCCTCGATCTCTTCCATAAATCCTACATTGACCGACTTTGACATACATTTGATTATATTTAGCTTAAAATAATACACGGATTGGCTATAATCGTTAATTTGGGGTAATCTATTATAATAAGGGATGAATTGGTCTTTCTCGTATGGGGTACTACCAAAATGTACCTCGGGTGCATACTTGTATACACAAATGTACCTCGCCATTTGTTTTGGCGAGAAATTGTAAGAATAAGACCAATTCAGCCAATTCACTGCCAACGAGATTTCGATCTGGGATTATCATACCATAAATTTACACAGGGTACAATTTATCGCCGAAAACAAACAGCGAGGTACATTTTTGTAGTACCCCATGCGACAAAGACCAGTTCAGCATAATTAGGTTCATGTATATGTTTGCAAAGGTACACTTTTACCAATTATTATATAGACGCGAGTATTAACACAGTATCTCTGCTTTTCATGAGAAAAGAAATGGACATACTTGAACTCTAGTAAGTGGCGTTAATTTTCATTCCATACAATCAATATTTGTTCTAATTCACCATTACACTCATGCGAAATTAAGGTTATTTTTGCTTGAAATGATGGTAATACAAAATATCGAACACTAAGGAAACTGTCAACAAACAACAATAAATATGGCAACGACAATAGTCCTGTCTTGGTACAGGCATTTCAAAAGAAATGGTGGGTTAAACCAAGTTTTATTGCATGCCAAACTTCCTCCTGCTTCAATTACTGTAGTATCTGAGTTGCTCTATTTATATAAGTCATTTTTCATTGTAAATTAAACTTTTTTGAAAGTTCATGCATAATCATTTCTAAAGCATCCGGATCATTCTGCACACCGATGGAGTATTGCATATACTTTGCTACGTCATTTATACGGCTCTGTAGCTGTTTAATTCTACCGCTATCGATATTGTTCAGAACATCTGCAATATTTTCGCGACTCTCAATGAAATGTTCAATATTAATTACAACAGAAATATCATAATAGTCCAGAAAAGATGGGAATGCATACGGAATTTCGTTGTCTATGAAAATAACTGGTATACAACCAAGGAGTATCGAATCGTAGAAGGATTTTCTTGTCGGAGAATCCCCCGGAGGCTGCAAGCAAAAAACAGAATGTTTCATCCATGTGACTAAAGTCTTCACACTATCTATGCTACAGTCTGTGGTATATATCTGCACCATATTTGTATCTGACGTATGATTAGAACTGATAAAAGTATCGTAAGGTAATTGAGTCTTATATATAAACTGTTCATTTAATACTGCTCTAATTTCCGGAAAATGACTTATACCAACGGGGTAAAGAATTATAATGTCTCTAACCTTTCCGGGTTCGTTTGGAAGTGTGTATTCTCCAGTAAAATGGAAATAAGACGGATAAGGTACGACAATCAATGACTGTGCAGCATTCTGTTGAAAATGAAAATAACTTAAATAGTCGGACGTTTCCTTCTCAATTGCTAAGAACGTAATATTTTTTGTAATTGGATGGAATAAATATTCACATCCGGGCGCTGCCATTTCTCTATGAATTTTACCAACCGATGATATATGTGGCTTTCCCTGTCTATAATAGGATTGATTAGATAAAAATATCTCGAGGGTTTTTAAATATTCATCTAGATATTTTTCTGAGAACCATGCCTTGTTCGACATGCATTTTATTCCAGCGTATGCAGGGATATAAAATATATCGGCTTCATTTGGGTTTAATGTTCTGTATCTACTGTCTAATAGTTTGTTATGTAAAATAATTTCTAAAGAAAACTGATGAGTATTCCGAATAGAAATATTCTGAAGGTTTTGGTAGTTGTCTATTTCTGACCCCATGCCTCGTTGTGAAAAATCTGTGCATTTATCCGGCGCAAATGTATGCTTTATTTCAGATAATATTCCTTTATTCAGTGAAACAGGAAGGTCGTAAACAAATATTTTCAGTGATGCTTCCTTTTGAATTACGTCTTCTATGCTACAATACAAACATATATTATAATATTATACTTTGAAGATTTATTTTTCAATGATTTCTTTGTAAGCATAAACGGTCCATATAATCGTATATAGACAGACCGGAGTATATGGACCAGTCCATATAATGTATATGGACCGGCTGTGGATGAAATGTACATTGGATTTACACATCTGTTCGAAAAACACAAATAACCAAATATGTGATTAGTAATCTCAGTGAAGATTATTTACGACCAGTAACTGATATGCAAAATGAGTTTTCAGAACAAAAATAACTCATGACAGTACATGTTGTGCAAATAAATGATTAAGAAGCTTACAAAAAGTAAAGTATAATATAACAAATAGTTCATGATACTTCGGGTCATATGGCAGTATATGGACCAGTTTTTGGCCCCAAAAAATATATGGACCTCAGCTGCGCTTCGGTCCATATAAATTTTTGGGGCCACCAACCGGTCCATATACTGCCATATGACCCTCAGTGTCATGAACTATTTGTTAATTATTGCATCGATTTACAACTTCTATCCAAATAGAATAAAAGCAAATTGCCTAGTACATAGAATAATGTACAGATTACTTTTAAATGAAACGGAAAGCGTGGGTGGATTTCTTTTGATGAAATCGATTAAAGTATTTCATGAATGTGTAAATTTTGAGTGTTTAAAAATAATTTCAAGCAACGATTAAAAGACAAACCTATAAATTCAGAGTTTGTATCGCTCACCTGCTTGTATAGGCAATGAAGGTTGGTTAACCGGTATCAGAGGGGAAGCCTTTTTACAGTTTTTCAAATAGGATCATGTGTGGATTACCACGCTACAAAAAGCATCAATTATACTCCACCCTTGGACTCACTAGCCAACTCTGTGGATCAATTCCTGGGAACACACTGGGTACCCAGAACTACGGTTGGGGATTAACGGGCAACATGAGCAGGTGTGATTGACTCCAACCTAAATGAAAACTTAACTAAATTTCTTGTTCTTAGTGGGTGCTACGGTCATTTTGCCCAAAAGTAGACAATATTATTATTAAAAGTGTTAAAAAGTAGTGTTTAAGGGGCCTCGGTGGCCGAGTGGTTAAGATAGCTCGTCTACTATTGATCAGGTGGGCTATCAACACTGAGGTTGCGGGTTCGAGTCGCTGCGGTTAAAGTGCGCTCGGCTCCAATCTTGATTGCCAGCTTTCCTACCAAAGGTCGGGGGTTTTCTCCGGCTTCCTCCATTAATAAAACTGGACGCCATGATATAGCTAAATAATTACTGTAAATGAAGGTAAACAGCATTCAAACAAACAAACAAACCAAAATAAAAAGTGCTAAACAAAAGAGTTCAAAATACAACAAAATCGCAAAAGTTTCTTACCTGTGACAATGTAATAACATTGCCATGGTGATGATAAGCAAAACAGTGGACATCGGCATATTGTTCCGGTTAAAAAACAAGCGCCCTATATTCAAGACACGTCAGTAGAACTACTGAAAATAAATCGTATTGTAAACACACAATAAAGAATAGGTTGCTGTAACCATGACAGCAGTGAAAAACACATTGAACTTTAATCATTTATTAAATTCAATCGTGAAAGCAAGTTATTACTGTTAAAGGGTAGATAACTAAAGCTTGTCTTACTGCTTTCTGATCCATATCATTATTTTTTTTAATTGAAAACGGTTTTCATATAATTTTACTGCAAACTGTTCCGTCAAATAAAATATGATATTAAATATAAATGAAGAACGCTAACCTGAATCATTGGATAAATGAATAGACATATTTGTACAAAAACTGGACGTGTACACACCTGTCGCAATGGCTTCGTCTCGAGCGGCTTCTCAACAATTCAATTAAAGAGTGACATTTCTTTTAATTAACATCCCATAAGAAACAAGTGTAGCAAACCTTTGCCAGCTTTAAACATCCCTATCCAGTTCAACATCGTTGACATATTACTCGGACACGGGACCCTCCTAGCACACTCGCTCTAATTCCCTTTAATGATCGCAGCACGTGCCATTTGACAAACATTACGGACAGTTTTAAAGTAAGTAATAATTCGTAATCTGCGGTCATATAATCTGAAGTAAAGTGTCAACAGTTTAAGTCAATTGATTTTGAACTAACGAGTCATTAACGAATTAAGAAAGAAGTTTGTGATGTGAACCAACAACTTCACATAGCTATTGATTTCTATTGCAGTTTCTTATTTCCAAGTCCCAATACTGACCTACTCATATATACGACTAAAAGAAAGCATAGGTGGTCGTCGTTAGTGTTGCAGACAGTGCTGAGTACACCGTTTCGTTTTGTAGTGTATATATATGTGGATGTTGAGTTGATCCATACACAGACCCGCCCTTTCCTCTATCCATTCTTGGTGCTTGTGCTCATGATATTTCTGTTACCACGTATATTTTGATAAAGCCTGAGTATCTTCTGATTTACATTATTAGGATTCGCGTTTTCTTTATTTTTTTGCTGTCATAGTTATCAAGTCTTCTATCGGATTGAAATTTCTCGTCTCATCTATTGGTTGAATTAATTGTCTTTAGCAAGAATTAATTTTTCATTACATGATATCAAGGTGTTGCTTTCTTTAGTTCTTTTCAAATGAGCTTTGGAGGCCGACTGGTCAGGAAATATGTTCGCCGTGCTAAGATATAGCTGAAACATTGCTGAAAGTGGCGTTATAAATCATGCAAATAAACAAACAATAACAACACCCATAGTGTTAGGAGATATAGTTATAATACATCAATAATCTAGTACAACTGAACAAGAAAATAAGTATGGAAAGCAATTTAAGATTTTGTTTTGGACAATTTTTGTACGATAACGTTTAAGCAAAAATGGAAAGTTTACGAATGGAAAAGTATCGCTCTGTAGATCTCTGAAACCAAGTGCATATTAAATCTTCCAAAAAGGTCTATTCCATATTCGGTAGATCGAGGCAGAAGGACATAGTATAGACAATTAAACCATTAACCTTCATTAGATGTATTGTGTGTTTGTTTGTTTGTTTGTTTTGATAGCTGCTTGTCTAACTTGCATCATTTTTTAGCTATTCCATGACAACCAAATCAATTCACACAATACTGATAACTGGTCCAATACTGCAAATTCATTAATTTATTGTCAAAAATCTTGTTATTTATTAGTAGCAAAGCATAAGTGACACTAAGTATGAAAATCTTATAAAAATCTAAAAGTCTCTGTAAATTACAATGTCGGGTGCAGAAGCTGCAGTTCTGCAATCATTACAACTACAGAAGGGAAAATAGAAATTATTAACATTCGATTCGCGACGATTTGTCAAGTTATCGTTGTTCTGTATACATGATAAATATCAACAAGAAACTTGGGCTGCCACTACAAATGTATGGAAATGGAGAATGTTTGTTTTATAGCGACTACAATGCGACATGCATCATGTAGAATGATGAGACAACTTCCATCCAATTGTACATTCAAGTATGTGTGTCAAGTTTACTGAGAGTATGATTGGTTGATTTCAAGGTTACGGAACGTATGATTGGTTAATTTCAAATGACTAAATGATTGTTTAACGTCAAAGAGCAGTATATTAGCTATATAATAACGAGAACACGTTAACAAACAAAAAATAAGTTTAGGATACTGGATGGCAAAACGATAGAAAAAGTATGAAGTATTGGTTAGGGACATAAATCTTAAACTTTTGTAGCTTTTACAATTCTTCTGCTCTTCTCCAAAGCTATACCACAGAGGTCTTTGTTATGCAAGGGGCGTGGTAATCCTAAAACGTTACCAACTATGGTTAGGTAATTGACTGAATTGTCCAGCATGCTGTATTTCAGCTATCTTCAGGATGTGAATAAGTTAACAAAGCATAAATCTAAGGGTAAAAGGGTACTCATAACAAGACAGTTTTGACCACCACTGAAAAATTATGAAGTAATGGGTCGTATAGAGAAATTAGGCTTTTGTAGCTGCTACAAAGAGCCTACTCTTTTTCGAATATACAGCGATAGTCTTTATTAAA
Source organism: Limnoperna fortunei (assembly GCA_944474755.1). NCBI lineage: Eukaryota > Metazoa > Mollusca > Bivalvia > Mytilida > Modiolidae > Limnoperna > Limnoperna fortunei. The sequence goes on from OX104124.1 coordinate 20,009,536, forward strand.
ATATTACCGTGGCACTCAATAAACTTTTCCACATTATTATCCGTAGTGCGAATTTCGGTTATAATACGGAAAACCTGACCCCGGACAATACAAACCAATCCATCACCGGGCATTGTGCTGGACAGCTCTGTGGGTCATGCACAAAGAACCCTCCCAGTAATGTCTCAGAATATGGCCCACATACAATCTTTAATAACCCAAAAATAATCAACAAGAAGACCTGAACCGTCCGGAGCGTTTTGACAACTCGTATACTTAAAAGCATACACGCCTGTGTATTTGTACAGTGTATGCGTTGTGCTGTTACAACATGCGTCATATTATACAGTTATGTACGTAATTATTTATGTGTGTGTGATTAATGCGGAGCGCTGTTGCATCCAATCCCGTCGCTGCACTTGCATTTAAAATATATGTTAAGCTAAATAACACAAAGATTTGACTTGATGTGAACATACCTCGTATACTTTAAATTATAATGAGTTGGATTTTCAATACGTCATATAATACCATGCATTAGTACGTCTCCAAAACGTGAAATATGAATGAAAATAAATGCAAAATAAAATGAAGCACATAATTCTCAGATGAATAATAAAAAGAGGATTACCGAAAAGCAATAAACTAAGAGTATTTGTAAATAATATTGCTCTTGATTGCAACAGATTGCTGGGGGTCATCGGGAGCACCAAAACGCTTAGTGTTACTGATTATTTATTTCAATTTTAGTATTGTTTAGTCTATTTTTTTAAAGCAATAATTAATCAAATTTAAAGATATATTGTTACACAATTTTAATTCCTCTATTTACATCTTTTTAGAATTTTAAACACATGTTGAGTATTCCCGCTAAAGACCCCAAAATGAACATGCATTTGTTTATGCGATAAAAAGTAAATAATCAATTAGAATTACAGTGAAATTAAGTCTCAACGTAGCAAATGTCTGTCGCCTGATTTCTCAACAAAGTTACACGTTTACAAAAACCAAAAAATTTGCAATTTATAACTTCATCAAGTGACTATATAACTTGTATGGTGTTTTCTTGTTTTTACTAAAGGTAAGAAATATATTTATGATGTTAGTCTTAATATCGTTTGATTTTAACTTTATTTTGAATCTAAACGTAATACGTTTAAAAAAAACAAATTCGCATCACATTTTTAACAGAAACGAAAAAAATTGTTTTATCTCTTGTGACTAATTCTTTATAATTTCAACTATGACTGAAAGGTAAATAAATCAACACATTTTAAAGAAATTATTCAGGCCGGGAAATTGACTACTTTCTTTATCTTGTATTTTCTCATCAAAAATCCGGAAAGCTTGAAGTTTTATATTCATCTTTCACTGTCAAGTCGAGGTTTGAAATGATTGACTAATTTACTTGTTCCTTAATCTCCGTCATGGTTTGAAGACAAATTTATACATATTACTTTTTATTTTACATCGAATGAGAACTATTATACTAAATGCTTGAGTTTTTTTAATGTGGCGAATCTTTTACGTTTTATCGGTCCGCATTTGATTATATGGTAATTTTTTTTTAAAATGCCTAAAGTGTTCTTACACGCAAACCAAGCCAAAATGCAAATAAACACATTACTTTTCATTGCTGAAAAGAAATAAATTATAATTTTCATTTTGATTTCTTAGTGTTTATCTAGAAAAGTAGGGTACCACGGAATAATTGTTTAATTTTGTTGTAGAGATGGATAATTTTTAAGGACCGCGAATCGAAATTATGACACACACCACTCATTATAAAAATTTAATTGGCAATTTAAATAACGTAAAAAAAATATTCTCATTATCTTTTAGAATTACTTTTGATTTGAACTATCCAAAACCAGCTTATTAAGATAACTAACGAGTTTGATGCCAACCTACAAATATAAAAATGCTTATTATTTTAATTAATCGATGCCAACATCTGTTTACACCATTCATAAACCGCTTCGCCAACAGACCCAAACCATATTATATCGTATAAGCTGCCCAGAAATTTAAAGTATTCCTTAAATAATTTAATTTAATTTGCTTTGTAAGCTGAAATCTGATTGGCCAAGTCAAATGTAGAAACCCATACCATATAACTTCCGTTTGTCACGCGCACTATTCTTACGACGTTAAAATTCAAATAGTTGTATGACGTCATTGCTGTTTTTAACGTGAAAATTGTCAAGATTTATTGTTTAAATTAAATTATAAGAAATATTTCACATTTCTGAACAGATTATACGATATAATAGGCGTAAGCAAACCCGAACCATATTATATCGTATATAACCTGCCTGTTCAGAAATTTGAAATAATCCTAATTTATTAAAGGAATACTTCAAATTTCTGAACAGGTTATACGATATAGTATGGTTTGGGTCTGTTTACGCCTAATAAACCGCAACGCGAAAGGTGTAAACAGACCCAAACCATATTATAACATATAACCTGTCCAGAAATTTGAAGTATTTCTTACAATTTATTTTATAATTTTTATGGTAGAAACGTCGTTTACGTCATGGGACTATTTGAATTTTAACAACGTAAGAATAGGTCACAGGTCAGACAAGTTATTTCTTATAATATGGGTTGCTCGATTTGAATTGACCAATCAGATTCAGCTTACAAAACGAATTATAAAATTATTGTTGACTACTGCAAATTTATTTAAAAATTCCACTGTCGTGTCTGACGTTTCCGATACAGATACGGTAAAAGTATTGGCTTCGTGTGTTACCATAACTAAGAACAACTAAAAACTAGATATAATTCATAATAAGTTAAGTAGCGTGTATAAATAATCATTTTGTTTCAGTTTAAAATTTGTGAATAATTACATAACAATAATTGATACCACTCCTATATGTACATTATTTACAAATCTGTCAATGCAACATAATTATCTGGTTTTTTTTTCAGTGCCACAATGTCACCTTTATCGTTTAAAGTTATAATTGTGACATTAGTACTGCCCCTTGTGACAGGTATTTCAGATTTTGCTAGGTAAGTTTGTCAGTGAAATATACAAGCATTCTAGTTTTAATTGGGATATAAAACTCATGAATACAAAATGCGACATCATTGTCACAAATTACACCAAACATTGTAGTAAAGAATGCAATATAAAAGTCCAACAACTTTGTAGTGTTGGAGTTGGGAGTCTCACATTAGTCCAAGTCGTGTTCAATCTTATTATCTCCCCCTAGCACCGGGTGCTCTCCCCACTGTCTCCATTTCAATTCCTCTTGATTCTAGCTTAACCCTCCCTAACTCCCATCTGACTACGACTTTCGTCTAGCTTTCTCCCTCACTTACTTCCAACAAACAGTCCGACTTGACTTTCCACCCCCCCCCTTCTGTTCCTACCTACTAGAAAACCACTTCTCGCACCCCCTCCTCCGGTCTAATCAGCATTTAAGCTCAACTAAATATAAACAAATCCATATGCTTTAGCTATAATATAATGCCGATTTCAACTATCTGTATACAGGTACAGTATTTGATAATAAACGAAAAAAAAAAAGAAAAAATCAAAACAATTTTTAGACCGAGAACTGTATAGTGTACTCAGAATACGTGTTTGTTACATGTTCTCGCCAGCGAGCAATAATTTTTAAACTTCTATTTGTGGTGTTTTGTTTTAACAAAGAATACGGAGACAATTCTGTTATATGCAGGGTTTCTAATGCCAATGTATTAATATTCATTTTATTTTTTATTTTATTGTAGGCTTCTCTACAGACAAAGCCTTCCTGTCGACTTAAAAGCTGGACTGAAACTTAACTTCCCTTACAAAATATACGTCTACGAACTGCCTTCATCTCTAAACTCGGACATAGTCAAGGAAATTATCAATTCTGATCACATTGAAACTGGCATGATGACCAGCGCAGGACTCGGACGTGAATTATACAAACTGGGTAAATACGATGACATATCTGTCCGCGATACGTATCCGTATGCTTTAGAAGTTATTATACACCAGAGACTTCTAAATAGTCCATACAGGACCAAAAATCCCGACGATGCCGATTTCTTCTACGTACCGGCTTACACCGCTCTACGGTGCACAGTCAAGGACAAGGACTGCCCCAGTTGCTTATTCAACAGGTACTTGAGTGCCCTAGTATCATTTTTACAGCAACAGCCTGCATTTAAAGACAAGATGCCACATTTTTCAACCGTAGGAAAAATTCATCGACAGATGGCAGACTTTGATTGTCCGTATCTTCTCTATCCTGTAATGAAAGAGATTACTTTCTTTGCAATTGAGAAGGAGTCGGATGAACAAACAGAAAATTTATTGGTCAAGCAAGCAGCCCAGTCCCTTGTTGTAGTACCATATCCGTCTTATATTCATTTTACAGGTAAAACAGCAAATGTTCAAGATTTTGGTTACCAGAGAAATGTATTCGCGTTGTTTCCAATCGCTAGCGTCGATGATTCAACTATAAGCAGTAAAATAGCAGCTCAGTTCAACAAAAGTACAACTCTGTCGTACGAAAAATACTTCCGGAAAAACCAACATGCGCAGTTCAATATGATACAAGTAAATACCGAAGAAAAAAATCACGATGCAATGATCCGTAAAACGCTCTCGTGGATGAGCCGCTCTGTATTCTGCTTAATTCCTCCTGGCATATCCTCTACCCGAAGAACCTTCTACGATTCGGTCTTATGCGGTTGTATTCCGGTTCTATTTATAGACAAGAATATCCCATATGCCTTTGCTTCTAGTCTAGATTATAGTAAATTCTCAGTTGCTATTAAGCAGGCCGATATTCTAGAGGGCAAGAACGTTGGCCACATCCTGACATCAATTAGTGCTAATGTTATTAAACAGTTGCAGACAAATTTAGATCTAATATCGCAAAGGATGCAGTATTCGGTTCATAAGTCAAACGTAGGTGACGCTATGGATCTGATTTACTTAGAAATGAGTAAAATCGGTATGAACAAAGACAAGAAAGACATTATTATAAACAAAGACAACAAAGAAATTAGTGTCAACAAAGACAAGAAAGACAAAACAGTTATTAGCAAAGGTAGCAATTCCACCATGTCGTCATGAGATTTGTTTTCATAGATCGTTATTCACTTCAATAATTCACGACATTAGTTTAGACAGCGATTAAATCAATTCGTCATTTTAAATTGTAAAATTTTCTGTAATAAAATAGTTTTGTTAAACATAGTTTTTATTAGGTCAAGATCATGTATTATTTTGTGGGTAAAACTATTGACGAGTTACTTAAATATATGCTGCTTAACATCCAGCGAGCTGTAGTTAAATTATATTCCAGATGATTTGTATTTCTTTGTTTGGGGTTTAACGCCACTCTCAGCTAATCCCTTACCTATATCATGGCATTCAGGCATTTATTGGAGAGGAAGCCATAGTATCCGGTGAAATCGATAGGAAAACTGACAATCCTTTCAACTAAGATTGGAGTCGAGTATACCCTGCCCGCACTAAGACTTGAACCCGCAACCTCAGTGTTGATTAACAGACGTATATAACTATTTTTCCACTCATCCATCGAGGCCCGTATTCAAGACGAGAACAAGTTAACAACTAGTCAATTAAGGAAATAGAAAAGTTGAAAACGACATGCAATCTGGGTTTTTCTTGTTTAAGGTGCGTGGTGTTATTCAAACGCCGTGTTCCGCGCATGTCTTTCCTCATTATAACCTGACAACATTTCCTGCCAAAAGCAGACAAGCTGTACACATACAACTGTAAATATTGTATTCCTTAAAAAATAGATATTTTTAAAACACACAATAAAGACATAATCTTTAATCTGATGTACTCTACAACATGTACAAAAAACAGTCACGCGGGTTTCGTGCAATTTTCTTTAGCTTACAATACTTCAAAGGAATGTAGACATAATTGGTTCATATATCGACACCAAATTTAATAACACATATGCAATAAAGTGTATGTTGTGCAAATTCATTAAAAAAATTTTATTAAAGAATATTCTTTTGTTTACGGTGAGTATGCCCGCCACGTGCAGCTATCCCCGTCATGCATTTCCTCGGCATGGACTCGGTCAATGTTTTTATTATTCTCTGGAATTCTTACCCACTCATCTTGTAACGCGGTAGTTATTTGAAGTATAGTGTTTGCGGTTGGGGTTGGCGCCTGCGCACACGTGTGTCAAGTTCGTCTCATAGATGCTCGATTGGATTCAAATGGCGATTTCGAGGTCGAGGTAACACATTGAAATTGCTATTGGCAAGTAAATCCGTGGTTACACGTGCTGTATGTGGCCGAGCATTTTCATACTGAAATAACTCACTCTTTCGGTCGATAGCAGGCAGCAACTGTGGTGTCAAGGTATTGTTTCTATAACGTTCAGTCGCCAAACTTCTATTAATTTTAACGAAGTTTGTCCTGCGATCATAAGATATATTCGCCCACACCGTGACACGTACACCACCGGATCTGTCCACCAGTACGCAGGCTTGACTGAACCGCTTATTTCTACGTTGACACACACGGATTCTTCCATCACGTCGTTGTAAAAGAAACCTTCATTACAGAACCATAGTCGACACCAGTTTCTTTGAGTACAAACCTTTAAATCTGCTTTACCAGCGAACACGTTCTCGTCTATGATTCCCGTTGAAAACTGGGCCAAAACAGTTACATGTCGTCGTACCCTGTTACGGACTGTCGGGACTGATATTCTCTTCAAGCCGGTGATATTTACTGCAGTGGGTATCGCCGTAGCAGATCGATATCGCAGCGATCTTGAGCCATGTAGTGTAGTTATTCATGGCCTGCCATTTCTTGGTTGATATTGCGATGACCTACTCTAGGAAAACCTCAGCCAAGGCGTGAAATCGAATTCTAGTGGATATTGAATTTATGAGCAACCTGATGTTGTGACTGTCCAGTCTGAAACACTCAATCATGACGTTACATGAAACCAGATCCAGTCTTGGCTTAGAAATTTTATGTTGAGAGTACAAATTCACTAGATGCACACCTTGGTTTTATACACGATGATAGTGTAATGAGAAATTTTACCACACTATGCACGTAAGACTTGTGATCAGTTTTTCTACAGCGTGTTTGTGACAGAATTTGAGGTTAAATCTTTTTGTCCAATTTTGCAGATGTTCATAAGCCGCTTCATGTAGAATTCAGATTTTTTGAAAGTTTAGATTTTATAAATAAACCTCGTGATGTTAAACATCAGTCGCGCTTAAAACCACGTTCATGGGATAACATTAAACTAAAGGAGTACGTTGACTCAATTTTGTCTGACCCTCGATTTGCAAACTTAAATATCTCTTTACACGCAATTGACAATTAGGTTCGTCAAGGCGAAACTCTAACCGAAAACTTGATCAATTCAGTTGTAAATGATATCGGAGAGATGTTTGAAGAAACAGCAGTTAAAGTATTCGGAAGACAAAAATACATTAATTTGAATCGAATAGCGGAGGCTCAGTCAAACAAACCGTGGTTTAACGAGGAATGCAAGGTAAAAAGAAAAGCTTTTCACAGAGTGAGAAAAGTATATAATAATCACAAAAATGAGATAAATCGACAACTAATGATTTCTAAATCCCGCGAATCAAACGTGCACTAAATATTGCATATAATAATTTCCAGACAAGTTTGACTAGAGAAATCAGAAGCGCGCCTAAAAATAACCCCAGAAAATTTTGGGATTTATTAAACCGTTGTACAAACAAACGAAAAACAAAAATTGATGTCCCTCTAGATCAATTATATGAATATTTTCAAGAAATTAGTAGATGTGATAGCGACACCGCTTTCGTTGAGCCAGAAAATAACTTTAATGTTAATGAAGAAGTAGCTGATCATATTTTAAATAGTGAAATTACGCAGTTGGAAATAGAAACTGTGGTAAAAAAACTAGGTAATAATAAAGCACCTGGCCTTGACAGAATAACCAACGAATATATCAAGAACACGTTGCATATTATGATGCCCGTATATATATTAAATTATTCAACATTATATTTACAACAGGTATTGTGCCTGAATCACCTGGACAATTGGTGTTATACACCCAATTTATAAAAACAAAGGAGATCGAAAGAGTCCTACAAATTATAGACCAATTAGTTTAGTAAGCTGTTTTAGTAAAGTTTTTACAAGCATAATCAATACTAGATTGACTAATTTTTCTGATGAGGTTAATCTTATAACTGAATCGCAAGCAGGATTCAGGAAAAACCATTCCACTATTGATAATATTTTTATTTTAGATTCATTTATAAATCTGTATTTTTCTAAAAAGAAGAAACTTGTAGCTACGTTTGTAGATTTTAGTAAGGCTTTTGATAAGCTTGACAGAAGCAGTCTTTGGACCAAAATGAAGTCTAATATTCAAGGTAATTGTTTTAATGATATTAAGAGCATGTATGAAAAGGTTAAATCATGTGTTTCAAAGGATGGTATACATTCAGATTTTTTCGCCTGTGAAATATGTGTACGTCAAGGGGAAAATTTGTCCCCTTTCTTATTTGCAATATTTATTAATGACCCTGAAAGATTTCTCAAAGATTCAAATGTTCTCTCTTTAAGCATGGTAGATGATATACTGTTTAATCAATTACATATTTTTATTAAAATTTATCTTTTGTTTTATGTTGATGACACCATACTTTTTTCAGAAACTCTAGAGGGTATGCAATACTTGCTGAACGCATTTAATAATTATTGTAAATTGTGGAAAATGGATGTTAATACCAGTAAAACTAAAGTTGTTATTTATTATATATTAAACTTGTGTTAAACGGCGAAGAACTAGAGTACACGGACACATATTCATATCTAGGCGTCCTGTACCAATATACAGGCAGTTTCAACACGGCGAAAAAAAGGCTGATTGAACAATTTCAAAAAGATTTGTACGCTGTTTACTATAAAATAAGAAATTTACATTTGCCGATTGATTTACAGTTGAAAATGTTTGACACACTTGTTTCTCCAATTCTCCTTTACGGTAGCGAAGTGATAGGTATTGGAAAGAATGATAACATAGAAAAGGTTCACTTACAGTTCCTAAAGAAAATTCTTGGTGTTAGAATAAATACTCCTAATTGTTTCGTCTATGGAGAACTGGGTAGATACCCACTGGAAATCACAGTCAAGTTAAGAATGCTATGTTTTTGGGATAGACTGTTGACAACAGATAAACTATCTTCCAAAGTCTATAGATTCATGTTTTCATTATTCAATGAGGGAAACAACGATTTCCCATAAATAAAAACTATCGCAAAAATTTTTGATGACATTGGAATGACATATATATTTCAAAATCAAATTCATGTTAACATAGCATTGATAAAAACTAAAGTCAAGCAAGTACTTATTTATCAATTCTCTCAAAAATGGCGTAATGATATATCCAATACATCTCGAGGTCAATTTTACTCACTTTTTAAGCAGAATTTCAGTTTTGAAAGTTATTTAGTACAATTGCAAGAATCAAATAGACTATTTATCACAAAATTAAGATTATGTAACCTAAAAATTCCAATTGAAACTGGTCGATGGCATAATATATGTCGAGAAAATCGCAAATGTACAAAATGTTCAGGGGACGAATATCATTATCTTTTCATTTGTTCAAACCAAGAAATTCAGCCTCTTAGAGAGAAATATATTCCAAAATATTATATTAAATACAGTTGTATAGAAAAAATGGTGTTAATGCTATCTTTATGTAATGTAGAGTTATTAAAAAAATATATCTCTTTTTATAAAAGGATTGTGTAAATTATTGAAGTAACATGCTGTACATGTACCATTCTAATCCACTATGTTTTTTTTCTTCTTTGTGAGTTGATTTTTTGTAATATTTGTTTGTATGTTAATGTATATATGTTATCTTCAATATTTGTTGTATTCTCATGTTGCACACTGTGCTTGAGTTTGAAATAAAATCTTGAATCTTGGTTTGTATACAGCTGGAGTTGACGTCGCACCTAAGAGATGTTAGACTGTAGTGTTATACATGTAGAGGTAACAACTTATGTATAAATTATCTAGACCACTAGATCAACTAATAATATCACCTATGACTCTACAGTTTATGTTGAAGTAAAGAAGAAAGAAAAAAATACTTTGAAGTTTATTATTATATTATTATCATATATAAAGCTTTCTCTTTTTTAAAGACAATGCACCAACTAATTTAGAAATTGAAGTATTTTATATGATTTGGGTTACATATTTCAATACGAATTTGGTTACATATTCAGATATTGAATAATTTAATCGATTATGGACCCGAAAAAAATAAGAATTAAAAGAAAAAAATAAGAGGAAAATATATTTCTAAATAAAAACTTTTTTGTCAATATCTTGTCAATGTATTTTTTTGCTCTAGGAGTGTTTTAGCTGTAACAAATTTTATGAGACAATATTGTTGTGTATTAAATAAAAACTCAGTTAATAGGAAATTTATTTAAACTTTTTATTTAAATTTAAAATATTTCAAAGATAACATAAATGGTAAAACCCTGGCACGAATAGCCATTAAATGTTCAATATTCGATCACGAAAATGTATATTAGTCTACATGTACCCGTGGTTTGCAGATGAATATTATTTAGGTGGATTCTTCGCAATTTGTTAATAAATAAGTTATTCTTTGTTTTTTCGTCTATTCGCATTTAATGAATTAACTCCTACCTTTACAGGGAGTTGGTTAATTACGTACCTGAACCAAATTAGTAAGCTAGTATTTATTGGGGTTCACTTTATTGCTAATATCAAAGGACTGACAAAATTAAATTAAATGTCCTTGAATATGTTCTCACAAACGGTTTGTGTATATACCTGTACTTTTTTATATTTTATTTAACCTAACCTATATCTGTTAAATATCCCCAAACTTATGATTTAGTATTCGTAGAAACAAGTATTATATTTTATATTTTCAAACTATTAATGTCGTTGATTAAATAAATCCAGTAACTACGTGTTGTTATTGTTTAAAGGAGTGTTTGTATAGTTCAAAAACAATGTACATTTTTTACGACGAGTGTCGTACCTATAATTATGTATTTAAATTTGATACCAATTACCGTTTGTTGTTTTACTACTAATTAACCATGAATACTCTACATCACGCATTACTGGCAATCCTCACCCGTAACCGACCCTGACTTAGTTTTAAATGTTAACATTGGCCAATCAAAAATTCTCTTTCTGAGGTCAATGTTAGATACATGTAAACAAAAACATACCTGTGCGGCATACTTTACAACCGGTGTACATTATTATTCCTTTGTTTACTTTTATTGTTTGTGCAAAAGTTATTTTTTAACAGGTAGAGTCAGTGTTTGTTATTAACACATCTACTGGGATTGTTTTGAGGAATTCGAATTAAAAATGGTAAGTTTTGCTCTGAATATAAAAATGGTAAGTATTGCTTATTTATCTTTTAGCTGTTGCTTAAAATAGAATTACATACGCATGTATTTACTTGTTTTGGGTACATTATAAATATATTTAAGTAACATTATTTTTTCTGATGAAGATTTGGATGTAAATGACAAAGGAAAATGATATTCTATTTAACCACCTTTTTTATAAGCGTGTCAATTAGAAATTGTTAAAAATCGATATTTAACCGATATAGGTTAAGTTAAATAAAATATAACGTACAGGTATATACACAACCCGTTTGTGAAAACATTTCAAGGACATTTAATTCTGTTTTGTCAGTCCCTTGAATGAGCAATAAAGTGAACCCCAATAAATGCTTTCTTATTTGGTTCAGGTACGTTATAAACTAACTCTTTGTAAAGGTAGGAGTTAATTCATTAAATGCGAAAAGACGAAACAAAAATAACAACATACATGTATTTATAAACAAATTACGAAAGAATCCGCCGTAATAATGTAATCTTTATTGCATGTAAAAAACTGTTGGTTATAGGAATGCATACAAATATATATATTTGAAAAACATTTAGGACAGTTAAATAAATTCGGGCAATAGGGATTGTTTACATAATATTGATCTCATGTTCGCGCTTCTTAGCTGCAAATACAGGGAAGATTTTCTCTGGTTCCATAAAAAATAATTTTTCTTTTTATTTCAAAAGAATCTAAGTTATCAAAATTAGCAATGATAAATTAATTAATGAAAGAAAGTATGATGTCATCGCTAATTTTGCAATCGAAGAAAAAATTATACTTATCATGAACAATTTGACAACATATACAATGTCTTTGATATCTTTGATGTTCTGTTTCTAAGTTATGTTCTCTCCGTCTGAGTTAAGTTGATAACTGTCGAATTTTTCACGTTTCTTTCAGTTTTAAGTATTTTTCTTGCTTAATGTTTGTTTTGTCTTTTTGTTTCGCCTATGCGTTTGTCCATGATGTCACTAGCTGATGACTTTTCATGTTGGGCTTAAAATATATTAGCCAGTTTTTTCCTAAAAAAAAAATAAAATTGCGAAGTGTATTTTGTCTTCTGTAATTTCGATAACCCGGAAATTTCTTTACTGTTATACATGTAGCCATTGTCCTGTTGTCTTCAAAAAGCAAACATCGTCGACCGAGTCGTAGACGCTTAGAACGACCTACCATTGTGTATTAAAATATCGTTAACATTGAGTAGAAACGGACATACTTAAAAGATTCTGTTAAAAAAATAATAGATGACATAGATCCTTAATATAAAAATGAACATATATTTGTATGAGGAGTTATGATTTTGTACCAAGTAAGTACTAAAGTTACAAAAAATGTTACCATTTTCTCTGCGTAAGGATCGGTCTATAGGTGGCTGAATGAACTTATGTCAATTACCATGCTCTCTGCACGTGCAGTGGCTCGTACAGATCGGCCTAAAGGTGGCCGACTGAACACCTGTCCATTACCACAATCTTTGCACGTGTAGTGGCTTGTAAAGATATGTTCATGCGTGGTCGACTGAACACCTATCCATTACCATGCTGTCTGCACGTATTGTGGCTTGGAAAGATCGGTCCATAGGTGGCCGACTGAACACATGTCCATTACCATGCTCTCTGCACGTGTAGAGGCTTGTAAAGATCGGTCCACGGGTGGCTGACTGAACACATGTCCATTATCATGCTCTCTGCACGTGTAGTGGCTTGTAAAGATTGGTCATTGGGAGGCTGACTAAACACTTAATCTATTACCATGTTCTCTGCACGTGTAATGACTTCTAATGATCAGCGCCATTGGGGAGGCTGACTAAACTCTTATTCATTACCTTGCTCTCGACACGTGTAGTGACTCCTATAGATTGGTCCCATTTGGGGAGGCTGACAAAAACCTGTTCATTACCATGCTCTCTGCACGTGTAGAGGCTTGTAAGAATGGTCATTGGCTGGTTGACTGAACACAAATTCATTTCCATGCTCTCTGCACGTGTATTGGATCGTAAAGATTAGTTGTTATAAAGCTGAAGTATTTCTTGTTCATTAAGACCTCTTTTACACCTGTTTGACATCGTTATTATTAACTAGCGTACTGCATATGGCGGAAATTAATATATTGCTTGTTGAACGGTAAGCTAGTTTACATCTGTTCTATTTTTCGCTTTGTAGGGACTGTGCTATTTGAATATTATTTATACGTAATGGTCATCTACGATCTCGTCTGAGTACTGTTAACAGTCAACAGAGCTGACCAGCACGTCGGTGGGGTGGGGATAGGATACCTTCTCTATTTCTCTATGTGGAGTCATCATGTTTATCGTGATATGTAAAGCCTGGTCGTAAAGTGGTCTGTTTGAAGAGTGTCACACTCCTTGCACGTCAAGAAAGAGTAGGAGATTTGCAAAAATCTAATTCCTTGCAATACTTCGCACGAGGCGGTAAAATATTTTCTCGATCTACTTATGAAATTTTCCAAATTTATTTATTGTTTGTTAACTTGTTCCAGCGATAATAAAAATACTTTGTGCACGTTACAAAACCACCCAATCAATCAATCTATGATCGGCTGTTGTGATGGGGATTGAATTAAATTGTGTATTCGGTTGCAAAATCATTTTTGTCTCTGTATTATGAATCTGTCATCGTATCATAGATTATTGATTGTCTCTTTACCATGCTGTCAACGTGCATTGATCCGTGGCAACCTGGTAATTTAAATTTGTAGATTGGACGGATTAAATTTTTAAACATTATTTTAATATAATTGCTATGGATAATATTTTTCTCCGCGTTCAGATTTCAGATTAATTACTCGAGGTTATAAGCAGTGGGACAAAATTTATCTGAATAAAGTGTTCAAAATGAACTTATTTAGTTTTATCAGCGTGGGATATGCAAATCCCGTATCAGTTAAAACGTCTAACTCAACGTTGGATATCGTTAGAGTTGCAAGTGTGCCACTGTGCACAATTTTATAAAATGAAACAACGTCATTTTGTTATTAAATAAATAAAAGAAAGTTTTTAATGTAAAGAAATAAATACTGTACAATAGTTTTAGGTGTTACTGCACCGCAAAATTAGTTTTATATAGAATAAAGTGAAATAGCCTATTAAATAATGTCCATGAAAATAACTCTTGCCATTTCTCTAAGCATTAAATTAGTTAGAAAACGATTAAAATAAATCCAAAATTTATGTAAACATGTGGCAAACAAGAGGCATTTAATTGTAAACTTTAATTAATGTACATGTATAATGTAAAGTAAAATATAATCCACACAGAACTTTTTTTTACCAAATTAAAATTATTGCTAGTATATCAAATCTAATTAAAAATACTAAAAACGAATTAAAAACAGGAAAAAAAGCTAGAATCTTCTTAAAAACACAAGATAAAAACCTTGTTAAAAACCATTACAAGTACTGTGAGTGTTATTCTCTATATAAGTCATATGAATTGAAAAGTCCGAAAATTTAACGAAAAATTAAAAAAAAACAAAGATGCTAATCACTTGCTTTGAAGGGAAACTTCGCGAAAAAATGAAAAATTTGATATGCTATTCTTCAAATAAAAAGAAATATAATTGCCTTTGATGTTTTATTGTATTCTTTACCGTTACGCTTCCAGAGTGGGTTAAAGGTGGTGAAATTTTGTGTATGGTGACTGCCATATTGACAGTATTTTATCACGTGACTGCGTCTGTGACGTGATAAATGTAATTATCCAGTTATTAAATATGATAAATAATCCAGACCTGCGTATTCATTGCATAAATACATTATACTTCATACAAAAATCTCAAGTTTTTATACCCCCCCCCCCCACTTGTAAGAGAGGGTGCTATATTGCAATCATTTTGTCCGTCTGTCCGTCCTGTGCAAACTTTTGTAACAGATTTCTCAGCTTCTACTAAAGGGATTGATTTCAGATTTGGTGCACAGCTTTAACATGATGAGTTGTACCGTGCCTCGTCTTTCCAGGCCAGTCATTTATCTACTTCCTGTTTTCCGAGCCGAAACTAAATTGTGGAGTGGGGGCCATACTAAGCACGACTTAATCCTGATTTATGTTATTGGATAATTTAAGTAAGTTTTTCCAATCCATTCTTTTCTTACTGAATATTCCAGACAGCGGTATAGCACCAAGATGGATCATTTCGATGTTTCCCGCCTGTCGTCATAAAACCCCTCTTGACCAGAAAGTGCGTTTCGCAAATATATTGAAATGTGCATTCAGTATACAATTCAACATTATATCCAAATGCAGGATTATTGAATGAAAATGTATTAATTACCTACCGGCGGTAAATGCTATCAGTGTTAGAAAGGTATACAAATACCAGAAATGCTAGTATTTTCCCACTATGACCAAAAACAAAACATTCAATACCGTTCTACCTACAGGCAGTATGCGTGTAATGTAAATGTACCAACAACTTTGCTGATAAAAAATGAGAATTTTCAGCTGCCCAAGGCCATTAACAAAAACAACGTATATCAATTGTACGTTAAAAAGAAAATTTTCCAAACGACCGACCTTGAATTCAATAATATTTGTTTAATAACCAGAATAGAACATCTGTCACAGGCTCAAGTGTAAATTAATTCCGTCATAAAAATTTATTAAATGGTCAAATATCAGCTTATATTGATGTTTCTGAGGCTTTGAAAGGGGGAAGGAAAGTAGTTAATCTTTTTTACATAATTAAATTGCTTCCAAGTATAATTAAGAAAGCCTTCTTCATTCTTCATTGAAAGCAATGTCTGCACATCTGTGAGTTTGAATTGTAAATAAAGTTAATTATACACTCCACGTAAAGTATTCAAATAACGGGAGTCAGAATATCTAATCTGCAAGTAGATCTGACTTCATGATAAAAAATGTAATAAACTTAATTGTATAGTTGCCTATTTAAAAGTTTTATGCTTATACAATATTGGTATTTTTTTTTAATCTTTAAATAGGTAGTTATGCAAGATATGACATACTTGGGTTTTCACTTTTGTTCGTAAATTTCAAGTGACATTTTTAATTTAAATTTTTCAGTTTAATTTTGATAAATGCACTATTTTGAATAAACAATTTATACCTTACAATATTGATATGGTATTTTTAAAAAAGGACATGCTTGTATATTTGTATGAACCATTAAATCAGTACAAAAAGAGGGGATGCGGGGTTTAATGGTTGTATTCAAAAACTTCAAATGCACACTGCATAGACAATACATATCAATTCGCGTTTAATTCGGACTCTTTTTTAAACAATAGTCTAAATGATGTTTATTTTTGCTCATTGTTCCTACATGCTTTTTTGAATACCTCATTGTCTTTTCTCAAAGGCATGACATGTTAATTTATTACGTTAAACGTAATTGATAATTCAGGCCTTGGTGGCCGAGTGGTTAAGGTAGTTCGTCTACTATTGATCACGTGGTCTGTCAACACTGAGATTGCGGGGTTCGATTCAGGCAGAGTGTACACGACTTCAATCTTAATTGACTAGGATTGCCAGTTTTCCTACCGCAGGTCGGTGGTGGTTTTTTCCGGGAAATCCGGCTTCCTCTCCCAATAAAAACTGGACGCCATTATAGCTGAAAAATTGCTGGACGTGGCGTTAAACACCATTCAAACAAACAAAACATAAAAGCAAACCTTAGTTAGATAGAAAGTTATGGGTTTAAGTGAATACGGGTCTTTCTTTTATTGTTTGACTTCACGTTTTCCGTTTACAAAAATTAAATGTAGAGGCATGTCTAAATTAATGTGAAGTTCACATGTCAATTTAAAGAACTTCTTGACATTTTCTATGAAAAATTCATGCGACATTTGTTTCTATAAATGTTCGGTTTTTTTCTTTGAAAAATAAATGATTTTTAGTAAACGAATTGTAATTATTCTACATAAGTCAAGATAATTTGACATTAAAAGATTCAGATGAAGTCACGTGAATGAACTTCCCATTGAAATTATTGTTTAAGACCTTTTAAGATTATTTCACACGAAAATGTTCGTGTGAAGTTGACGGATTTTAACTCGAAATATAATTTCCCTGCGTATGTTTGTGTGTTCTTTTGTTTATTGTTTAACGCCACTTTCAGCAATTTTTCAGCTATATCATGGCGTCCAGTTTTTATTGGGTGAGGAAGCCGGAGTACCCGGAGAAAACCCCGACCTTCTGGCTATCCTTGTCGAACACATTGGTAGATGAGTAGTGGTTAGCAATCTATTATCACCGATGTGTCTACACTGTGGCTGTGAGTTTAAGTCTGACTTTCGGCTATGTGTTCTACAGCCTAAATTGACAATGATTGCCACTTTTTACTACCGGTCTTGGGTTTCCTCCAGGTACTAAAAATTTCTGAAAGTGGCGTTAAAGCAACTTTTTAACAAAAAAAAAAAACAAACAAACAAACAAACAAATCCTCCAATATTGCTACACCAATAGAATTAGGTAGATTTCAATTAGAAAACAATACCATTATTACTGTGATACCAGAATAAATATATAGATAACCACTCTTTACGAAAGCATAGTGTTTGTGCAAATATTTGGATAAAATTTATGTGTATTCTTGGTATACTTAAGCTAAGAATTATTTCACAAAATTCATTTCATTTCATCCTGTGAGTTGATCAAGGAGGTCAAAGAATTTAAAAAGGTAATTAAATCTGATTGTATAGATATAACAGATTTTGTACCAATAAAATAATAAAAATAATTTATTTATACATAAAGACTTGAATCTAGCGTTTAAACCCAAACTTTGTTTATCTTGCAAAAACTTTGAACATTGGAAACTAATTAAAAAACTCAAAATAGGTCATCATTCCCGAGAATTTTAGAAAAAAATACATTGACAATCCGACTTTGTAATTTCTGTCCCTTTGGAGAAATAGAAGATGAAATCCACTGTTTCTTTTACTGTCACAAAAAATAAGCAGATTAGGCAAAATCTGGTTCAGAAATAATATAAAAATGACATTGATTTAAATGACAAAAACTTATTATCATATTAAACCCAACACATTTTTGACATGTCCAGAATCTAGGTTCCATATAACTGTAAATCGAACTTGGGTTAAGGGACGTTTGGTATGTTCTCTGTACAACTGTTTTTTTAAATTTCCTTATTTTTTATTATTTTTTTTTTTCACAAGCTGTTAAAATAGGTTAATGATGATTAAAAAATTGACGTTGGAATTACGTTTATTACTTTGTTACCGATTATATTGTCCGATTTCAGTGAAAAGTTCATAATGCACTAAGAATCATATGCCCGTACGACCAAAGACATTAAGTTGCCCGTGTAGGACGTAAAAACTCTTCAAGTCAAGTCAAGAATCATATGCAAGCGTGGGTCGAAGCACATTTTGTATTTTATTCTGTTAGTTACATGTCATTGGCAAATATTCAATATAATTTGTGTTTGTTTGTTTGAATGTTGTTTAACGCCAATTTAAGTAATTTTTCAGCTATGTCATGGCGGTCCAATTTTTAATTGGGAATTAAGCTGGAGTACCCGGAGACAATTCCCGACCTTCGATTGGAAAACTACCACATCATCAATAATATACGAACTGTCTTAACCACTCGGCTACTAAAGGGGGGGGGGGGGCTCAATATAATTTTAGAACAATTCAAGAATACTGTGCACAATGCATTTGAGTTGATTTAAATTACCGTTATCTGTAAACTGTAGTAAAATTTGTTCGTATTTTACACGCCAATATTATGGGGTATATACACTGTACCTAATTAAAACTGCGCCTGCGTGTTAAGTTAATGTTCAATTAACACAAACCATCAATGCAATACGAAATGTAGATTGATTTGTTTTATATTTTAGTCACATTTAGACCCAGACGAAGATTTGGACAGTGAGTAGTTTATTTTTATAACTGTTTTCGTCAGTGATATGTAAATATCAGAACTGTTTCCTAGTATACAATTAAATGTTAAAATTTTAATTATTAAAATTTAGATCGTAGTAAATATTGCAAGCTTAAAGAGAATTCTTAATGTTTTTTTTTTAAATTTTCTTTTTATATTTAAGAAAACTTATTTGACATTAAATTGCTTTGTTTTGAAGTTTTTTGTGTGTTTTTTTTTATAGAAAACATGGTGTTTAATATTACTATATGCAATAAAGATAAAACAATTAAAGTTAGGCAATCACATGACGTTAAAATTTTGTTTTTGAACTTTTATTGTTTAACGTTTCAGCTCTCCGGGAAACATTTAATCTATTCGACAAAAATGGAAACGGAAGCATCTGCAAGGAGGAACTGGGAACGTTATTACGGGCAGTTGGTGAAAACCCAACCCAGAAAGAAATTGATTTCTTTATAAAGAGCTGTGACAAAAACAGTACGTTAAAGTAATTCAAGTAGTTCACTGTTTAACATTTATGTAATTATGTTAAAAAAAAATCTACATATAACTTTTTTGGAAATTCTCACCCTGTAAATGTGAACATTTCATGCAGAGATTTGTGCAAAGGTTGACTTGACTTGCTAGTTGCTAGTTGCCATTTTAAACGGCCAAAACAATATAAACTTTTATTTCGCATTCAAAGTATTGAAAGTACAATGTATGTTCCATCACCTAATTAAGATTGCCACAAAATACTTTAAATTCAAAACGCCGCTTCCGGCGGACTCTAGAGGCGCGAAGTGTATGCAGATACATGGGGGTGCGCACACAATCTCACAAGAGCGGTTTTAACTAGTCTGAAGAGCAGATATCGGATCTACTTCAACAGTGCAATCTTGTCCAATATATTGACCAAGATCTGGCTAAATGATTTAGAACAGCTTTAATACAGAAGTGTTTCATTCTAAAGTAGCCATTCAAAAAGTTTAAAGCAATTTTATTTCAGAACAGTTTAGGGGCCTAGCTTGCCGAGTGGTTAAGGTAGTTTGTCGTCACCCGAGTGAGAAGTCGGGTGTGTTCGATCTAAACTTAACTGAGAAGTATTGCCAGTTTTTCGACCGAGGCCAGGGATTTAACACCAAATACTCCTATTGCCCCCTTTCCCCACAAAATATAGAAAATGGATGCCATGATTTAATTGAAGAATTACTGAAAAATGGAGTTTAACTTAATTCACACATAAATTAACAGAACCTACAACTGACTCACTTCCGATTCCTAATCAAAGTTGACATTCGATGCTTATTATAGAAAAGAACAGTGCAAAGTAAGACGAATTTGTGATGATAAACCAAAGTCAAAGCACTTTACCCCTTTAAAGTTCGGGGGTTTCACCGTGTCCGGTTTCGACTCCTCCCCAATGAAAAAGTTGACGTTGACAAAATGCGGAAATGGGCGTTACCCCCATGCAGGCAAACATAACAAAAATGTTCAAATGTTTTTCTCAACGAATGGCGATTAGTTTCAAATAAATTAACAGTTGCAAATGCGAACAATAGTTCATGTATTTCAACTTTCTTAAATTTTTTGGCAGAAAACGACCAAATAGAATTCGAAGATTTTAGGCATTTAATGACTATTATACACAGAGATTCCGTCAGAAAAGAGGATGAAGAAAAGACGTTAATGAGAGCCTTTAAGTTGTTTGATAAAGACAATAATGGCACGATCGAGAGGGCTGAGCTGGAGAGAATCACTACACAGCTTGGAGAGAAATTGACAGACGAGGAACTGGAACAAATGTTTAAATTAGTTGATTCCAACAAAGATGGCAAGATAGACTACAGGGGTAAGACAGTCATGAAAATGTTTGTTTGAACATTAAATTACAATCTTATTCATGTATTGCCCTCAAATTAACATTAACAAGGGTCTTATGGATGCAGTGAATAATTCTAGTAAAACGTATTATGTCAACAGATTTGTCAATTAAACAGGTAATACTTTTTTTTAAAAAGATTAAATTTTGATATGAATGTGACATTATAACACCGGACAATGACATGGTTTATTAAATATTTGCTTAACGTCAAGTTGTAAAACAAGTCCACTGGAATTAATTTTTTCTTACCTGAGTAGAAAATTAAAGAGTTTTTTGTTAATTTCAAATACGCCAGAATATTATGATGCGAAAATAACTGTTAGTGCAGGGAGGTATAAAGGTAAATATTGGCACAGGGAAATATAATATATACAGAGAAAGGCAGTGCTTACTCGTCCGGAGCACCTGAGAACACTGTTGGTTTTAATTGGATTATGGTTATTTACTTTCTATTTTTTTGTGGTTGTTTTGTTTCATGTTATTTATGTTTGTCTAAATACAGATTTGTAATCATACCTTGACATATTTGTTTTCCCTACGTCAGATGATACCAAATACACGTCGTGTGTCTACTAATAATTGTCATGTTTTAACTATACTGAAGAAAGAAAATGTTATAGAAGAAATACTGCTTTATGGAGATATGTATATTTACATTGGACATAAATTAATTGATTGGATGTTTGCTTTACGTCCAGCGAGCAGTATTTTATCTATATTCAGGACGAGAGCAAGGTAACAAACAATAATTCAATGGGAAAAAGATAGATCAAAGGGCAAAAATGGGTCGAGCACTGTGAACCCTAACAGTATGTTTCTTGTGGACATACACACGTTAAAATGATTTTACACTTAATTGGAGATACTAACATTTTACTAACGAATAAAGGAACCAACACAAATGTGTAATAGTCCTTGTAAAGCAGGGGCGTAGCTGCTTATACGCGAGTACGCGGCTAAATCCACATGATTTTGACAACAGCAAACAAATGAAATCTATCTATGCAATCAATAAACTGTCAGTCTATTTTTAGTACTAAATATAAAGCACCTTAAAACATTCAATTGCACCATTGTTTTCAAAATTTTCCAAGGGGAAGCCCGGACCTCCTAGTTGTTTTGTTTATCCATTTTGTATCTAGTCTAAAATCGCCTCTGTTAGGTATTTATGAAACGAAAGTAAAAAAAAATTTTATTTCAAAAAATCTGTTGCTTTTTATGAATGTTAAAATAAATCTATATTTTATTCAAGACTTACACTGAAACAAATGAAACAAATAATAACAGGTTTATAGAAACAGGCAAATTGTTATTGTCGTTAATGAGTTTATACCAATGGTAATAAAATAAATAATGGCAAGTATTTATATTAGTAGTGATAAGCAAGCTGCTATTCAGTTTGAAAGTGGTGTTGTATTTTAATATGTATCGTTAATAAAGTGTCTTTTAGACGCTTTGGAAATAAAATTCTGTTGAAATTAGCCAAAAATATCGTCCCGCATAAATAATGCGCAAATTTTATCATTACAAAAAAACGTCAAACGCCAATATATGTTGTCAATCTCGACCTTTAGTCCTTCAAACAAGAGCATAATGTCGTTTTCAACCTCATAGTTGAATATGACTGTGCAAATATTATCGATGTCATTTAACAGAACTTTTTTGTTCAATTAAATTGTTAATAAACATGCTATTTCGTTTTTCGTACTCATATTTCTTTTATTTATACCGGTTTTAGAAAGAGTCCACGACTTAAAAAATCTACTTTTCAACCTTACCAATGTAAGCTCGGTAACGCAAATTTCTATATTGTAAAATTAGAATCGGCAGAAATTAAATTCGTGATTCATTTTCCTGAATTTTACACACAAATTGAATGGATCCCGATGGTTCTAAAAACAATATCTACTGAACTCGTAGCTTATGCTTCAAGTTCTAGTCTTTTGATCTTTTGTGTGTTAACAATATAAAATGAAGATGATAATAAAATACCGGAAACTGCAAAAGACTACATGTATCCACAAATCAAAGTAACTAATGGTAGATTAAACAAATATTGTGGCATATATCTGCTTCTACATGTACATGTAACTAAATTAATCTATTATTTGTCATTTAATTAAATCTTTTTTTCAGATACATAAGTCTACTGGTTAGAGGCACAAGTCTGCTTATTAGATAATTTAGTCAACCTGTCTTATACATATGTGTAAGGCATGAAAAGGGCAAAACACATATTACGGTTTATTTTTCATCAAAATATTTTCAGTTTTCAATACCTCAATATGAGACTTCTATTTTAATATAACAAGTTAACACATTAAACATTTATGTGACAAGCAGATATATGCACATGGAAAAAAGATTAGTTAGTATTAAGTTTGAAGCTTATGAAACATGCAAAAATAATTTTTGTTATTACTTTTTTGCAGAATTTATTAAATATGTTACCAAGCCCATCACAAAAGAGCCCATGGGACATAGGAAAAAGAATCACAACAAACATGACAAGTCAAGATCTGAAAGCTAAGAACGACAACTCTGTCACAGAATCATCACCAATACATGAATGACTTAGAACGAGATCTTTATGTTTTGTTAAACTCATAGAGTAATTAGTATAAGAATATTTGTAGAATTTTGAGCTGTAATTACCTCATTAGGTATTGTTCAACAATATAATTATGGAGGAATCGTTTTTATAAATGATACTGTTCACTACATTTAGTGGTAGATTTTGTTACTGTGCAAGTGATGACTTGTATTGTCTTATATGTTTCGATAAGTCTTAAGCAATATATATATATATATATTTATTCTGCAACTACCGCGTCAACTATACAAATACGACCCTACGAATAAAGCAAAGCTATTTTTGTAAATAATGACGTCATTCCTGGTACCCTTGTCCTTACTTATAACGATATTTAGTATTCTGTTCTGGTTTACGGCATGTTGTTGATACGATATTTGTTTGTGACGTCAGGCAATCACTCAAATACGCTGCGAAAATTTCAAGTAAAAAATCGGCTAGAAGTGCCGTTTTTCATGTTTTCCATTAGTATTAAATGTATTTTCTGGTTGCAGAATAAAAACAATTTCCGTACATTGTCAGAAAATATAAAGTTTATTTGTACTCGCCGCAAAACAGGTGAGAAATGCTCGACAGAGCCTCACATTTCTACCCGTTTCTAAGGCTCGTACAAATAAACTGTATATTTCCTGACAATGTACTAATATTGTACATATATATATGTCCTTGTATATTGCCCAGTGCATTTAAAACTCATAAAATAAAATATCATCATTTGTTCGAAGTAATGTTAATGAATTAGATATTTATTTACATCAAGAAAATAGTTTTAAGCTAAACCCCACAAATGTATCTATTTCATTAAAACTGAACAGTTTTTGGTTATTGTAACGGATGTGCTTTTTTAAAGGCTTTAAGGTGAGTAATTTGGTAAAACAGTACAGTAATTTCTTTGTTGACTGATACATAAGAGCCATATTTTATTTGTGTATAAAACTTATATTAGGAGAAAAAATTATAACATATTTTTATACCATTATATACTTATAAAGCCTAAATTAGTACTAACGGTTAAAGAAATTTCAGTTTAATGTCATTAATAAAATTGTATTAATTTGAGCAACCTACTAATTAACAGTAGTGTTGCCAGAACATGTTTGCATGAACACTGCATACAATACAAACAAAAACGTCTGGCGCCTGAAATAGACTACAAGACCCCTTGAAAAAAGAATTCTTATAACATTGTATGTTAAATTAAACATGTGAAACGACTGTGAATGTAACTAACTTTACAACGGAGTCGTGAGTATATTTATCTCGTTTTCAGCTCTGCAGAGTAAATTAGTAAATGAAGCATTTAAAAAGCATTTGCTGTCCAAATACATATATATTTAATTTTGTCTACAACATATTGTTACTTTATAAATATTAATACGAAAAGTAACAACTTGATTTAATCATGTTCATATATGATTTTTATGTTGAGAACTATATTACTCTTTATTTGTCATGCAATTATAACTGTTATTCGATTTTTTTTTCAACCAAAATGACATGTGTAATAAATTCTATGAATTATTTTTGATGTTGAAAATGTTATCACTACTACGGAATTGGTTTTCATGGTTGGAATTATTGAAGTTAAAACAGTACTATTTTTTTAATTATAACCGAAAATGCTAACATTTCTGTGATTTCAATACTTTGTTCACTTTGATTAGCATTTACTTGGTCTAGAAAATGTTACAAAATTTCTGTATTTGCCATTAATATCACTGACCAATAATTTCTGATTCATTAGTTTGCACAGTGTGAGATGATAACTTTTTTATTTTAACATTTTAATGCAGTGAATTTAAAAATGCTTAATTGTTACACAAAATGATTCAAAAAACGGAATTTGCAAGACCTGACAAAAATGTTGTCACTTCTAACAATATTTTGTACCGACGTTACAAAAAAATAATTGTATGCATGACCCTATCAGTGATGGTAATAACAAAATACAGAGCACCGATGAAACTGTCAAAAAAGAAAATCCACAAATCAATGTCCGAGAAACGGCAAACTCCAGAACCAACAACCAACATAAAGCAACTACAGCAATGGTCCTGACTTAGTACAGGCATTTCAGAAGAAATGGTGGGTTAAACCGGGTTTTATGGCATGCCAAACCTCCCGCGTCCATTACTGTAGTACAGACCAGAGGCATGCACTGTTACATGTATATTAATACATTGGTAACCTGTACAACAGTTTAACCAGAATAAAAGATTTTGTGTGAAAATAGTATGTACAATAAAACTTAAGACAAAAGTTTTCCAGACCAAGAATATTGATACAAATGTATTTTTGCAGAACTAATTAAAATTTGTATTAAGAATGTATGATTTAAATAACTGATAGTGCCAACATTTTCACTAATTCTAATTTTAAACAGTCCCTGACAGTTTGACAAATGCATCACATACGTTTAAATTCTTAAATGTAGGTATTAGATCTGAATCACAATTTTTTGGTATAGAAAACAATAGTTATACCAATTCATGTAATTATATAGGTACGTTATTCTGCAGAACTTGTAGCATACTACATTGCAAATATTTTTCAAATGGTAAAAATGTTTTTTTTTAACAGTTTTGATTGTAAAAAAAATCTGCATTGAACAAATAATGGGGCTTCAAAAGTACGGTGACACTTGCTACGCCATGAGTGGCATCAATGAAATGTGGATACTGTCAATTCTAAGACCAGGTAGACATCTTAAATTACGAATCTCTTTCCAAATGTAACATCATAAAAACCTTTGATTTGTCGACACCCTACACGACCACACCTCATATGTCGCTTAAAACAAGGCGTAAAAATCTTATAAAACTCTGCTTTTTTAAGAATAACCGAGTGAGACAATATAAGTACCTGGTAATTAACCATTACTGAACTTTGTCATCAATGGCTCTAAATCACAAAAATATACTGAAGATTGATTAATTGACTGATGTTTGCTTTAAATCCATCGGGTAGTATATCAGCTATGGTCATGACGAGAACACGTTTACAAATAATCAGCGACAAAAGGGATGGGGCGTTAATAACAAAATTTTGACTGCCACTGGAAAAGTATGGGGAATTTAGCACATGCCGGGAATTAAGCCTTGTATAGCGGCTACAGTAAGGCCCCTCATTTTCAAAATCTACAAAAGGGGTCTTTATCGTGCAATGAGACAAATCTACTAAATTTTGGATTTTTAGATTGATAAATTATTTGACATGTTTGAAGGACATGGCTGTTGAAATTCCAAAAGGTACTTATTGTGCTCCTCTTCTTGCCGACCTGTTTTTGTACTCTTACGAGGCTGAGTAAATATAAGGCCTGCAGCATATCAGCTGTAGCCATGATCGGACATTTTCATATTCTTGGATGGACTTTTTCTTAGACATGACAATGAGCAACTCGACGGGTGATGGGGCAGCCACTGCTTACTCGTCCGGAGCACCTGAGTGCACCCCTGGTTTATTTGGTTCGAACTACTCACTTTCTGTTTTTTTTTTGTGTTGCGCTGTATATGTTTGTCTATATCCGGATTTGTAATTGTTCCTTGACTTTTGGCTCTTGTTGTTCGTTCGATTTCCTTTGCTATTTTTCCTATTTGCTTCATTGAAGAAATTTAATGAAAGACGTCATGTACTTGTTTAAAAAAAACGATATATGACTCTAAAATGAGCACAAATATAGGTTTATTTTGGTTTTGTAATATCATTTCTTTACCGGACTTGACTAACTCTGGATTGACAACACACGAAACAACTGGTGTGTTCCAACAGGCAGAAGATGCTTACTCTTCCGGATCACCTGAGTTTATTCTCATTTTCTTGTGAGTTAATGTCTCTGGCTTTTGTAACCTTTTCCAAATACACGTACTTGTTTTATGCTTAAAAACTACGTAGTCAATTATACATGTAGTTATAAATTTAAATACATACAATTACTTGATGTATGCCATTGTTTTTTCTTTTTTATTATTGCACTGTGTCAAATATGTTCTAATAAGCATTAAATGCTTAAAGTGAATAAAGAATTCAGTTGAATGAGAAAGATATAAGATGTTAAATAAGTTAATTTTATTTATAACATTGACAGCGATAAAATAAAATAAAATTCACATGTCAGATCCTTCACTTATGGAAAGACATCAAATACGCTCAAGAAAATTAAAAACAAAGTTTCTCTTACTTTTCGACGACATATTAAAAATTCGTCCATGTAAGTAACAGGATAATCAATTACACAGGTAACATTGAAAATATTACCACTCGTTTCGAAACGCACTAAAAGTCGTGCCCTCAACATGTTCTACGCACTCGTTTGATTTTTTGTGTCTGTAGTACTCGGGAATATATTTGGAATGTCTGTGAATATGGATTATCATATAGTTACAAAATACCTTTCATATAACCGTAACTTTCTTACGCTTTTTCTTACAATAAATAATAAACATACAGAGACAGAGTAAATCGCTAACAAATTGAACACATTGAATTAAGTTACCAACAACATATTATATGTATCAATACAACATGTACATACATTCCTATTAAAGTGATGCAAAGCTTATTATAATGAGGATGATTGGTGAAAAAACTACAATTGACTGGAAGCATTTATGGAAGCATTTCTGATATACTGAGATTACAAAAACAACGTATTTTGGTCAATTGTCCTCGTCTTAAAATCCATTCTGAATTTAAAATAGACATGCAGTTTCAATGTATGATGTCCCTTTTTGACAGTTTTAACATGAATTCTCATAAATTTTGCAGATATTAGAATATACTTGGCACAATCCCTGCAAACAGGCGATTAAACAATTCAGTACTACTTCTTTTTCACACTGATAAATCAGGCACGAACGGACAATAAATCGTTTACAATTAATAAATTAATAAAAATAAATAAAAGCTGATCATTATAGATAAATATTATTTCAAAACACAACATTTTGACAATGATACAACATATTTTCTACAACAAATACATAGGTGGGTCACTGTATATTATTTATTTATTTAGTTCATTGAATAAATTATTAAAATCATCAACAGAGCCAGTTCGTTCCATAAAAAAGTTCAGGTTGTAAACATAAAAAAACACCTGCTTGCTTTGCAAATATTTTGATTTTCAGGCCATGTTGTAACTTAAGCTAACAATCACAGAACTATTCGTTTGTTTGAATGGTTTTTAACGCCACTTTAAATATTTTTAGATATATCTTGGCTTCCAAATATCACTGGGATTGTGTACTCGGAAGAAACCCAGACCTGAGAATCGGTAGGAAAATTGGCTATCCTTGTTTATTAAGATTGGAGTTGAGCACACTCAACCCGAAGAAAGACTAGAACCCGCAAACTTAGTGTTGACTGGCACACTATCAAACGTATATCATTGACTGCCTTAACCACTCGGCCACCGAAACCCCCCCCCCCTTTTCACAAA
The DNA here is from genome assembly GCA_944474755.1 of Limnoperna fortunei. Taxonomy (NCBI): domain Eukaryota; kingdom Metazoa; phylum Mollusca; class Bivalvia; order Mytilida; family Modiolidae; genus Limnoperna; species Limnoperna fortunei. Next base: position 20,038,747 of record OX104124.1, read on the forward strand.
TATATCATGCAATAGGTATTGAATGGATTTCATATTAATATTCTTAGGGTGAAAATTTAAGTTAATCAATATTTTTATTGTTGAACGTTTGATGTATACTTTAAATGATTCAATTTCATTATGATTTAAGGGGTAAAGAGACGCCAGCCTATGCATGTAGCCCTGCGTTACGAGGATTGACTCAACATTCTACAGTCCCAAAATCGTCACGATTTGCTCTATGCCTAGCAGACGCAAAGCGTGTTAGCTGCAGCCGGAGCCCATATTCAATATTGACTTTGGGAATTTTAATGTAGACGCGATAAAGTTGGCGATAGTTTTCCTGAATTTAATGTTCAAGGGGTTAAAATTTTTGTTTTCGTAGCTGTTGCTAGTTTTGTTGTGATTTCTCTACATATTTCTTTTTTTATTGTTGCGTTTTCATTGGCAAACAGTATATAATAAAACAGGTGTTTATTCAACCTTAACACGAAAATGTTTTTTTAAATAAAGCATCGAAACGAAAATGGTAAGACATAAGGACATTTTCAAAAGTTTTTAATGGGACATGCAACGAACTTATAATTTTGATTATGTAAAAAGCAGATCACTGTTTAAATTATAGGATCTAACAAGTTCTTGTAGTATTGAATACAATATTTGGCAGCAACTACAAAGATTTTAAAATTCACTACACCAAACGCGCGTTAAAAGTCCACCTGCAGAAAACAACCACTACATTCTGGTTATAACTATGTTTCCTTTCGTTCTAATGGTTATCTATCTTTGCACAAATTATCAGTGCCTATTATTCGATCTATTGATTTCACGTGAATGAGACTGTTTCGAGTTGAGGCGGTGCAAATGACCAGCATTGAATTTTTCACAGATTACAGTATATAATTTGCTGTCATCAAGTCCATTTACACACATTACTACATCACATAAACTTTTATGTCATGCACATTTAACATCTTTAAGCAACAATTTCGCATATTGTTTCTGGGATTTTGATTGTCACGCAATATGATAATTGTTTCTGAAAGCACTTGGGACGTTATAATAGCAAATGGATATAAAGATGCTATTACATCTTGTCTACACCAATGACTCATCAGGTAGTACTTTTCAGACAAGTGCCATTAATATTCTTTGTATATCCAGCACAGCATGTCTCAGTCATGTAAGTATATGTTTCCTTTTCATATCTAAAGAATAAAGTATACGTATGCTTTAAAAGTAAAAATCAGATTTTGGTAAACATAAATATAATATAAGATTTTTTAAAATGAAGTATAGGAACCCCATCGAGCTACCATATCGTGAATTTGAAATGCTCTTTGATTGCCAACTTTAAAATCCAAAGACAGGACGCGCACCATAGTTATCGCCGCACTTGTAAAGTGCCACGCTGCTTTCACGTTAAAAACATTTGTAAAGCTGTCGGAAAGGTAGGGGTTTTGTTGATGATACAAAGTCTAAACTCTTTGTCAGTACCAAACTCGCTATAATTTATTCGTCGAATTCAAAAGTTTGTGTCCTCAGGAACATCTAGTTTTCATGTTGATTGGCTGTTTTCTAATATTTGTGCGTTTGAATTCAGCTAAAATACTAATCAACGAACAAAAAAAATATAAACAAAAATTCAATACGTACACTGTACATTTCTGCATTTCTAACGTAATAGGGTTCGTATAACATACTTTCTCTACAGCCTTAGTTCTGGTACCAATGTTGGTGCTGTAGCATGGTTGTGTATTACATAGTTTGCTTTCGACCTCAAAGGATTTCCCACTGAAATATTAAAAATAATTGTTTGATCCTATTAAAAATATTGTTTTCATTGGCTAAAAAGTATTGTATACGTTTACATTTCAATTACGTAATTTGGTACTTGTTTATTTCATTTCCAATGAATGTCGTTCATTTTGTATCAACAGACTACAAAATATAAGAATATTCTAGCTAACAGCTAGGTATGAGTAGGATTAAAGGGTTGTCTCAGATATTTCACTAGATACCAGACGTTTTTATAAAAATCAACGGCGACTTTCTGGTCATACTTTGGCAAAGACATCCGTCGAACTTCAAAAATGTTCACTAAGTAAGATTCAACAAAGACCTTCTTCGATTATATTTTTTTTGCAAAACAAAGTGTAACAAATAAAACCTCAACATAAAGACAAGTTAATAAATGCTAATAGAATGATCTTGCATAGACGAGAAACATTTTTATACAGTATAGAAATATATAATGTGCAGAAATATTTGCGTATCGAAGCAAACATACGCCTCATCGGATACGTTTTTGGTGCACTCCATGCATTCTTGCTCCTCGTGCAACTAAAATATGACTCACTGGACACAACAATACAAAATAATGTAAGGGTCTATTATGTACATTCTGTTCTAGTTTTAATTAAAATATGAAAATATTGACATCTACGTATAAAAAATGGTAGTATATACAGAATGATATTATTTGCAAAACACGCATTCCGGCTTGAAAACAAATATACAAAAATAGGGTCTTCTTTTTATGACTTCAAAATATAAATAATTACACAACCTATTGTCAAAGCATATTAATACAATAATATGTTTTTAGGTCATGTATCTATAGTCACCAAAATGAAGAGAATAAAACAGAGATCCTCTTAACTTTAACTAAGCTATTTTCATTTGCGAATTTTTCTTTAGCTTTTAATGATATGAAATTCATTACATAAAATATAAAATGTCACCCGACTGCTTTTTTTGACATACCAAAGGCATGATTAATCATGCTCAATCCCATTTTTCAAAGAAACCTCATCCAGCTGTTTGATAAAATGGTTTAATTGTTGCTTTAATTGCTGCTTAACTTTTCAGCTATATTCATGAGAATGCAAAATAACATGAATCAACAAAGTGAAAATAAGATGGACTACAAGGAACAAATTTTGACTGCCTCGTAAATGTTATATTCGCTGGTAAGGATGGATAATTGTGCCTTTATAGGGATACAATGCATTAAGTCGATATTTAAGAGTTAAAAGAAAAAAAAACATATCATAATAAGTAACACTTACTTGCATAATAAAGGATCATAACAAAGTCTTTGTCGTGTCTGATTTCCGCATCCACCACACGGAGATGAGCAGTTAGACCAGGCAGTCCAATTTCCCCAACCTAGTATCGGGTCGTTTTCTTTTATTCCCGTAGGATAAACAGTTGGGTTCAGGTTACTTGTAGCCAAAGAGGTTGGCTGAAGAACGCTTACAGTAGACGTGGAAGTTGATTCTTAAAGATAAAATTATTGCGGATAAATAACTTATTCTATGCATATAGTTTGCAAATTAGTCTTATATTATTAAGTACGAATCGTTAACAAACATCATCTGGTAATAAATGTTGAAGATAAACATAGACAAATTTTCTTCACAATTTTCTCTATTCATCCCCAATGACAATTCAAAATACTACTTGAAAAGCCGATAAGAGTACATTGATTCCTTGTTATTTTATCCTCCATAATGAAGATCTCTTTTGACCTTCTACAAATTATGTAGTTTCCAGTTTAATTGTTTGTTTTTGTTTGATAATGTTTAACGCCACTTTCAGCAATTTTTCAGCTATATCATGGCGTCCAGGTTTTTTCCGGGAGTAAGCCAGTATCCGGATAAAACCCCGGACCTGCTTTAGGAAAACTGGCAATCCTTGTCAATTAAGATTGGAGTCGAGTACACCCTGCCTGAAGTGAGAATAGAACACACAGTCTCAATGTTGACAGACCACGTTATCAACAGTAGACGAACTACCTTTACCACTAGTCCACCTAGGCCCCATCCTGGTTAATAAACCGTCATTCTAACTAATTATTTTTATCGTGTTTGGTCCAAAAGATTGAGGTATAACGATAGAGCGCTACTAATAAGGGTTATTCTAACAATCATGAAAAATTTCTGTATTTCCAGTACTCAGACCTATCAATTTAAACATACTGCCTTGTAAAATATACGTGGGTACTGTTTGACGTCTCCGCTGCAAGAGAAAGAATAACAGTGATGAGTAATTTTACTTACTAACACAGGTAGTGCCGTTGAACTGGTATCCATAACAACAGAATAATTCTGACCTAAAACAGATGCCAGAACGGAGAGCTGTCTTAGTTCTGAAATTAAAAAATACAATCTCATGCAATATTAACTTCGAGCAGTTGATGTTCATCAAAAGAAATTTAATCCTGTATAAGTCGTTGTAGGGAGATAATCGTGTTGTATTTCTAAATACTTTACTGCTGGAAATGACTGTATCTGTTGTACTTACTTCTTCTCTAAAATTGCTTGTTCAAAGAATTGTTCCTAAATATTTTAAAATTCGCAATCGCAACAGTGATATGTTACTAAATTTGCATTTTTTAAGCAAAAAAAAAATCAACAAACAAGAACAAAAACAGAAATAAAGAACATGAAGGCATCTAAAACTGAAGGAAAGGTATGTTCATTCACGTGTACCACTCTAATATTATTAAGCTTAACACGGAGCATTTTTAATGTCGACTTTTCATAGTACATGCACTATACGTTACAAAGACATTCCACTACAATGCCATTGTAGATTTTATTTAAAGTTCTCACTTACATTAGCTTATTGCAGTCCGTGGTATCAACCCACCAAACGTTTCCACTTGGACAAGGATTATAAACGGTATAATTCCACTCATGTTGGCATACGAAAGAGACCTGTTTCGAACAAGGTTGATGGGTAGCTTCTGTTCCAGACGCACAGCCTCCACAAGATTCTAAAACATAGGATTTTTTGTTTTCACAGGTGTTGCAAAATTCTGGAGTATTCGATCTTTTTCAAGCAAATTGAAGTTAGGGATTTTTTTAAACAATATATTGTGTTTTATCATATAAATCTGGAACCCTAACAGTTTCTTGTGTTTGTTCTACTTTCGTTGAGCTGCATCTATTATCCTTTATTGGTATATAGTATCTGCTTTTGTTTTCTAAGTTTGATATTTGATGTTTTATCATTTATTGCACATAATCTTGTGTTTTATTTTCTTAAAATTTAGTCCTACCTGCCCAAACCTTGACTTGAAAACCATAAGAACCGTATCCATTTGCCCTCATCAACACAAGCATTTCATTTCCTTCAGATATAATAGGTTTGTTTGAAGATAAATAGGAACAACAAATTCTGGAAAAATAAAGTTTAATGCATGCACATTTTGTATTAATGATTATTGACAAATTATGATAATTTAATATATTTTAATATTTTTTACATTATTACACCGATTATGCTCGCCATGTTTTCTAGACTCAAACGGAAGTATTCATATGTGTTTGCTATACTTCTGACTTAGATACAGTTATCAAAGCCAACTTAACTGACAAAAGACAACCTCAATGAAAGTCGGATAGCTTGGTATATGTTTAAAGTGTGGCAACAGCTGTCTAGCAAAAAACAGTTAAAACTGAGTCTTTGGCAAAACTACCAATTTGTATGCAAATCGTTTACCTTGCTCCAGTTTTGGCCAAATTATGGGAATATCGAACTTCTACATAATTTAGGCATTCTATATAAGGATTTGTTGAACACTCTTGGTAGTTCATTATACGATTTGACTCTATTGCGAAAAAGATCCTGGTGTCTTTTGGAGCCTACAAAGCAAATAATTATGTTATCTTAAATGTAGGTAATGATTGATTACGCAACACTTTTATGTTAGCGTTTTTCTTTTCGTTTTGATGAATAGTATTGTACGATAGTTTAAATGAAATCTGTAACATATATTTATTTTTATATTAATTGTGTTGGTTCTTCACTTTTTTGTAGAAGATTTGTTGGTATTTACATAAAAGAAACAAAAATGATGATATTGTCAAGTCCACTTACTCAAATATGACTACTCCGTGATATGAATAGTTGCCAAATTTTAATACGACGGGTGCCAATGGAGCAATAGTTGCCTACCTTTCCAGAACACCTGGACGCAACCAAGGTTTTACTGGGGTTCGTGTTACTCAATATTAAGGTTTGTGTGTCTCTTTGTTTGGTTGTCCAATCTTTTGTTTAACCATAGTTTGGTATTACATAAGGTTTTCTGATTAATCCTGGATGTCTTCGATTCCTGTTTCTTTTGAAATGAAAAATATTTGCATCATATGCTTTACACCTTCAGTATTTCAAACAGACGCGTTAAAGTACTATTCGAAATTTTTGTGGGGTTCGTGCTATTAATTTATGAAATCGTTAAATTGCTCCTTCATTTTTTGTCGGGATTATCATGTAGTTTAGTCTTTTTGTTTGATAAACATAAAAGAGCTACCTTCAAAAACCAATTGCATTGCTGTCCGAAACGGTACGTGAAAGGGAATCCGAAGATTGAAGGTGATCCGGTGACGTTCAGAACTCCTCCACATGTGTCTGAAGAGACAAAACAATGTTAGTACATACTGATATTTGTTGAATTCTTTTCCTGTGGCTCTAACAAAACTTTGCATAACGGTTTTTATATTCAAATTAATCATATGTTTTTCAATTTTTTCAGCATGGGTGCCCCAAACTGGAAGGATATAAAGAAAAACCGGCAGCGTGATTTCTAGACGTTTGGACGTTTGTTACAAGATCAGTAAGATAGTGATGATGTTCTGTTATCTAGCGCCCGGCCCTTCTCACCCATCCAATTTAGCCTGTTCCGATTGATTATTTATATAATATGTATCATATTACTCAAATTTGTATTTATGTTATCATGTAGTGCAAACTTGTCACAACCGCACAATTCTATTAGATTTTGTTATTTTCCTTTATATATGTCAGGTAGATAAGTGGAGCAAGTGGAGAAAATAAAGCTTTAAAAATATTTAATTTATAATAAAAATTTATGAATTTAATTTTGAAATATATGCATGGTACGAAAACTAAATAAATATTCAACTGGGCGATTCTTGACATGTTGACTAAAACCAAGGCCCTCAAAGGTTTTCTTTTAACCTAAACGTAGTTTAGTTACATGATGTTGGTTTTTTATGCTGTCAAGTTTATTATATTAGGAGGGAGCCAAGGTTAATGGTGTGAATCCCAGAGTCTCGGAAGAAAAATGGGCAATTTTGAAGTATGTTTTATAGAATACCTACCTCCTACAGATGCCGCCGCAGTTTCACAATAATATCCGCCAAGTCCTTCCGGACATCGACATCTTGAGCACTGTTTTGGGTCTTGATATCCATCGTGTTGACACGGTTGTGTGAGGCTTGTACCGTTACATTTATCTGTCACAAGAACAATATAGGCAACAATAATACATATTCAAAATATACCTTTTCCTTTTAAGTCATGAAAACCTTCATGAAATGCTTTTTCTTAAGTGCTTTCGAATTGTATATTCTGATAGCAGAGAATGCTATAAAAAAGTAAAATTTTTGGTAAATTAAAATAGAACTTAAACGAAACGAAAATTTAAATTATTGAGACACAAACACGTGTAATTGCATATCCTATTAGAAATGCATCTCTAAACAAGAACATGTTATACTTGTGAAATGTATACATTTCATGACTTGTTTATTAATATTAATTAATATAATTGATAAATTTGTTTTAAAAATCGTGGATGTGTTGAACCAGACAATTTGTCAAAAAAAGAATGAAAACTGAAAATATTTGTACCTGGACAATAAGCTTTGTTGGCCAGCTTTACGTCATAGAAAGACAACTGAAACCTCTGTCCTAATGCTCTCTGTAACCATGGGTCGTTGGTGACGATGGTTGGTGGTACAGGGTTTACAGTGTCTATGGAGTACGCCTGTGAAAGATTTTGTAATTTTATTATTTGGTTATGACAAATTATTTAGGAAAAGGGAAAAAAGAAAAAACCGATCGAACACCACTAGCCGAACGTCAAGGGACGATTACATATCCGGAGTTAGACAAATATCTATATCACGAGCAAAGACCAAAAATAAGTTAATACCCCGAACACCCAATAATACGATGAATGCACTCAGGTGCTAAGACAAGTAAGTAGTGTAAGCCTCTAATTAGACACCCGTTGAGGTACAGTTTTATTTACTAGGAAAAAAGTCATATCCAGGATTAGGAAAGACTACCTATGACAAATATTTTTCACCGTATTCTAGAGAAGGATTTCCCATTTTTGATCACACTTATGCTATACGTTTTATTAAAAAATCTTAAAAAGGTATTTCATCGTTGTTCTTTTAGAGACAAACATAATTGAAGGCAACTGATTCATCCAATTTTTATCATAACGTAACTAAAAATATTTAGTCATAGTTCAGTAGTATCAATTCATAAACATCATAGTAGCGAATACATGGTTCTTAAATAAGAAATTATAAATACAAAATGATTGCAACAATTTATAATGATGATTCAAGTGACACTTACTGTCGATGAGTAATGCATAATAGATCCCACATCATACGGCATATCTAATGTGTCTAGGTCTTTCCAAGATATATACAAAAAGTTGTACGCCTTGCCAAATTGGATTGCATTTTGCTGTACTGATATATGCTCTTCCCTGTCTGGTCGTGCATGTTCGTGCCAAAACCCTATCACGTGACCAATCTCGTGTAAAACGTGACCTTCCTATAAAAACACGAATTATCATCATTAACGAATTACAGTTTAATCTTAAAAAGAGTTATGCGGTTGAATAAAAAAATGTTTTATTTTATATTATAATAAAATATTTACACTTTTAAAAGTGTCAACATCTATAATAAGTTTTTTCTACCTTTAATGCATTTTTTGTTTATATGTCCATTTTTGTTAGGTTCCATTCTCTTTGACACTCTATAACAAATATTGTCATTACTTCTTCGACGAATCTGTTATATTAATTACAATGCAGATGTTGAACATGACAATTTTTGTCGCTGAATGTAATAATAATTATATAACACACATATCGTTACTGCAACACATTTGGTATTTGTTTCGAAAAGTGGCAGAAAGTTTAAGTTACGGCTCATTTTGTATTTTTCATAGTTTCTGTTGTACTGGTACTTACATACATACAGTCACCACTGAGGGAAACTTTTTGCTCTGCGTAAGTACTTTTGCCAACGAAAGACCAGCAACTGAAATTAATTTCGAAAAATCTTTTAAAAATAAACTCGAGTCCGCTTATTCCGTTTGGAAAAACCTCCGATTTTTTTTATATTGTCCGTGTTGTTGATACTGATATCTTCGAATTCCATTGCAAGTGATCTCACTGATAAATATCAAATTATGATCATATATGAGGTAAGTATGGAAGAAAAAAGTACCTCATGTTGCAAGAAATATTCCAAGCCACAAAAAAATCCTTGCAGCACAGTTCACAGGCATACAGTTCAATATCTATTTTAATATTTTCATATTTATTTTAATATCTAAGGAAACTTCTACTAGACAATGTTTAGTTGTTGTTTCGATAAACAACATACTTTTTAATGAATACCGTTGCATGTTATGATAAATTGTTCAAAATATTTTAAAACGACAAAAATTAATGTCACGGGCGGACAAAAAAAAACGAACAGACCGACAAACAGTATACCACCCCCTTCTTCGAAGCGGGGGTATAATAAGTTTACACTTGCTTATGAGTTGAACAAGTGGCTCTTATCAGTTTGTGTTTTTCTTTTTTTTTAAAGTTTCGTCAGTATTGTTTTTGTCTGTACTTTGGATACCGAGTTCTTGTCATCAGTAGTTAATTAAGTTTTAATCTGCTGATCGAGTAATTCAACTTACCCTTCATTACTTGTAAATACGATGTACACTTGATTATCATTGATGCTGGAATTATCTTTATACACAATTTCTTCAAAAGTTATACACGTGAAACTCTCCCAATAATGAAGCGCACTCTTTATAATTGATTTCTGTGTCTCGTCTGAAACAAACACAGTTTTATTACATTATTGTCTTGGTAAATATAAGCAACAAGTTTCAATTTAGCTACTTTGGATTAATTATTATGTAAGGAAGGTAATATCTGGGTTTTCGCTGAGACAAACGAACCCGTTAATTCCTGCATTCGATCAAATGCTATCTTATGGTAGCTGACAAAGCAAATAATAAAACACAAAATGTCAACGTTTTTTTTTTTCAAGAAAAAACATTTTTTGCCCATCAAATTAAATTTAGTCTTCAATCCACTTAAATGACAATAATATTTTGTGAAATACTGTCCGTGACCTGATATTGTCTTGGGGTATATTATAATACTTTGTTTACTTAGAAAAACACAATTTTGTTTACTGCTATGTTTATTAATTGAATAAAAAAATTGAAAATATATTCCCGAATTGTTATTGATAGTCTTTTCGAATTCGACAAAATTAAATTATTGTTTAAACAATGAAAGTTTGGGACCAACAGGAATTTAAAATGAACCACGCAAATGATATACAAACGATTGACTTACTATGAGATCCATCAAAAGCATACTGTATTGGTAGTTGCCAATGGCGTTGTAAATCAGTATGTAATTTTCTTTTCTGTCGTGGATTTCTACTTTCATAAAGTATTTGTGCCTGGTGTGGCGTTAAAATAATATCTTCTTCAAAAACATATGGAATTGTATCATTTGTGGATTTCAACTGAAATGCAACAATATAATAATAGCAATTATTAGTATTATTATTATTATTATTATTATAATTATTATTATTATTATAATAATTATTATTATTATTTAACCAGAGATACTGTAAGATAACAAAATATAATGATCTAATGCAAAACGGGATGTAACGTCGATACGGATTGGATACTGTGAATTATTACATGCATGTATTCTACTATTATTGGTTCTGAACGTTTACGCATACGCGGATTTTTCTGTATATAAAAAAGGTTGCAACAGACTGATAATAACTGTTTTGTTTTTTGTGATATTTTGGTTTAAAATATGTATTGACAAGCTCCGCGTCGACAGAAAATTGTTTTCCGACTAAAGAAACACACATTGATGCAAATACAATACACTCATCTCTTAAACGTAAAGTTTAGATTTCTGATTGAGCTCGAATTGTCCTTTTTTGCGTTATAAAAATTGACATATTCCAAACGGCGTATGAAACAAGTCATCTTTTTCGGTGTTGATAAAAATGTACTTTTGCATAGGGTCATTGTTGTTTTTCGATCAGAATCAAATGAATAATTGTAAAGGCTTTTTTGTTACAAGTCTCCACATTCTTTGAAGCCGATGCGTCAAGAATGAAATGCTCGCCCTTCTCCCGGCGCCAATTAACTCAAATACATTTGTATGCAAATATTTCTAAAAACTTAATTTAGATCACAATTAAAAGTTTAACAACCCGCACACTGTTTAACATTTTTTACGGCTACAAATGAGCAAGTGAAATAGCGTATTTGTAAGGAATGAAATTGGACAAGGCGAGGCTAGCGATGCATATCTCCTGTTACTGTAACATGAACTGTTCAGTTGACAAGACTGCATGGGCACTAGATTAAAATGTTTGTTTGTTTGAATGGTGGTTCGCCAATTTCAGCGATTGTAAAGCTATGTCGTGACGTCCGCGGAGTACGCGGAGAAAACACCCGACCTTCGGTACGAAAACTGACAATTCTTGTCAGTTAAGAATGGAGTCGTGTGCACCCTGAAAGCAGTGATACTCGCACCCGCAACCTCAGTGTTGACAGACCGCGTGATCAATATTATACGCTAATGATATTAAAATTAATTTTATTTTAAGTTATCTTGTAGGTAGAAGGTACGCTACGTATCAGACACTTGATTAAAGAATTTACAATATTTTTCGCATGTTAAATTACAGTGCACATTGTCATCTCGAAGTTTACAGGCCCAAAAATAAATTACCGTACGAAATTTCAATTTAGATGGAGAGAGTCAACTGTATAATATCCTTTCTGTACCATGCGCTATCATCAACAAATAATGTACCCAACACAATTAAAATATTTGTCATGTATAAATAAGTAAACAGCAGTTGCGTCAACAACAAATTATGTTCGCAGATGTAAACATATGAATTGTTGTGGCTTATGTGATCTATAAACATCAATCGATATCTGTTTATCTATAAAGCATGTTTACGGTTGGTAAATCGGTCTAAATTGTAAACAACAAATATGCATTTAGTTACAAAACTTATGTCCCTCCAGCATCTGAATGGAATGTGCGTTTGTACTAATTGTATTCTTATAAAGATTGACAAGAGCAGTTCATGATAGCCCTCAGCAGAATATACTTGTTAAAATCCTTTGTAAAATAGAAAAAAATGTTTTGTTCCTATGGGATTGGTATTCAAATCTTCCACATAGTTTAATAAGGAAGTGAAATTTTTAGGACCGGCAAAAAAATATTTTTATGGTTTCTGAAACCATTTGTAGCACACAAATGCTTTGTTCCTACACGGGATTGGTATTTCAAACCTATCTACGTAATTTCTTAGGAAAGTGAATTGTTTAGATATGCAGACCTCATTATCTGGTTATTTACATCATCTTGTCGTAAACACTAACCAGAAAGTTCATTGGTTATTGAAGCTTTATAATATAAATTTATTTATTTATGGTCAAACTGTGTCGAACATTTTAGCTTTTTTGAGGCAGCCCTATTAAAAATTTGTAGCTATTGGACATTATTGATTTGTTTTATGGTGAAATAAAACCCTGAACTCCCATGATAAAATCTCCACTAAACCACAGTTTAATCTTACCAATAATGAAACATTGTGTTCTCGCTCTTGCTCGTCTTCTATCTTTTTGAGGTAATAAGCAACAGTCTGTTTTTGTTGTATGGTCTGACCATCTGATATATTTAACCAGTTTTTCTGAAAATATAGAAGTACATGACTAACAGAATATGTGGTATAACAACAAAATGGTGTTCTTGTATATTTCTCTCCGGCACAGACATGCAAAACTGGTTCCCAGATAAAACCTCTTACTTTTAAATAATATTTTATTGCCAAAAATAAAGCAAATGTATTAGACATCAAGTTATACCAACTTAACAACAGTCCTCTCCAGAACAATACAACACATAAATCATATGATTGATATGTTTAAATGTAAAAGAGCATAAGCTGGACCATACGCGGTAAGCAGTTTTAATTGTCACGCGAAAAATCCTCACCAAAACACGGTGACATGGAGTATAGTTTTCTAGAATGGGAAAGTGAATCTAATAACGTATTTGAAATTCTCGATTTTTGCCAAAGAAAATAATAAAAATATCTGGTCCTGAAACTACAATAATCAGGAACATTATATACGAATAGTTTATTAGTATATATTATCCCTGCAATTATTAAGAAAATGAACACGATAATTAAATTTTCTTAGCAGCAAAAGATTACAAGAACGCTTAATGTGATAGCACGAAAAAAGGTAAAAGAAAAAATAAATTGAAACACTACTAACTACTAAAATGTATAACAAATTTCAATATAGATCAAAACAACGATAAGATTGAAGGGGACAAACATCCCACCAAAATCAAAGAAAAAAAAATACCCGGACATAAACGAGGAAATTAAAGATGGTCCAACAGCCAAACTATGTGGTGCGTTGAACGGGTTATTGGAATATTGAACCATTTACAAATTTTAAAATGTATTCAAGAATAGAATTAGACATAATTAGGGCGGGGGTGTGCTTGTTTTCTAGTGGATGATCTACGGAGTACATCGCGTTCGCGGGTAGTGGATAGGAGAGTTCTCTCGCTAACGGTTTGTCAAGGTATAATACAGAAACACTGACCGCAGTTCGTTGTGGACAAAGTGTTTTGAAAAAGCCACACTCCCAACACGATAAAGACCTCTTCTGTATATTTTGAAAAAGAGCAGACTCGTGGCCTATAAAAATGGCTACATTTTTCACCACGACCATCACTCTGTATTTTTCAGTGGTAGTCAAACGACCCTCTTTTCTCCGTTTATTTATTGTTTTAAAACGTGTAAATATTTTGTTTGGCGTTAAGCAACTATTCAATCAATCAATAAATCAATCAATCAACATGAATACATGATTCTGTAAACTTCACTTTTAGAATTGACGAATAAGTGTTTGTGGGACAAATAGAGGGTTAAAATGACGAAGTAATTTTTAAAAAATTACTTTTAAGTCATCTATATAAGTGTCAAGGGCAATTGCTTTTATCATACACAACAAACTAATAAACACGTCAGTTGTGTTATGGCACGTTTATAAATTTTTCCAAGTTATTATTAAAAATGATACAATAATTTAATTCTTTGTAACAGGCAAGACCGATACTGTTGTCGATTGCTGTCAATCAACTGTACAATAAATCCTCCCTAACAGTCAATAAATAATAAATCCTCCCCATGCTGTCAATTATACATGTACATGTACTCCCACAACCATCACACCGGACAGCTTCAATGACAAATTGATACCGCAAGAATCCATAATAATAATATAACTCTATCACTGTAACAATAACCCTAATTTAAAATGATTTCGTAATTAATAGGCCTAGGATGAAAAACATTATTGGTACCTTTGAGTGCTACGTGAAGTTTCTATCCCACCTCGCATGGCCGGGTGGCTTTATAAAATTGGGGTCTTGGGGTAAATGGTGCGAAATTCTGCATTCGAGATGTGTTTTGGTACTTTAGATAATTTCTTTGAATCAGGATTTTTATGTTAAAAAAAAACACAAATAACCAACAAACAAAAACATGATACTATATCGCTTAAATAAAGTTATATATTATTTATGTACACATTTTTCTACATACTCGACGTTAAAAGAACAGACATCTGAAATTAGATTTTTATTTGAGAGTTATAGGAAAATGTTCAAAAATCATATTTTTTACTAGTCAAGTTTGAAAATATTAGAAAGACATTCCGCATCTGTCGAAATTATTGATATGGTTGGCACCAACTGCACCGGTTACTACGCTTGTCAATTGAGGTTCAACGTCACTTTTTCAGCTAAAAAGGGGATAAAACCCAGAATCACATTCAGAAACGCAGACTATTGTTAAGTTTTTGTTGTTTGTTTGATGGTGTTTAGCGCCACTTTCGGCAATTTTTCAGCTATAGCATGACGTCTATTTTTTATTAAGGGAGGAGGCCGGAGTACCCTGAGAAAACCCCCGACCTGCGGTAGGAAAACTGACAATCTTGTCAATTAAGATCGGTTTCGAGTATACAGTGCCTGCATTGAGAATCGAACCCGCAATCTCAATGTTGACAGACCACATGAACAACGAACTACCTTAACACTCGGCCACCGAGGTCCCGACTATCGTTAAGAAAACAGGCAATATGTGTCTATTAAAATTAAAGCACACCTTCGTAAAGTCTGGATCGAATCCCAATTTTATATTTGAAATGATAACACATACATATAATTCTTTTCTTGTGCTAATTTATATATATAAATTAAGATAATATTTTTTTCAATAGAAAACTGTGTGTACGGTCACTTCGCAAACTGCACGATTGGTGCCCTTAGAAATAATGACCGAAACAAAACATCACAATCTGATAAAAGTTTGAATATAAAAATACAATTTTAACATCAGTGAACATAATTCTGAACCCATACTCAGACATTTTGTAATAAGTTGTAATGACTTTTGCAATAAATGAGATTGACCGGACAATTACCGATTGTCATTTTGATGTAGATTAGAGGGCGTTCTTCCATATTAAAATGGGTACCGCGTATTTGTTGTCAAAAAGAAGGTAAAAACGTCACTCTTTGTTAATAATAATAAAATTATGAGATGATTCAACGATATTATTGCTGCTGTTTGACATTTGTGATATATTTTGGGTGGTGAAATAATTTATCCCGTTTGTGTTTTGGGCGTATGGACGTTGGGTTATAACTTAGATGGATGAATTTCGCTCCAAATTTGACCAAGTCACATGTTTAAAGTTATGTTTAAATTTAAGAAGCCAGAAAACGAACTGATTAAATAACAGGAAATTAATAAAAAAATATCTTATGTGAGTTACAAATAGAATGTCAGGTTCGGTTGCACTCTAAGAAAAATTTGAAAGACTAAATAATAATCCGTTGAAGAGTTTTCCCAAAATACGAAATCCTGCTAAGGCTAAGCCCATTTATTCATGCGAACCAGTGTAAACAATTTTTATTATTTGTAATTTACGACCTTCTTATTTAACTGATAACTGACTTAAAACCTCATAAAATAAAGTATTATTATTATTATTATTATTATTATTATTATTATTATTATTATTATTATTATTATTATTATTATTATTATTATTATTAATCTTATAAAGTTTTACATTAAAAAATTAAACTGTCGCAATTTAAATTTAAAATTACACTACATGTACTTAGTGTATAATAATGTAGCTTCAAATTTCAAAACGACGATTTGATCACTCTTGACTGAACTTTTATGTTACATTTTACCAACAGCGGTCTGTTCCAATTGTCTTTGCCATTTTCCAGCAACATGAAAGAAAAGTTAAGGACGCACACCTGTCAATAGTATTAAAACTATTCACAATGCAAGATAAAGTACATGACAAAGTTACCGAAACAAACTTAATGATATTTTTCGTAAAACGGACCAGGTAACCTTACATACACGTTACATTGATACTATACCTATACATGTACTTTTAATTATCACTTGCTTTTACCGAAAAATTGAACATGTAAATAGTATCGATAAAATTTTTGGCAGTCACTAATTTTAAACAGATAAAAGTTTGTCGTCCGGACATAATGAATTATGAATATTGCCCAGGGGAGAAGTCACTAAATTTGTCAAAAAGGTGTTTAAGTACCATTTAATTGTGACAATAATTATACTGTTATTTCAAGATAAAATGCGGTCAATAAATAACCATATTGAACTAAGTGAAGAAGACTTCTTAACCCTCAGTTTTGTCTTTACACAGCGTTCAAAATTGTGTTAATCACGTCTTGGCATCTTGTGAATTAATTTAACAATATAGCTTGGTAAATGCGGGGAAAAGAAAACATTTCTTTCGTACTGGGCGCACATAATTAATACAATTTAACGATGTTTATGAAGATTACTCTCTTATAAACGTATGCAAAAAACTGTATTGTTAATAATTAGCACAATGAACTATATAATTATAAGGATTTCCAGTTTTCTACCGAATAACGGGGGTTTTCGCCGGGTACTCCGGCTTCCTCTCCCAAGAAAACTGGACGCTATGATAAAACTAAAAAATTGCTGAAAGTGGCACCAAACAAAAAAAACTATATATATATTTTTAAAGATGTTGAAATATTAGACCAACGATACGAACTCATTACATTGTTTTGATTATTGTAAACCCGTCGGCATATTTCAACTCCGAAATGTAACTTCAGTGCTTAAGCATGACCCTTAAAATCCATATTAAATTGACTTTAATGCATGTTCGTTTTACTGAATTTAATTAAACCGTATTAGAACTTTATAACAGTTTTTTCTCAATTAATTACATCTATGTAGAAATAATATGGCTCCGAATTTTTAATCGTTCACTTCTCAAGATGAAAAACAGTAAACAAAGAACAAACTTCCGGTAAGTGTATATACACGCGGGAATGAATTCGGCTAGTGACAAGATAATTTTGATATGCAAAGAGACGTAAATTCACTGGTTAGGGTTTCGCAGCCAACGAATCACTCGCGAGACGCTTGCTGCTTTGGACAGTTTATTTGCAGATAGTATGGTATATCTAAATACCGGAATTTTATATTTGCTACTTCTTCTCGTAGATTTGTTGTGTATGTGTACACCTCTATAAGGACGGCTTCACCATACGGAACGTTTACACATCCCTCACTTGGCAACAAAAACTGTTGTTGTAGGTGTGGCATCGAAACAAATGTGTGAGAAAGAAATGAATACTTCAGCAATTTTTCAGCTTTATCATGGCGTCTAGGTTTTTATTGAGGGGGGGGGGGAGCCGGAGTACCCGGAGAAAACCCTCGACCTTCAGTAGGAAACGGCAATGTTGTCAATTAAGATCGGGGCCGAGTACACCTTGCCCGCAGTGAGAATCGAACCCTTTATCTCGATGTTGACAGACCATGTGATCAAAAGTAGGCGAACTACCTTAAACACTCGGCCACTGAGTCCTCTAGAATAGAAATGAATGTATTTAAATGGCTTTATAACGGTTTCTATACTTCGAGTCAAAGTTAAACTGTACAGAAGATATAGCTTATATATTGTTAAGTGAACCTGCTTCTCAAAAAATTATGTTATTCTGACATTTTAACGGCATATTGTTAGTGCATTTCTTAAAGTTATAACCCAAGGTATTGCAACCTAGGCTACAGCAATAGTTAAAAAATGACTATTTAGTTATTTGCTTTTCGGAGAATATTTTTTAGTAAAAAAGCTTTTTCGACACATTAATGTTGGCTTTTGTTCCGCTTCTAGTTATTTGTCTTTGTCTATTACTCTGTTACGATAATAGACTATAATCAATATGGCCGCTCTTTTGTATTTAACATTTTAATGTTTAACACTTTTGCCTTTAAAGTATTGTGTTAATTATACATGTAAGTTTGAACTAAATGTCAATTCATAATGATAAACAAAATAAGAAAAAAACCAGATAATAAAACTAACGTTTTCCGTATGTTTTCATGTAGGTAAAATTTCTAAAGCAATAAATCAAAACTATAAATATTACTTGTACTATAATAAACACAAATGTATATACCCTGTGGCTGTAAATTCCTTTATAAAAGATAAAATTTATTCAAATCGATTTCGTCAAGGTTTTTGTTTCGTGTTCCATAAAAGTATAAAATGTTCACTCGGATACAAATTTGTTTTTAAACTAATAGCAGTTTATCTGGCTTTTTCATCTATGTTTTTCTTCTTTATGCATGTTTGTGCAGACATACTGTAAACATCAATTTAAAATAATTATAAAAATTTACCGTATACAATTGTATGATGTAACTCTATTTCAAAAACTTTAAAAATATATATTTCACGTAATGAAGAGTACGGAAAGCGCGAGATATCTTCATACTTCAGACCATTGACTCCATACAGACTTCTGGCTTCATAGTTCAGACTTCTGACTTTATACTTCAAAGTTCAAACTTAAAAGAATAAATTTAGAAGCATGAAACGAAAAGTTTTAACATTGAAGTATGAAGCCAGAAGACTGAACTATGAAGTCAGAAGTCTGAACTATGAAGTCAGAAGTCTAAAGTATGAAGATACCTTTCCGTAGAAGAGATCCCCGAATAAGTCCTCAAAAAATTATATCTTCACGTTAACAAGGTCCGACGTGTTTCATAGTACATGATACTGCTAATCTTCGAGGACTGGGCGATCAAAATACAAAACCTTACATAAAGTAGTAAGTTATTCAGTGTTGGATACTTGCGCTAAGCAATAGTGCCAGAAACAATACAAGGACTCTGAATAGAGACATTTCCAGACAATAAGGTATTGAATTAAACAAAATAGGAATGAAAATGACAACAAAAAAAAAACAATGACAACTAAAAAAAATCCACAATAGATAATTCCACTAACAACCTAGATGACATCTGTCACTGCGTTTGGATTGTGTAAGCAGTTTTAATTATATGCATATTTAAGTATGAAATGATGTTTGTGTTATTATGGGTTTTGATACTGTTGTTAGAGTTGAACACACATGCTGTTTAATTAATGTAAAACCCCCAAAAATAATGTAGGAAATACATTTTACACGTAGGACGTGAGCATTTAAAATGTGCACTTTTTAAATGTTTTAAGGGTAAATAAATCTATACAAGGACACAGACTTATATTGAAATCCCCTACATTTTTACCTTTGTCATACCTGTAAGTGCTAAAGTATAAATAAATCATTAAATAATTTGTCTACATAGATCACGGTCTCGTTTAGAGAACGACAGTTTGACACGTTACATGTATATCTGTTGTAAAATGTCACACTATCTTAAATATTGTTATTAATTTTACTTAAAGTCCGGAAATCGGTAACCGATGTAGATTAATTTTTATTTTTTTTGTAGGATATTGTTATAAATGTGTCAAGGTAAAAGGTAGAAATGTATATGAAAGTTGACTTTCTACTGGTTAAAGACGACGTGATATGGCAATACTTTGTTTTAAAGCTTGACTCAACAAAATTAGTTGCTAAACTTAAAATCATAAGGAAAAGATCACAGAGCGGAAAGACACACTATAACTTAATTATTTTTGCTAACATTGAAGAATGAATTAGCGTAGTTTGATCACCAACTATTGATTACTTGATTACTTGATTGTCAACACTGAGGTATCGGCTTCGAGCTTAAATGCATTGTTCTCGACTCTAACATTAATTGGCAATTAAAATTGCTAGTTTACCTGCAGAATATCGGGTGTTTTCACCGGATAGTCCGGGTTACTCCTCAATTTTAACTGGTCGGCGTGTTACGACGGAAAAATTGCTGAAGGTAGTGTTAAAAAACACATTCAAATAGTAAAGAAAAAACTAACAATTTACAAACAACTATTAAATAAACATTTTCTAAGATTGCCTTTAAGTACATGATGTAAAATCCTCAAAAAAGATATCAGCCATACAAAAGTCATGCAATTAACTAAGCTATTCAATGATTTCAATTTTTTAAATTATCTTTTAAAACCGAAATTCTTAAAGCTATGCGAAAATGACAAGTACACTTTAGGAATAGGAATAACATTTGAACTAAAAGTTGCGATACCAAATGATCTATGCATAAGCTTTCAATGTCTACAAATCATGTTTGCGCAGCCAAATTTAGAAAGGTCATAAAAACCACCATTTAAATGTATCACCTCACATGAAGTCGTAGACATATATGTCTAGGTTATATGTAATAAATAAGTTATTTGGGATGACAACAACATAGATGTTAAACAAGAAACGATTTTGGTTTAACGCAGCAAAGCACTTAGTTATGACATAACTCCTTATTACTTATGCAACTCACTTGATACGTTTTGTTCTCGTCTCTGATTCTTTCATCGCGTTGTTTTGATTCATAGAGCAAAAAGATTACAAACACAAAAGTGTGTTAAACAGACACTGATGATACCTTCTCAAGTTTTGATTCATAGAGCAATAAGATTACAAACACAAAAGTGTGTTAAACAGACAATGATGATAATTTCTCAAGTTTTGATTCATAGAGCAATAAGATTACAAACACAAAAGTGTGTTAAACAGACAATGATGATACCGTCTCAAATACAAAAAGGGCTGTAACGTTTGAAAATATCAAGAAAACTGAAAGCCGAAAGTCAAAGGACAATTACAATCTGGTTTAGACAAACAAATATAAAACCAAACAAAACCAAAAACACCAAACAGAAAGGAGTATCTTACCCCTAACATAAGGAACCGATGTAAGATGCCTATTAAGTGTATTGTTGATGTCTTTAAGCTAACTTGGGCAGATTGAATGGAAATAGACAGTGCATGAGCATTGTTTATTGACAAGATAAGATATCATATATGTAGAGGATTAAATGTGATGATCAGTATCTTTCTTTTTTCTTTAGTATGCCTTCCCCGACGTCAACATCATACAAAACAAGTCTACTTTTTTCACCCGTTCATTTCTACTTTGATTTATTATTTTAGGTTTTTTTTCTGTTTTTTTTCTATCAAATTTTGTACATGCTCATCTGTTTTTTTCTATGCACATAATTTTACTTCAACAGTTCTTCGCTTGTATTCGTTGAAATCAGTGTTTCAGCAATATTTTTGCAATGGCCCTTTTATTTTATAAAAATGATATCTTCTACGTTTACAGATGTCAGGAACATTACGATATGGATGTATTGGCGAAAATATTGCATTATAGATTACTTTTATTATTAATGGAGGGTTAACGCTATCATTTGCAAAAACCGATGTCATTCCCGTTTAAGTTGTTGATATTAAGCATTTATAAATAATAAACACACCGGCAGCATAATGTCACCTTAATATTAGCATTTATTGCTCTTTTGAAAAAAACACCACTTTTCTTGAATGAATTCTTTGATCTGCTTTAACTGGATAACGTTTCAATTTTATTATGGCATTCAGTTAATTATTGATGGATTCGTGCACACACTGCCTGCAGTACGGCTCGATCTCACAATTCCAGTGTTGACACGCCAGCGATCAATAGTAGATGACTGACTATCTTAACCGGAGGCCACTGATGTCCCCAGCAAATCTTAACGCAATGACTGATATAAAAAGAACAGGGCAGAGGCATTTTGTGCCTGGAAATGGTAATTCTTCCACGCTCCAAACTTAATATGCAGTACAATTTGACAGTGTAGACAAACCACGCGATCAGTAAGATGATTTAATACCTGCACCACTCGACCGTCGAGTCCCCATTCTCAAATTATCAAACATATATTAAGAACATGAGAAATTACGAAAACATTGTGAAATATTTTAATACGTCAAGTTCATCTGCATTGGTGTCTTTTATCAACTGTGCTTACAATTGGACAAGCACAAGTTTATTTATTTGGTTATTAAATAGTAACTGTGTAATTGTAACATTGTTAGGTTTATGAAACGTTTGACGGCAATAAAAAATACAAAAATGCTACAATATATGTTAAAATAAAGGTAATTAATAGTAATCAATGTTTGTGGTAAATTGTTAAGTACATATTTTTCCATTTTATGATTGGACGTGCTCGTCCCTTCCTGTATATTTACAAGACATCTTGAAAGTACATACCTTTGTATTAGATACGCTGTGCATGTGCAATAAATGTCCATTTATATTCTTTGTTGATTGATCTAATTAACGAAAGGAAAGGATTTCCGTATCATGGTTTTCCGTAGTTGTAAAAGCTATAGTATTTTTCATTCATAAGTTTTATGCAAATGAGACGATTGTTTTTAATTGTTATGTCATAACTGACAACCTATCTCCAAAATGTAGTCTATTATTGAACGTAAATGCCACGATAGATTAATGTTATGCTTAAATCAAACATTTAAATTAATCATTAATTTAGAGCGAGCAAAGATAACAGTTTCCTTACAATAATACTATATTAACATATTGTAGGTTCTTCAGTGTATGCATCAATCATCATTGGTTCCTCGATACATAAATATTCTTAGAGACGTATACATATTATAATCAACACTTGTGAGGTCTTAGTACAGAAAGTACACAAATTTTAATTATTTTTTTGTAAAATATGAATTTGTTAACACGATTTATAATGGGATGTACCAATATTTGTTTTTATCTAAATTGTGATGTTTCTAAAAAGTACAATTATTTATTATGTGTCAAAAGTGTAAAATATACAAACTAATATTAACTGCTTCGTGATAAGATAAACTTTTTTCCTCATATGTATAATTAGTTTTGTTTTTAATATTTCCTCAAATCAAATATTGCACATTAGGTAAAATAATACAAAAATATATGAAAATTCAATCAGTCAAAGATATAACAAATCAAGAAAATAATTAAAAAACGCAATGAAACTGTATACAATTTATATGTTTAGAATATTTTGCTGTGTCATGGTTCAATTTCCGCGCAACTTTATTAAAGAGCATCATCTGTATCTTCTGTGAAAAGGAAAAGTATATATACATTAATAGGAATTTATCATTGCTTTCTGTAACGTTAGGGGAATTTTTCACTAAAAACTTATTCCAGTGTTCTAGACCAAAAATAACTTTCATAAGTTATAATGTTGTTCTATTTCCAACTTACAGATAGCAAAAGCCAAATTAAAAAAATAGCAAAGAAAACCGACTGAAAAACAAGAGCCAAAAATCAAGGGACAGTCACAAATCCAGATATATACAAACGCAACACAAAAACCAAAAAACACAAAAAACAGAAAAACAATAAAAACCATGGGTGCACTCAGGTGCTCCGGACAAGTAAGCAGTGCTTGTCTCTATTTAGATACCCGTCCAGTCCAGGAATATGAAACACTACCTATGTCAAATCGTATTTGAGACACTGATTTCCAATAATGATCAATCAAGTCATGGTGGCGACCATAGAACTTCTGAAGCGATTACATCAACCTAGGTACAACAAACCCTTGTTTTAATAGTCAAATCCAGGAATAGGAAATACTACCTATGACTCAGCGAAAATGTCAGATCGTTTTTGAGACACTGATTTCCAATAACGATCAATCAAGTCATGGCGGCGAGCATAGATCTTCTGATGAAATAACATCAACCTAGGTACAACAAACCCTTGTTTTAGTAGTTTAGCAGTCAACAGCACTGATCGGTCTAGAAAATCGGAATACCGATCGCAGGATCTAGAATAACGTATAAGTTAAAAATCTTGAAAAAGTTCTTTCATATCATAAATATTTCTGCTTTCCCATATCTTTAATTTGAGATTATGTACACTATGAAATAATGTATCAATTGGTTTCGTTATACCTGAACATTAATGACTTTTTATATTCATATATCATAAAAAGGTAAGGCTTTTACTTTTTCCTCATTTGGGTATGTATACTATTGGTATGATTTACTGTTGAATTTGATTAATCAAATTAAAAATTGACACATTAACAATAATGTAAACAAGGCTTATTTTTTATTTAGGTCGTGGCTTGTGAACGTTAAACAACTAAATAATAAAATGAAACAATAATAAAATGAACCATACAACTAGCGGATGATACAACCTTGCACATACATACCGACTAAAATCTGTTTAGGTCACAATCTGTATTGTTTGTAATGCATTGTAAACAAAATAGTATATCAAATGCATTTTGTACAAATTCTATATATGCTGGATTATATGATTTACACTATAAGTGTTTTGTGATAAGCCTGCAATATGCTTTGGAGTCCGTGAATTCATAAAAGGAAAGAAACATCGAAACAAAATAATATAACAAAAGTATTTTCAAAAACATATTTGGATTTAGACACAATCGTTTAAGGTTAGTATAGAAAAGATTATAACGAATTAAATGTTGACACAAAAATGACATCATTTGAGAATAATCATTTGACGTAGGAAAACTGTTCTGAAAACATTTATAAGACTGTTTAAGACCTTCTGGGTAGATTTAGATTAGATATGTATGAAAGTTAAGGAGCCATATAATAAAAAATAAAAGATGTTAAAATACTTACGAAATACTTCTTTAATTTACTTTAATTTATTAATGTTCACCGTTTGATAGTTATTTATCGCTGTTAAAATATGTTCTGCCCTCATAATTTGTACATGACAATGTCGATGAATTTTCTGGGAACATTATCAGAGGGTTTCGTTGCCGGGGATTTGGGGACACTAGTTGTTACATGTTTGGATAGTCCTACACTCTTTGCAAGATAAAGACCTTATTTGTCAGATTCGAAAAAGAGTAGGTTCATTGTAACCACTACAAAACATCATAAAATTATCAACAGCAGTAAAAATTGTGTTCCCCTTTCTCATTGATTTTCTGTATGCTTATTTGTTACCGTCCTGAATATGTCTGAAATATTGTTCCTTACTCTGACAGTGTTGTGTCATTTCCCATTTAACGTTTGCCGTCCAATGACTAAGTACGTACTGAAGTTTCTCAAATTTGCAGGTCTGAATGAAATATTAACGGAATTCTCTTATCAAAATGAGGGTTGTTAATTGAAAGAACATCAGCAATATATCTATACGTGAAATTAAAGGCCTTGCTTCTGCTATCTTCATTTCTTTAATAAGACGGTGAAGAAATTCAATTTCATAAGAGAGAATACAGAAATATATTAGTAAGAATAGAGCACAGTTTGTACCCATGGGAATTGTGATAACCGGCTAAAAGCAAATCTTTAAAAGTCGTCAAAAAATCAATCATCATATAAACCTGTACCTCGTTGTAGCATAATTTGCCTTTTTGTTCATAAGTAGAAAAATACGTATTGTTGTAACCGAAAACTACATATTGTAGGCATATATGGAGGCGAAGACTCTATTTATGATTTTTTTAAGACGGGATTTAAGTTTATCGTAGGGCAAGGTGGTATAAATAGTTGAAAAATTAACGGTTCTAACAGATTTTCGATATCGATCTTAATTTTAAATTGGTAAAACGTTCTTTAGAATTTTCAAGAGTCCACATATGATTGATAATTACTTAGCGAATAAACAGTTTCTCGGTATTTGTTTTGTCCTTCTTTCACTGCAGACAATATTTTAGTGAACCGTATTAAAAATTCTTTGCTCCTTGCACGTTAACACCAATTTTGTATACGTCTATAAGTGTTTGCTCGTTGTAGTCGCTACAAAAGGCTTATTGTTTTTACCCTACCCAATTCTCAATTTTTTCAGTGGCATTAAAACCTTTTTCTCGTCTGGAATATAATGTAAATCAAGCATCCAATCAATCAATATAATGTACAAAATTTAATTAAGATCGTGTCTTCATTTTTGTATTGTTTATTTTTTGATTAGGTTTCCGTGTAGGGGAAAAATTCTCTACATATAGTGTAAAACACTTTGTTTATCAGTAACAGACATTATAAACGGTAGGGCAAATGACATAGAAGGAAAAGGCGTTGGTTAAATGATAGGTTAATTAATGCAATATAAGTAATCGTAAAATAATTAACAAATCATCACAAATGTCAAAACAGTCATAAATATGTAAGAAAATGCACCACAATTTGATTTGTTAAGACGTCAAGCTCACGAGGACTGCATTGACGCGTTTTACCTTCTATTTAAGTTTATAAACAAGGCAAATTAAATCGTTTTTATTTTAACTGAAATAGTTGTTAGTGTATTCACCTGATATCAATCAATGATAATGAAATATATGACTTTGTTTGTAAGTTTGATCATGTTCTGTGAAAAGGTGAAAGGTATCAAAGAAGATCTTCTCCACACGAACACGTTTGTTAACCAACACCAATACAATTTAAAGTATGTCTACTTGCAATTTAACTTACTGGGCGAAGAAGCCGATTAGGTGGGTATTCTAAATTTTAGCCAATTTCTAAATAACATGCAATAATAAACTGATTGCCTGTAGGTTTCAGTATCCATGTTGTGTGAAAAGGAAAAGAGAAATATAGTTAAATTGGATGAAGGTTATTTTTAAATGAAAATTTGAGAAGAATGGTTCAATAATTATAAGACAACAGGAGTAACCAAAAACGAGGGGAATTACATACACAAACTCTTTTACAATTGTAACAATATCCTGGATTGCGTCAAAATCAAACTATCTGACTTCCCTATAACTGACGTAATAATGTGTAACACATAAGGGACTTTTAGTGGTATTTTTATAGCTGTCTGGTACATATGTAGTTATTGTCTTGCAGATCAATCGTTTCTCAAAATAGAACACTGTAAATCTTTTCATTGTTTGAATTGTTTAATGGTAACAAGACAGTTTAATTGTCGTTATAATTTAGGAAACCTGTTTTGAAGACAAAATGTTTAGTAAAATTAGTAACACATAATCACGCACTACTGTTTTATTAAATATAAATAGTAAATGATTATAAAACAAAGATTTCCATAGACGTGTCGAAAAATGTAAGAAATTACGTGTTTGTTTCTCTTAAACTTTATTTCCGAACACTTAATAGAATTTATCGTTAATACAATAAAAAAGATTATTTTATTTTAAATATCAGTGCTCATTGCTATTTTGCTTTGATCTTATGTGCGGTATTATCCCATCTCACTTTACTAGCGTGAGATGGCCCATCTTACCTCGCTGTCAAGACGTCATTTAGTAAACACCATGAAGTCAAAATTTAAACCGATTATTTACGTTTGAAACTTGATGCATTTTCTAATAATTTTATCTCATGGCTGTCGACTTCCATATGATACAGACTAGCAACATCTCGTTTCAATAAACGTTAATAATCTATAAATATTGAGTAATATTGTATATACGTTTCGACATATACGACGTAAAACGGACTATCACATTGAAAGGTTATTATTAATTATAAAATTGTTTATGCGTTAACAAGAGAAACAATAAAACATATTGATTCATTAAGAAAAAAATCGAAGATACCGGGAATATTGCTGAAACTATTAGACAAGGACAGACAAAAACTTGGTAAAACAAAAGGGTAAAAGTATAAAACCAGTAACCAATTCTTTTAACTTCATTACCTAATAGGCATTTACTTATTAACAAAACATGCACATATCGTTGTATAATCTACTCCAAATTTTGATTGTTGTCTTATTTTGGCAAATCATGTCATTTGTGTTAGATATTTTGCTAATGGCGACAAATATGAGATAAGATGAACCGATTGTAGGGTGCGAATTTTACGTGTAACAAAGTGACCACTTTGACGTAGTCGTGTGTCACCTACAAAATATGTTTTACTGTATCAACAACATAAAACATTACAAGAATATTTGTAATTATATTTTTTTAAAGTTATTAGCTATTGTGGGCAAGCGTTTACTATTTGGAATACATCAAACGTATCATCAGAAATTTGTCTGTGTGATGCTTACTGTTTTATTTCCTTTGGACATTTTATTTTAAAAATAAATCTCACTTAAAGATTGCCACACGTGACATGGCACATCTTCTGCGCACCGTCTACTTAATCGTTGAAGCAGAGTCAGTTCGTACATGCTGCTTTTGGAAAACACAATGTTATTATATTTTGACGATAGTTTGTCCATGTTATGACAGTAATATTTCAAAATATACAATACAAAATATGATGAAACAATAAACAATCTATTAACATTAGATTGAAAAGGGTAACCAGTCGTTTACGAAGCGATGTTCTCATGTATAATTTTCAAACCTAATTTTTCCAAAACCATTTCATAATATGTAATTCACTAGTTACGAATTTTAAAATATTATTAATTGAATCTGAATACCGATTATGTGTCATTTGTTGCTAATTAAAAAATATCATTTTATGTTTGATATTACTAATTTTCTTCTAAATGAATGATTTATATACAAATATGGTATCATGCAGCACGATCAACAAAAAGTATTGCTTTGTCACGTGAACCATTATTTGGAAAAATCCAATAAAAGAACGAGTAACACGTCTATAGTTTTTAATATCAATATATTGTTATAATGTTTAGTTTAAATATTTTGGGTACATTAGTCAAAAGTTATGGTCGACTTTTGTATCCAATTTTTGTCGCAGAAAGTCTTAAATAGCAATAATAACAGGTCAAATTAGTTAAAGTGTTCAATAAGTTTTGTCTTGAAGTAAAAACAGGTTCATGAATGACTATTAAATAATTCATTAAACGATAAACTGCTCACACGAAGCTTCTTAAATGTGGATAAAATAATATAGGAGAGACAACGAAATGCATCAAATAATATACTTACCTCCCAAGAATGTGATGTCCGTCTGCGTAAAATATAATGCCAAAAATTGTTGTATCTGGAAAACAGAATTGAGTTTGTTGCTCCACGCGAAAAGTTTGTTGGAATGTCAGAAATAGGTAATGGTGCCTGATGCACAAGTTCTAATGTAGACATAAATAAAAATAATCCATTTCTGAGAAGAAATGTCCGCACTGCTACAAACATTGTAGATTCTGTTTGTTTGAAAAGTAAATAACAACTAAATTTTTCTTAATGGTTCAAGTATCCTATTTTTCTGTATGTAGTGTTCAACATTCAGTAATCTGTATGGACTTGGGGTATTGACAAGTGTGGTTATCTATATATCTACACAAATACCCTTCGGCCCGCCAAAGAGGATGAGTCAACTATTCGGAAGTCGATACACCTTTGGTATTGAGGTACAAGTCCGTCCTGCAAAGTTAACGTAAAAATGCGTTTCCATCTCCTGATTTGGATATTAATTAGAATATTGTCCACTCCCCTTTTGTTTTTTTTACAAAACAGCAACTATAAACGTCTTCCAATTGGATGATTTCATGTAAGCAAAATGTATAATACATGTCGGAAATACAAATAAATACATGTATTTGGCGTGTGTCGTATATTACAAATTCAATATACATATAGTTCTTATAATTTATTTTCATTAATAAACACTTCATTTTACAATAAAAACAAACTGATAATAAATTAACAGACATTATTTATTAATTATTAACAGCCTTTCTTATCATTCAGTTTTAATGTTCCCACGGTAATTCGCGAGACTGATACCAAATTGTCTTATTTTTCTTTGCTTTGTTTCATTGACAAATTGTACATCATCGAAACGTGGATTCAAGAATAATTTGATTAATTTTCGAATATTTGGCCCTGAGAATATGATTTACAACACCATATTACTTACAAATCTATTTTAACGAGTTTTCGCGTAGGATGACATAAGTTACATGTTAACCACATAATGTAAATATAATACGTATATATCTTGATAGGTGGGACACGCCAACGTAAGGTTTTGGAGATTGAAATATTTTTGTCAATGCTTTGAGAAATTGTTACAAATTAGTATCTTAATCAAAGAAATAATTCTTCTGTTGTTTAAATTAGTAATAAAACCCACTTAAAATTAACATAAGTCCTACACAAATTGTAGAGACAGTAAAATCTTTGTATTTTGCCTGACACAGTATCAAGACAATTACAAGACATATATATCAGTGTTAAATAATTCAAAAGATATTGGTTTTTTAAACATAAATAAACTTGCATCCAAGCAGATTATTTAGGAGCATACGTTTTGAAAAAAAACGCCTTTCACATATATACACAAAATAATAATAATAATGACGATATTACGCTGCATTTAACAAAAAAAATGGATGTATTTTCTTAAAGACATGTTTTTCATGTTCACTATTATCAGAATAGAAACTGAACACAAAGCAGCAGAATTGTTTGTTTAAATCAGCACATTTAGTGCATCGGAAATGAAATCATTTTATGTACTTTTTGCACCATCAGCATTATTTTTGAATTCGTCATCTTTGTAATACAGTTAAAAAATCAGGTCGGGATATGACGTTTACATTTAACTGATTGCTTGAAACTTACACTATAAGGTGTTATTATATACGAGAAAACGATTTTTTTTTTGGGGGGGGGGGGGGGTGACGGCGGTGTACGAATTATTCTGTCCTCTGTCTTTGAGAAAAGTTATAAATGTATAGGTAAACGAAAGCATGATGATGCTTTAACATATTCAGTGTGGATTATAAACTGCAAGACATCGGATGTATGAAAAAGACAATAACTTAATGTACATCTTATGTCCTTCTTATCATTATCTACCTTTACCGCATAAACAAAGAAGAAGAAAAGATTTCAAAATACTTATGAAACATTTGATATAAAAATGTAATTGAAAGGCAAGTAATAAAAATGTCTGATCGGAAGTTACAGAACATTAATTGGTATATTCTAACTTGCTAACAAATAATTTCAGAATCATTTGTGTATTTTTTTTACATTTATTCAAAGGGGTCCTCGGTGGCCGAGTGGTTAAGTTAGTTCGTTTACTATTGACCAAGTGGTCTGTCAACACTGAGTTTGCGGGTTCCAGTCTCACTGCGTGTGTACTCGAATCCAATCCTAATTTACAAGGATTGCCAGTTTTCCTACCAAGGATCCGGGTATTTTCCAAGTACTCAGACGTCTTCCCTCAATAAAACTGGACGCCACTGATATAGCTGAAAAATTGCTGAAATTGTCGTTAAACAAAGTTCAAACAAACAAAACATGTATTTTATTTATAACAAAGGATGATATATTAAAAGGATCAAAAGAATACAATGATAAAATGAACTGGTTGTAACAAAATATAGCGAATGATAATGGATAGATTTAAATTTAATATCCGAAACATTAAATGTTGTAACCAGCATGTCGGTTTGTATTTAAACTATGCGAAGTTTTTTTTTGTTTACCTTTGACCTTTATGGCATTAAGTGACTCCGTAAGATCATGATTTGTTCGATTGAATGCATGGTATTGTATTATACGGAGCGAAAGGGGGAGTACATGGTAAAAAACTCCCTACCTTCGGCTATCCTTAAGGTTAGAAACGAGCATAGAACTCCGGCAGTAAGGATCACACCTACAAACGCAGTGAAAATAGCCCCGTGATCAAGAGTGAATGAAGAAATACCTTACTAGCAGTGATCAATAATCTACATATTTTGTAATGAAAAAATGTGCTTTTATCCTCTATAGGGGACTCGATGGCCAAGTGGTTAAAGTAGTTCGTATACTATTGATCACGCGTACGTGTTCTGTCAATTATGGGTTCGAGTCCCACTTCAGGCAGGGTGCGCTCGACTCATATAAGATTGCCAGTTTTCCTACCGAAGATGGATCGGGGTTTTCTCCGGCTTACTCCCCCAATAAAAACTGAACGTCTTGATATAGCGGAAAAAATGCTAAAAGTGGTCGTTAAACAACATTCAAACAAACAAACAGTTTTCCTCTATACATTTAAAGATTAATACTTGCCTTAGAAATATTAGTTTTTGGCCACAACTAATATTGAAAGAAAATAAAAATTGGCGAATAGTTATCTTTTTCAATCATATACTTCCGACAAATGTATTTTATACGCGGCAAAATTTAAAAAAAGGTAATAATAAATAACTTTGTAAAAGAAGTAAATGAACAGGTAAACTTTCCACATTATTAAACTGATCATCTGTCATAACTATGTCAATCCATTTTACAGTAATACACTGTTACCGTCAATTTTCACGCGATAACTCTGACATTACCGGAATTAACTTGTAGCACTGTCAATCTTGATATTGGTTATTATCCCGGGTGTGAATTTTTATGGTCTACGTGTGCCATTAGCAAAACAATTATATGGAACGCCAAATTAACATATATTCAATAAATTGTACCTATCTTCAAATAATTGAAGATATCTTCAATCATTTGAAGATATCTTCAAATAAATTGAAGATATCTTCAATTCAATTGTACCTATCTTCAAATAATTAAAGATATCTTCATATCAATTGAACCTATCTTCAAATGAATTATACCTAGGTGCAATTTAATTGATTCATTTGAAGATATCTTCAATTCATTTGAAGATATCTTCAATTCAATTACACCTATCTTCAATTGAATTGAAGATATCTTTAATTCACTTGAAGATAGGTCTAATTGCAACATCTCAATAATTCATTTGGAGATATCTCCAATTCATTTGAAGATATCTTCAATTCATTTGAAGATATCTTCAATTCAATTACACCTATCTTCAATTGAATTACACCTATCTTCAATTGAATTATATTATAATACAAATTTGTTTAAGTGCAATTGAAGATACCTAGGCACAATTGAATTGAAGATAGGTTTAATTCAATTGAAGATAGGTTCAATTCGATTGAAGATATGTTCAATTCAATTGAAGATATCTATAATTGAATTGAAGATAGGTACAATTGAATTGAAGATATCTTTAATTGTGCTGAATTGTACCTAGGTACAATTGAATTGAAGATAGGTATAATTGAATTGAAGATATCTATAATTGAATTGAAGATAGGTATAATTCAATTGAAGATATCTTCAATATTTGAAGATAGGTACAATTAATTGAATATATGTTAATTTGGCGTTCCATACTATTAGCGGTAACAATAAGAAGTCCTATAATGTTTTGTGTAGCACAAGTTTTGCCGAGCCTTTTGCATTTATAGCAATTTATAGCTATTTAGACGTACTCTCGCGTCTTGTGGCATAAGCAAAAGTGCATTGTACAGATAGATAAGACCAATTGTGTAACGGGCATCTAAAATCAATGAGTTCAAATAGTGTACAATTGATAATGAGTGAAAATGAAACCGAGGCTTACAATGAAGACCACTGAGGCTAACCACGACGGACCGACCCTTATACTGTTTGATTAGAATGCAGAGTTGTGAAACACTCCGCGAGATTATACAATTACTCATATGTCAAGTTGAATATTTGCGTTTCTAATAATACACGTACATATATTTAAAAATAATACTTATATAGGTCAGTAGTGTGGTAGTGAGATTTGTGGTGATGACGTGAATGACGTTATAATTGAAGGGGGTGGGGTTGAAGGTTTTGTTTAATTTCAAATATGTACAGTTTGTTATGTTTGACGATTACCAATTGATTATTTTATAAATAATGGGTAACAATCACTCGTTTTATTTATATCAGGTTGAAATATTTTCGGATTATTTTATATCCTCAATTTGTTGCTTGGAAATCTCAAACAACTCGTTATGCTTCAAAAATGGTTGTGTAATTAGCCCACATATATACCCAATCTTTTTTATTTCTATTATTCTGTATTCAATAGAAATTAATTTAAACTAAATATGTATTCAATTAAAGGCTGACAATGAAGTCATCGTCAAAATGTTTGCTAAATATAACTTCTGCTATCATTTTTCTGAAATCAAAACAGACATATGACACACTCGTATAGTAATCATGTCCTAAAATATTAATAGAAATAGAACTTCATGGATTTTCCTATGACAAGTGAACACTTTATACTTCAAATGTAGCCAAATACATTTGAACTTTGGACTGTGTTCCTTCCCACACATTATTTAAGGTAATAATGCCAATATTTGACAGATAATGTCCACCTCCCTCTATCTTTGTCCGTAATCTGGTCCAGTTTTACATTTGGTTTTATTGATATTTTGTACCAATATACTTTTAACATTAAATATTCGTAATTGATTCGTATCTCCTCAAACATTTTTTATATTTTATTGTGTCAATAATTAAGCTAAATATAAATCTTTAAACAAACAATATGTCAATCAAACATAGGACTCATCTCTTAGAAGGGCCTCGAAGTCCGTTTGCGTTGTTTGTCTATTATTGATCAACGGCGCATCCAGGGTGTGAAGTCCTGCCCGAATTTGTGTAAGGTGTGCTCGACATCAATATTTATTTACCTCTATTGACAAGAATTTCCAATTTTCTTGCCAATCGTCGGCTGTCCTGTCCAGGTAAATTGGCCACTTTTCTCCACCACCACCCTTTCGGGTCAAATTAATTATATCTTTGTAATAATTTTTATGATTAAACTTGTGGTTGTTCACCGTTTGCATTCAGTGTTTTAGCATCACATGACATCTTTAAACTGTTCACAAAAGTTTTACCTACTAGCAAGACAAAAGTAATTGGCAGAAGAATTACTAATTAGCAGTAATAACATGAAATATAAAACTCGTCAGGAACCACATGGGTTATCAATAGCGGCTCCATCTTTGTGGTAAAATGTAACATCGAAAAAATTGATGTTGCTTTTATATTTTGCTACTCGTTTTAGACGACAACCGAAGTTAAAAATCAAGGAGCTTGGTATTTAATGGCCAGGCTTTCCGTATTATGACTAGACACCCCCCCCCCAAAAAAAAAGACTTCTGGCAATTGAGGGCGCGCTGGGCATCTGTGTGGGTCGAGCACAGCAAACCTTTCCTTTATGGTCGAACAAAACGTATTTCATGTATCTACGTTTGATATGATGCGTGGGGGGTGGGGGTTCGATGGCCAGTGGTTATTCGTCTACTATTGACTGAGATTGCGGTTCGAGCCTCACTGCAGGCAGGGTGTATTCGACTCCAATCTTAATTGACAAGGATTGACAGTTTTCCTACCGCAGGTTGGGGATTTTCTCCGGGAACTCCGGATTCCTCCCCGTATAAAAACTGGACACCATGATAAAGCTAATTTAGTTAAAAAGACAATGTAACCAATTGAAAAAAATGTTATTTGCTTCCATGGAACTACAAACTTACAAGTTATAGTGATGGTCAAGTACAAAATGCAACATTCAATGAAAGTAAACATGCTTGGCAAACCACACTCTCTTACATATCTAACGTCCTGCATATAATATTACATTCATTGTCAAATTGACAAGTTGTATCGCTGAACTTATGACTTACACTTCATCTCTAATAGTTTATATCAAAACAAATACAACATCCCAGGGTAAAATGACTGCTCCCTGTCATGTCAGCATCACACGCTAAGTTTGTAACATAAATAACGTCTAAAACCACAAAAGTACATGCTTAAATACTTATACATATTGTATCAGATATACATCTATGGTTAGGGAAAAGTGCATGTTTCTGAATACACCGAATTCACATTCTGTCCTATTTGGAAGCTCAGACTTTTCACGTTCATGTGCTAAAGAACAACAGTTTCAGGTTTTTCAGCTCTATTGAAAATAGTGCAACTAGCACGATGACTTTCTGTTTATGAAGCAGAATGTATATTTTTATACACGCATTGTTTTATGTGCAAGAGATATGTAGGCATAAAAAAGATTTTTTATTCTTTAAACTGTAATGATACGTGTACGTTCTTGTGTTGCAGACATATTGACTAGAACAGAAAGATTGCTTGTTTGGTTTGGTGTTCTAAGCCACTTTCAGCAATTTTCAGCTATATCGTAGCGTGCAGTTTTTATTAAGAGAGGAAGCCTGAGAAAACACTAAACCTTGTACATAAGAGACCATATAAATGTATATATAATTAATTTCCGACGTATAAACTATAGCGATACCTATGTGATTGATATTTGATTTTTATAATTCTAAAGAAAGAAAGAAAGAAAGCAATGAAGACAGACAGACAGACAGAGACAGACAGACAAGCAGAGACAGACAGACGGACGGAAGGACAGATAGATGTTTAATGTTTAGCAATACAGCAGCTATATTAAGGACGTTATAAAATTTTGTATCTAGCACAAGCGGCCTTAGTGGCTAAGTAGTTAAGGTAGTGTGTCATCACACAATAATCATTAAATTTGCGGATTTGAGCCTTACTGCGGCCAGGGTGTGTTCTAAAAACTGATAGTTCCATTTTATTGATGCTGTTATGGAGCACACTGGGTTCAATAAGGCTATTGTGTGTGTTATTTACTTATTTCGTCAGAGTATGTTTTTTCGACCTAATGACACAAAATTGGATTTTTTTCAAAGTAAAAATAAAAAAAACCCATCGCACTTCTTCTTAAATTCTTTGCATCATATAAAATAATCAATGCACTAAAATAGCTCGCTATTATTATTTTTTTTTCATTTATTTAAATGACTTATATGGTTAGCGCTTTAAAAAATGAGTCAAATATGGTTTTCAATCGCAGTTTTTTGTTTAAGCAAGCATGTCCTACTAAACGTTTTTCTGTATTGACATGATTTTATTGGTCTGGACGTGAATAATATATTACAAGCTAATAAAATAAATGTATATTTGTGCAGTTGTGAACAATTTCAAGCAGTTATTGATTGCGTGTAGCCATGTTGACTACTTTGGACCTATAATTTGGTGGTATGTAAAATGTTCCGCAATAATGTTAAGCTGTATTATACACTTTACTTATTAAAAGTGTGGAAAATATGTTATAATTCACAATTTTCTGCTATACCGATCATAAAAGTATGCATACGTAACAGGCCTTACGCTGACGGTCTTGTACGGCATGGAATAGATGTTTTTCCCCAGGCACCCGCAATGTCTCTCAGTCCATTCCTCTGTAGTGTGACTACCGAAATTTGTCGAACGTTTTCATGCTAGCAGATATAAAAGTGGTTTCGGGTATACCAATGTACGATGAGAACATGTATATCATTTTTGCATTATTTGTTTCATGTATGTACATTTTGTATACATTTTTATGTGACATGGACAATTTCTCAAAATTATTATCAATTAATATAGTATATGTGTTTTAGGCGTAGAAGTTATCAAAGCAGAATTAGAAAACAGAAACCCAAATGTTTAAAACAGTGATGTCATGCACTTCCATGCTTCTGTGTAAAGACCGCAAATGTGCAACGTTTGTACATTTTATTCTGTTATATATGTCTCTTACATGTATTTTGTATTGTGCATTTGTGTGTACTTTGCATAACCCGCAAAGGTTTAGTAGCAATTAAATGTTTATACATATAGCTTCAGTCACACAGCACCGTATAGCGTTAACGGACGTCCAACGCATAACAAAATTTTCAATCCGTCCATGTCCGTTCGCATGCGTTTCTTTTCCGTTTATCATGCGGCGTTTGTGCTTCTTGTCCGGCGATGTCCAGCGGTGTTCGTTCCGTTCGGTGGAAAGTTTTGAACATGTTCAAAATTTGGAACGTACAGCACCGGATAAAGTTATCCGTCAGATGTACGGTAACCATGCGCTGGTATGCGTTTTCTTCGTTACTCGTACGTTCCTTATTCTGTACTTGTCCGGTTCGAGTCCGTTCTTGCCCGGTGGACCTGATTTACGGCCGGACTACTAACGGACATGCAGCGGATGTAGCGTAAGTTAAACGAGTTCAAAGAACGTTTTGTCAGTTCTTCATGCGCTGCGTGTACGTTTTGTGCGGTACAAATCCGTTACTAGTACGTTGAAGTCCGTTAACTGTACGTCGAGCACCGAGCAGTAGCAGCGGGAAATGCTTTTCATCACCGGATAACTTTCAGCAGCCTTTTTCTTTGCGTTTGGCGTCCGTTAACGCTATGCGGTGTAGTGTGACTCAACCTTATACCTCTAGTCACAGGTAATTTTTAATACCTTTGTGGTTTAATTTTACAGGACGGCTCTGTAGTCGGAATCCTGTGCTTCAAGTGCTGTTGCCTTTTTTGGTCAGTTCGGCTTGAAACGCCGCTGTATACTCAGATCTTGAACCTTAAAACAAACAACCATGTACGGTGCACATAAGCTTGATTTCATATTTAAGTGCCTTTTAGACTTCTTTCCGTCTTTTATTGTACAATTTGAAAACTCGGGCACAGTTAACATAAGTTACAGTTATTAAACATTTTGTAATTGATAAACTATTAAATAACTAAATATATTGTTTTTTTGTCAAAAATAAATGTCATGAAATATATGATATCTGCTAAAGATAACTAATAAGATATCGTCTATCTTCTAATGTCTTAATAAGATAGTTTAGATATAATAAAAAGGATATCTTACAAAGTAAAAAGATATGAGACATCTTGAACATTAACTAAATATTAATATGGGATTTCACCATTAAGCAAAGATTAATTAATTTATTACATAATTAATTGGTATTCATTTGTTAAAATCCAATTTGTTGCAAATAGGTCATTTATGAAATTGACTAGCTTCCTCTTTCGTTCTTCAAAATTAAACTAGACTTACTTTCACTTTCGTTTTCCCGAATAAAATCGATATTGTATCACTTTTCTAAACATGACAATGAGAGACAAACACTGCTTGCTAATCAGGAGCACCTGCGTGCACCCATGGTTTTTATTGTGTTCGGGTTACTCACTTTCTGTTTTGCGTTGTATATGTTTGTCTATATCCGGATTTGTAATCGTCCCTTGATTTTTCGGCTATTATTGTTCGGTCGGTTTCCTTGTTTTTTTTTTCACTTTCACATTCCGAAACTATATAATAAAACCAATTATATTAGTGTTATAAAGTAAACATGAAGTTTAGTGGAACAAAAAAGCAATACACATGATTATAATTGTATATTATCCACACCAACGAAACAAGACAGAATGTTGGTAAGCTTAAATCTTAACCTCCCATATAAATATGTCTCTGAATAATGGTCGTATTGAAGATTTCGTATTGTCTCTTCCATGAGATAAAAACTACGTCCAGAACTCAGCAATCCGCATTGGACCATGACCCACATTCCAAAGCAGGTATTATATGATATTGTTAACAACAAACACAATGACATCTATTCTTCTATTTCTTTTGTGGCAACTATATCTATCACAACTTACATGCAACTGTCGAGTATATGTGTTTACTACCAGTTTTTGTATTTTGCAGGTCTTTTTTCGTTGACCGTCAATTTCAGTGTCAAATGGTAGATCCTTGATTTCTCAAAGGGACCGGAGACCGCTTTACTTATAAGAAGGGCCGCTGTAGACAATTTTGTTTTATTTTATGGCCCTATTAACGCATTTATAGATGCTGTTTCATAATTGGGGGAGTTGGCTGGATCCGCCACTGGTGTCACACTTGCAGAATGATTCATCCAAGATATTCATTTCATCTAACCTCCACAAACGGTCATTTTATATTGTTATCGCTTGCCGTCCGTCGATTTTGTCGTTAACTTGTTTAATGCAGATATATAATATAATTACACCTCATATTAAAATGCTGGTTTTTTATTTCTCAATAGAGAGTTTTTTGGCACATTTTCTCATTTCTACTGCTTGCATGAAAATTTGCATCGATTTAAGCATCACCGTGGTAATCGGCAAAAAATTGCCCTTGCATAAAATGCTAACACAAAAATTCATTCGAAAGTTTGTTTACATTTACCTCTAAATAAAAGTAACATGATAAATTAATTTTGAAAACCAGAACTATTTTGAAAGTAAAAATTACTTAGCACCCGAAGACTTAACAACAATCTTGCTGGCGTCTGTGATCCAAAGAAATAATTGCACGAACATCATCACTCTTTCAAGGCATGTTTGTTTTTGTTTGTTTGAATAATGTTCAGCAATATTTCAGCTATATCATGCCGTCCAGTTATTGGAGGAAGAAGCCAAAGTTCCCGGAGAAAACCCCGACCTGCAGTAGAAAAACTGACAAAAAAGATAGTAGTCGAGTACACCCTGATCGCAGTGAGACTTGAACCCGCAATCTAAGTGTTGACAGACCACGTGATCAATAGAAGACGAACTAACCACTCGGTCACTGAGGCCCCTCTTTAAAGACATGATATTGGGTTTAATAAAACAGATAAATCATGTCTAGTAGGAGTTGTTGTAACATAGCAGTCTCAAGAATTGAAATCTTATAAATATTATATAAAACAATAAGATATTTTATGGACAAATCGGACACACAATTTTATTTTAACTACAAATGCACATACATAGAAACTATTGATCTTTTGTCATTTTGATATTTAGAAAACTGCATTGTTGTTCGTGTTTACAGGAATATAAGGAATGGATCTACAACTGGTAAAAGGCAGAGTCTTATTATAAATATTGACTTAAAATTAGTCTTTATACGTTGTTAACCTTGATATGCTCTTAGGTGACCGGAAACACATAATTTTAAAATGTATGTACAATGTATAGTTCATATAGTAAAAGAAACAATATTTTATGTTAATAATAACTTGATAGAATTATCAAATGCAGGTGTCCTTTTTACCTTAATTGTGACAAAAGCCACAAAATTGTCTTTTGGAAAGTGTCCTTTTGATCTTGAATCTAAGAACCTATCCTATTTATCATAAATCGATTAATTTATAAAAATTAATAGGTTTTTTTGTCTAAATATTTCATCGAAAATGTAAATCTCTATTTTCCTACTTCCTTTACGCGCCCTGAATTTCTATATTCGCATTATGTATACAAAATCATTAATGTAGTTACAAAAATCCATCTAATAAAATAAATTCAAATTTAAATGCTTGATCTGCTTGATATATGTTTTCATGCATGTTCGACATATATTTTTTTTTTATATATTAGCGCCTTTTGTACGTGTAAACATAATACTTAAACACAGGTCGCAATAAGCATTTCAAAATATTTTTTTCTCAACTGTTCTGTTTTTAAAATTATATTTCTTTTAAATATCAAGCATTGTCGAAAACCCACGTCCGGTCGCGTTCTCGCTCTTCTACCACTTGTGAAAAGTAGTAGCAAAGCGAGAACGCGATCGGACGCGGGTTTCCGACGATGAATATCAAGTCATTTTAGGTTCTTTGCAAAATACCTAACATTGAACGCTACATATTTCTGCTAGC
The DNA here is from genome assembly GCA_944474755.1 of Limnoperna fortunei. NCBI lineage: Eukaryota > Metazoa > Mollusca > Bivalvia > Mytilida > Modiolidae > Limnoperna > Limnoperna fortunei. Next base: position 20,080,449 of record OX104124.1, read on the forward strand.
AACAAATAAACTTCAGGAGTGGGTTTTTAAAAATTATATAAAACATGCTGTATATATATTATACAGTATGTATATTTACATTTAACTAAGAAAACTTCTAGCAAAACAAAATCTAGAAACTTCAGATTTTAAATTGTTTGTTTGCTTGTTTGAAAGGTGTCTAATGATTCTATCATCCAGTTTTCAGCTATATCATATAGCCCAGATTTTATTGGTCCGGATTGAACATTGTTCTTAGGCCTCACGTCAAGAATCTGTATGTTCCGTATTGTCCAAGTGAAATGTTTTAGGGGGTGTATTGTTTTCGAGTTATGAGTTTTCTGCGTAAATTACGACAACTGTTTTGCCTTATTTTAAGGCAGGAAGTCTATTGCGGGATATATAATGACAAAGCTATGGGAGGTGAAGTATGATAGAGATCCGCTTTGTAACGCTATTTAATAAGTTTATGGTCTATCATAACCGTTAATACAAGTTGCAATAACTTGAAAGTAAGTACGAAGATTGTTAATAGCAATACAACAGAGCATGATATGACGTGTCGTTGTAGGGGCTAAACTTAACGTATAATAAAGACACAATTATCAGAAAGAATTTAGTAGTCAACATGCTTTAAGTCAGGCCATCTTATATAAATGTATAAAGAATAAATATATAACAAATTGAAACCGAAAAAGAAAACAGAGCTGAAAACTAAGTAAAGCACTGGCCTACAAGATATTGCACATTATGTTACGGATATTGTGTCCATTTGACAGTACACGATTACTCTATCTAATAATGACTACATAATGCAATTTTAAGAATTTATCATTGTCATTTTTTAAAGCAAATTACACAAACAGTCAAACGCTTCTAATTAAACAAAAAGAAATTTGTATTTTGATATTTACAAAAATTAAGGTAGACCATTCGGATAAATTTTGTAAACACGCCGTTTTCAAGATAAGTAGTAAGATGTATCTTATCACGTGATTTATGGTATCACGTGATTTTATTTAGGACACTTTCCTCAACGTACCGTCTTTTAACATCGTGTGAACGGCATAAAACAGAATAAAACTTGACTACCTTTCCATAAATTTATTTTAAGTGTTGGCTTTGCACCCCGCACAACACAGCACAAGTTTTGTTTTGCATCGTCTTTCTTAGCGCCGTCCCATTTCGTAACCAATGTTGCCTTTTTAAACTAAAAGTGCCCTAAAATTTTTATTACGTCATATGATCGGCATAACCATTTCCACCTCCTTTAACGAGAGCGATTATATCTTGAAAACGACGTATTGATATCTAAATGCATAGCATACAGAAACTTGACAATTAAAAATACGGAACACATTTTATCGCCATTTGTTCTGAGAACAAATGAGAAGGTCTTTCCCACTGTTTTTCTAAAGTCAGAAAAAGTATGTAATGCTTTGGACTTTTATGTCTGTTGCTAAGCACAAACGTCACTTCAAGTCATAAAAATGAGTAATTTGAGTTAAGGAAGGGGTCCCGAGCCAAACACATATGGTTGCTAAGGACTTTTATTACCGTTGCTAGGGACAAAATGCCACTTCCTGTCATAAAATAACATATTTACATCATTCTGATTCTTAAATATATGGTTGCTAAGAACTTTTTATGACAGTTACCTTTTTGCTATGGTATGACCTTAACCTATGACCTTTTACCTTTGGCCCAAATTGGAGCCCTTTTCCTTACTGATCATGTTAAACCTTTACGTTTACTATGTTATCTCTAACCGTTTTCAAGTTTAACCAAAAAACTGATTAACCGAAACTCGTCAAGGACTGTTACTCTAAAACGGTTCATGGCATAGCTTCGGGCAAATGTACCAATTGAAGGTCTCGATAAGATGTGCATTTTTCCCATTTATTGTCTGCTTCTATATTTTATGGTTTATGAGATAACAAGAGACATGGTTACCTTTGACCTTGACCTTTGACCTTTTACATTGAAATTTTTTAATGTAGTATATACGACTTAGTATTAATGGTGGTGCTCCCAAGACTCTAGGACTTAACAGTTTTCGAGAAAAGAAATTATGATATGCGACATTTTTTTGCGTGTTAAATCTTTGCCACAGGTCCATCGACATTTTGTACACTTCAGATTGTAAGAATCGGTTACGGTTTCCGAGTTTATCTGCTAACAAGGTGTTAGGGCAGATAACTCTGTTACTTAAAATAGATCGGTTTCACAGGGTGAACTTACACTTCTGCCAGTATAACGGATTAATGGTACCAAGTATCAAAACGATATGTCGCGACACTTTTTGGCAAACCTCCGCGGAAGAAGAAAAATGATTATCATAAGAAATACAGTAAGGTCTTTCCTTTAGAAAGGGGAAAGACCTTAATAAATTAGAATTCCCATAAGGAATGAGGGAATTCCAAAGAAAATTGCATGTCTGAAGATTTTTCGAATAGAGATAGGAGTTACAGCTGCTGGAAACCTATCTCAGATGCTCGTTTGAATGTAAACAACAACTAAAGGGAGATAAATCTTATTACATTGTACTACAGGTTCATTTTAATTGAACGTGTTGTGTTGCTATTGGAATAAGAGTACTAAGTAAAAGGGGGAAATTACTGAATAATAACCGTCTTATCAGGTAATTTTATTTATTTTACTTCTTTACTTCTTTCTGTGTATATAAAATTTTACAGAATAGAAAAGAACATGATAAGCTTTCTCGTTGTAAGGGCTAACACTCTGTGCATGATACTATCTTTACACATTATAGAGACTAGTCGACATGCAATAATTCAGGCTAAACTGCAAGTATATAAAAGTTGGAGGGAAACAGAGCAGAAAACTTAGTAAGGGGAGGGCCTAGAAAAAGTTGCACATTATATTAAGAAAAATTTGTCCATTTGACAGTACATAAAATTAAAAACAGGCATCCAAAACGCTATCTGGAAATGACTACATAATACAGTTTTAAGAATGTATCATTGTAACTTTTTACATACTTATCTGACCATGTTCAAATTGAAATAAGTGTCAAAATTGAAACTTTAAATCAAAAAAAAAGTCTTTGTACATAGCTTTTGTTTTGAGTTGCTTCTCTTATAGCATATAACTCTATTAGTAGTTGAAATCTGTTTTGTTTGAATGGTGTTTTAACGCCACTTTCAGCAATTTGTCAGCTATTTCATGGCGTCCAGTTTTTATTGGGGGAGGAAGCCGGAGTACCCGGAGAGAACCCCCGACCTGCGGTAGGAAAACTGGCAATCCTTGTCAATTAAGATTGGAGTCGAGTACACCCTGCCTGCAGTGAGAATCGAACCCGCAATCTCAGTGTAGACAGACCACGTGATCAATAGTAGACGAACTACCTTAACATTAGTAGTTGAAATCTGTTTCGTACAAGATATGGGTTAGAAGTAATCCTATTTAGTAACCATTGATTTTATATACACCCTTTAATGTTGACACATTATGAAAATGATTATGAGTGTCTGCAGAAGGAAATAATTAAATTGGGTAATTTAGGAATTCTGGCAATTATTGAAGATTTTAACAAGTATATAACACATTTTATTTCAAACGACTTATTATATTTTATCGAATTCTGGACAATTTGCTTCTAGATGATTACAAAGCAGACCAAGAAAAAAAGAAATAATGAAGATAATCATGTAAACATGCATTGTAACAACTCGATTTGTGTCTTTCTGCAAGAATCCACATTCTGAACGAAAGCTATATACGTGATATATTTGGATACTTTTTTTTCTTGTATATCGCCTGATGGTCATAGTGTTGTAGATCATTGGTAATGTGATGACAGTTTCCTATTCTCACTTTAATACTTTAAAAATTAGACTTTACATACTTATCTGACCATGTTCAAATTGAAACCAGTAAAAAGATTATAACTTTACAGCAGCCATGTTTGCCTTTGGAAATATATATTCATTGAATGGAAAATCTTATTAAATCCTGCGTGCCAGTCTGGAGTCTGCGACAACGAAAATAATACAGATTTTGAAATTAAATCATCAGAAAGGGTTGATAAAGCATGTCAAAGTTAACCCTGTTAAAATAAATTATCTTAATATATACTAGAGCTTAATCCACAAAAATGTAACATTTAACGAAATCCCTAAATAATAACAAGAGCAATAATATTTAAAAAATCGAAGAATTTCTATCCAAACTAGATTGTGCTATTTAACATTTTTTAAATAAAGACAAATGACCAATACAAAAATAACATTTTACAGCCAAAAAAGCTAATGGAACTAGATTTAAAAGTCTGTATCGAGACATACAAAGCTTTGAGTAGGATCATTGTAGCCGCTACAGAAGATTAAATTCTCCGCTCCAACCCATAACTCCATACTTTTCAGTGCAGTCACAAATATGTTCCTTATGTCCCATCATGCCCCCTTTTCAGTTGATTTATTGTTTTTTTACTTGTCCTGAATATAGTTGAAATGCTGCTCGCAGGACGTAAAGCAAATATTTAATTAATCAATCAGTCTTAAAAAATTGAAAAGGTCACAGACTATAAACGAGACTGTATATTATATGAATCAATAAAATACAACTGTCCAGTGTCTTTACATTCATATACAAAACTTTTTAATCTGATACAATTAGCCTATCATCCATAACTTTATAACAAATCTTTTAGTGTACTAATTTGTACATCAGGAGAAAAATCAAGCCATAGAATTTATAAAGGAATATCTTTTATAAATTGGCAGTCCAAAGTTGTCGGTGGTTTACTGAATAATAGATTAAGTAATTTATAAATCTTTTAACACACAAATTGGAATAAAGAAATAAATCGTACAACAAAAATTAAAAAATGATATCAAAGTACGTTCATAAACAAACTGATAACATTTATGCTTGTCTTGCAGTAATGAAGGGAACTTTCGACTCAAGGTTGGGAAATAGTCTGCTCTACAAACTCGCAGAACGGTTATGTGATATTTTTAGAAGACATATTCTGAAAACAGTTGATAAACTATGCAACATAATGCCTTCTTTTTCAAACGATTTTATAATACTTTCAGAATACAAATATGGATTTCAAAACTGTTTAAAAACTATTTATTAAGTTATCTATAATATTTTAGAGAAGAAATATGAAAACGTAACAATCCTATACATAACATAAATTTCTAGGCTTTGTTAATTGGAGAAACGGGGAATTTGAAGTATAATGTTAACGACCACTTAAAGAAAAAAATATATGTCATATTCTCTTTATATTCGTCCATTAGGAGAATCTCATCAAATTTAGCACGTAAGCTATTTGATGCTTAAACAAAGTCTAAATTACTATACAACGCAGAAATATGATGTTCTTCTACGAAAACATACAATGCTCATTCACGTGCCACGACAAATATTGATATCTTACTATGCAGCTTTTATATATTTAACTTTGTTATTGCAAGTAAATTTTAGGATTAATAAAAAACTAAGTATAAAATAAATCTTTGTAATATTACATGGCATGACTCTGTATAATAAAATGGTACGACAAGGAAGATATCATACAACTTATGTCTATAATTTGAACTGTTCATATCTTTCAAAGTTATATACACATACGTCAAATGTCCATAACCTGATATGAATCCGTCATGGTTGATTGCATTTTAATGTTTGCATTAGACGTCTGTTTGCAAACATTGGAAACAAAACAGACCATTTTATTTTTTGTGAGGCAAAAACACGTAATGTAAAATAAGAAAGAATGTTAAGGTTTTAAGGTAGTGCCATTAAAGAAATTTTCTTCATATTTTAATTCAGACAACACATCATTAATTAATAGTTATTATTGAACACTTAATTAATACAATGATGTCAATAAATGTCAATCAAGGTTTATGAAATAATGTAATATTCGGAAAATTTTGAGCATTGCCAAAATTATATAAACATGTGTTAATTGACCTTTAAACACATGTTTATATCATTTTATTTTTGTTGATTTTGTTGCAAAGTAAGTAGCAACTAAACACGTTTCATGATGATTGTGACAAAAATGAAGAATTTATGTATCACGTGTATGTTATGCCGTTGTTTACAGTTTAAGTTGATCGCAGAAAAAGATAACACGTTTCATGATGATTGTGACAAAAATGAAGAATTTATGTATCACGTGTATGTTATGCCGTTGTTTACAGTTTAAGTTGATCGCAGAAAAAGATAATGATTAGGCGAATATAATTTGCAACAAAATGGACATGGACAAACGAAATGAAAGACAAACATTAAACAAGTTTATTTATGTAAATAGCGACTCCCATTTGGACAGACATATAACACATAACAAGTTCACCTGTGAAAGCGACAAGACTCACAGTCTAAAGGACCTACACTCTGCATGACTGAAAAATTACAAGTTTTCCTGTTAAGTACCCTGTCTTGAACACTTTTTCAGAGGACAGAAGACTCTTATTGATAATCAGGTATCTGAAATTTCCCTTAGTTTCAGTCCCTAGAAATTAATGGTTTGCCCTTCTGTAATAGAACACACATTTCTTGCTTTAAGAAAGTAAAATGTTTCTATAGAATATACTACCTCATACATTCTTATAATATTGCATAAAGTTTAAGTCTTTGCTTGAAATCTCATTTGCTTGCTTCGTTTAAATAGCCAATATACCGTGCTAGCTTTTTTGCAGTAACCTAAAATAACCTAACTAAACTATCTATTCAATGCCTGATCAACACGAAACGTTCTGACTATGTTGGGACTAATCTGAAGTTGTGCAGTCAATCTTTTTAATTTTAAGGTGGCCGCCATTTTCAAAATGACCGAAGTTATAAATGAAAGTATATTTGTTCTTACATGGCAAAACAGATTTCGATGGAAATTAGTACACTGATACAGATAACCAATGAGCATTCCGACACAGTATTTCCAGCAAAACTTTGATTTCTGACAACATTATTTTATGCTGTGGTATACTGCAGCAGCAATTACTTTGACTCCTAGCAAGACATTCTTTTCTTGTTTCCTCAATTAAGTATTCATGTTCTGTCAATACATTCTATGTATCATGGTTATTTAGATTTTTCTATCAGGTCTTAATTTTATCCTGTCAAATCAACTGTTTTGCTTAATGGATTGGCTTGTACTGTGATTTTAAAAGCCAGTTTTCTATACATGTTTTTTCGCATTTAAAGTCAATGTTAAACTGAAATATTCTTATTTCGTTGCAACTAAATTGAAGACGAACCTTTCAATGTCCCTTGATTTGCTACTCACTATCGCCTTAATGTATTTTTAATGTATTATTTTTCATTTTCCTTCTCTTGAAGTTTTGTAATTGGTTTCAAGATTTGTTGATTTGTGAGATTTTATCTATGTACATTATCCTAACTAATTTCATTTTTATGCCCCCGCCGCGACGATGTCGGTGGGCATTAAGTTTTACTCATGTCCGTCCGTCCGTCTGTCCGTTCGTCCGTACATCCGACAGAATTTCCGTCAAGCTTTTCTCAGAAACCGATTATAGAACAATTTGAAATTTGTCAGGGTGGTTCAGTATCACAAGTTGTTCGTCCTAAGCGACTTTCAGACCTGTCGGACAACTACTTCCTGTTTGGGACTTCATTTGTACGTAAATACGTCCGTCCGTATGTGCGAATTTCCGTCAAGCTTTTCTCAGAAACCGTACATAGAACAATTTGAAATTTGTCAGGGTGGTTCAGTATCACAAGTTGTACGTCTTAAGCGACTTTCAGACCTGTCGGACAACTACTTCCTGCTTGGGACTTCATTTGTACGTAAATACGTCCGTCCGTATGTGCGAATTTCCGTCATGCCATTTTCTCAAAAATGGTACATGAGAACAATTTGAAATTTGGCAGGGTGGTTTAATATCACAAGTTGTACGTCCTAAGCAAATTTCAGACCTATCGGACAACTACTTCCTGTTTGGGACTTCATTTAGTTATAGATGTGTCCCATGGACTCATTCTTTGATGTTTTTGTTTTGAAATCGACTATTTTAGTTTTATTGAATTCTATTTATTCCCTGCATGTTCAGTATTTCGTACCTCTTGAACTTCGTTTTGTCTTGCAATATATCACTTATGTCTATTTAACCGAATTATTCCTTCGTTCAATATTCCCTTGTCTATTACACTTATTTCTTCAGATGTTTTTTATATTTAATTTTTCGTACTGTTTTTGTCAGAATTAACATAAAACATTGAACAATGAAACAATATGATGAAAAATGTTTGAAATTCCTACAGGAAAAAAAGATAATTTAAAAGTAAATTAGACAAACTGCATGGACAACGATATTTGTAATAGAGTTTGTAATCACAACTGCCAAAAACATTCCTCCCGATGTTTGTTTCAACAGCTAAAGAGGGATAACCATTATTAATAAAGATTTAGGATAATTGAACATTTAGCTGACATCAAGTGATAAGTAAAACGTAAACAAAACATAAATATAGAAGCGGCCCTATCAGTAAATTTGATTTTTTGTAATTCTGTGTGTGGAACCCTGTTTTTCTCTATATTAGCTTATGAAATGTATTTGCTTGAAAGGGAAGTAAAGTCCCAGATGAGATGTTCTTTTAAAGGTCATATTCGCGTAATAAACATTTAAGGACTATTTGAAATTTCTAAATATGTGGTGCGATGAAACATGGCTAGGGTCTTTTTACGCTTAATAAACTGACAAACGGTTTATGAACAGTAAACAGATCCGAGCAAAGTTACACAATATAATTTGTTCAGATATTTGAAATATTCCTTATATTTTAATTTTAACAATAAAAAAATCTTGACAATTTTAATTGTAAAAACATCGATGGCATAAGAAGGTCATTTGATAAACGCAAGTTATGTCATATAATAAGGGTTGCTCCGTTTGAATAAGCTAATCAAACTTAGATTACAAAGCAAATTAAATTTTTAAATAGTTAAATATTTTATCAATCATAACCTTTGTTTAAGAGGGATGTATAATTAAAATAATTACATGTTTTTTTAAGTGTATAAAAAATGACATCAGTGCCTTCTTATTTGCTGAATATTGTTGAAAAGTAATCTTTTGTTGTTCGGCTTCTCGTTTGTTAGGAAATCTAAGCTTTTAAATAGTCGGGGCCTTCGTATTAGTAGAGTTGTTTGTATAACGTCTCTTTGGTAATCCCTCGGATTTAAGCAGTAGCCTATTCCACGGCAATACCTGTTATGACAACGTCATGATTGCATTTCATAATGTTGGACCAGAAATGTGTTTGAAGCAATGCATTCACACTGAAAAAAATAATCAGTCAAACTGATGACTTCTTTAATCAAATGCTCCCTATACGATAATCAAATTTGCCTTTGACTTAAGACATAATCAAATTGATGATAAAGTTAATCAAGACTTGAGAAGCACGTGCTACAGTATCAAATATCACGGATGTGCAATAGCCGCCATTATTGACATGATATTGCCGCGACTGAAGAGAAATAGAATTTTACCGTGTTTAGAGAAATCCAGACTTGTCCGCATATAAAGAAAGATATAATGGGTAAGTTTTAAAACTCAATATATAACGAAATGCATATTCAAACAAAGACATTAACGAGACATTTAGCATGATCATCAGGCGCCGGTGCCGTGAATCGACATGTGATGACATCACATGTCGATTCACGGCACCGGCGCTTCATTAAGGAGTGTTTTACAAACACAAGTAAGACAGGTTTATTTTAATCTCAATTACCAAATCATATAGTGATCTATTGCATTTATCTTGTTTTTATCATTTATTTTTTCAAAACTGCACCACGGCACACCCGTTTGTCCATTCGAAAGAAAAAAATCTTCTGGCATAGAAAAATAGGTTTCTTTCCCTTCTCTTTAACGTCCCAATGTGTAACAAGGACGACAGTAATGTTCGAGCTCTCCACAGCCTTTCAGAACAACTTGTAATTACATGCAGGAACTAGGGGCAAATATAACTACATAATTTTTACATGTTTGTAACTTTTGACGGTTGGCAAATAATGTAAACCAGTTTTTGATTCCCTTTTAGTGGAACTAGTCTTGTCTATTGATCTTTTGTTTCAAGACTAAATAAGTAAATCTGTCACTTATTCTAAAAATGCAGAAACGAGAGTTGATGTCATCTAGGTATTTGTGAGAATGGGTGCATATCCCGGTGTCTCGAAACAAAGTGGGTGACTTTATAAATTATTGTACCTAAACTTTATATGAAACATGTGAAAATTAATATTTTTGCCAATTTTGGGAGCTCAAATCTGTCACATATCCTAAAAATTTAGGGATGAGAGTTGATGTCATCTAGGTATTTGTTTTTGAGAATGGGTGCATATCTCGGTGTCTCAAAACAAAGTGGGTGACTTCACTTTCATTATAAATAATTGTACCTAAACTTCATATGAAAATTAATATTTTGTTTTTTTTGGAAGCTCAAATCTGTCACATATTCTAAAAATTGAGTAATGAGAGTAGATGTCATCTAGGTATTTGTTTTTGAGAATGGGTGCGTATCTCGGTGTCTCAAAACAAAGTGGGTGACTTCACTTTCATTATAATAATTGTACCTAAACTTTATATGAAAATTTATATTTTTGGAAGCCCAAATCTGTCACATATTCTAAAAATTGAGGGATGAGACTTGATGTGTTTGTTTTTGAGAATAGTTGGATATTTCTGCATCTCGAACACAAAGTAGGTGACTTCACTTTAATTATAAAATTAATTTCGCTTGAAGGAAGTATTTTAATCTTTCTATTAATAAGATTATTAATTTATAGACTATTTAAAGTTCAGTGTTGTAATTTTATTTAATGAAGAAATTCAATATAAAACATAAAAGAAAAAAGCTAAACGAGGAGGGAGGGGTTGCAGTCTTTGTAATATAAACATGTACCATGAAATGTGCTTTTTTTTAGAATACTAGTACCATGGAAAACCACTAACTAAATAAAGCTTAATATGTTAAATGTACAAAATACAAGTGAATGAACTGACAGAACAAAAAGAGCTGAAAGTCTTTAATCCAGAAAAAAAGTGTTTGTTTATGTTTGTTTAAATGTTGTTTAGTGCCACTTTCATCAATTTTTCAGCTATATCATGGTGTCCAGTTTTTTTGTATGAGTAAGCTGAAGCAAACCCCTGACCTTTGCTAGGAAGACTGGCAAGCCTTGTCTGTTAAGATTGCAGTTGAGTACACCCTGCCCACAGTGAGACTCAAACCTGCAACTTCAGTGTTGACAGACCACCTTATCAATAGTAGACGAACTACCTTAACCACTCGGCCACAACTGAGGCCCCGCAATCAAAAATAAAAACAATACACGTACATGCACTGCTGGATACAACACGAAACAAAATCACATTATAGAAAATGTTTAACCAAATCATCTTAAAAAAATTTGTCATAATATTTTGTATGTTTTTTTACAAGATTTTTATTTTACAGATTAGACCACAGTTCTGCAGTTTCATGTTTAGTTTCTTCAGAGACAACACATGAGATCTTGTAAAGACATCATTTCAACTTTGGAATACTACATAGGTATGTAGTCTTTGTAAATAAATAAATAAGGAAATTAATGTAATATATATGCTTAAAAATAAAACCATGTTAGCAGAGTGCAGTTTCAACCACCTTTTACCATTCTGGTCATTTCCATGTCATTTGTTTTCGTAAAAGTTGGAGGGAAACTTTTATCTTTTGAAATATCCATTGATATTTACATGTTTTAGCATTCAATATTTTAAAAGAGTGGCAGAGTGATTGAAGTAGTAAGTTGCCTATTAATGGATAACATGCCTGTCAACACTTAGTTTTCCTACCGAATGCCGGTGGTTTCTTAGTCCGGCTTCCTCCCCAATAAAAACTGAATGCCTTGATATAGCCTAAAAATTATTGTAAGTGATGACATAGTAGAAGTGACCTCCTGATATTGATGACATCATGCTATAAACATGTTATACTTCCTAGGTAAGAACCTCACATACTACAGTCAAATCAATCTATTTTATAATTACCATATTAAAATCAAAATATTTATTTATGATTTATTAGATATTTAACAAAAGTCTAGCATTAAACCCATAAAGGCTCTTGCTTAATTTAAATGGATACAATGCTGGACTTGTGGTAAAATATCCAATAAATCTAATTTCCTAAATTTAACATCAAGAGATTATTCATTTGACATATTTGATCAGAAAGATGTTTCAGTACAATTTATTTTGTCTGTTGTACTATGAATTGAAATGATTAGGAACAATTATGAATGCATTTTTCTTTTTCTTTTCAGCCCTTATCATTGCCATCTGTTATTAAAGTCATGCCATGAAAATGAGAAGTGACAACTTTTAAATTTTTGGTGAAGACATTCAAATGAACTAGTAGCTCCTTGCTGAAGGCAGTCCTTGACCAATTACCATGATCGAAATATGGTTGTTTCATGTAATTATCTACATGTAGCATATGAGGAGATGGACAAGACTTGAATATGTTGCATTTTTACTTTCATTTAATATGTAATTAAAAACAAATAGGAACATATAAACTTTTAAAGATTAATTTATCCTGTTTATAGGTTATATTCAAAGTTTAATTATAATATTAATTCTTGCTTTTGAAATGTTTACTTCTAACAAACTTATGTTACAGATTACACTATAAAAATTGACTTGTCTGATGTAATTTGAATCTGTCATATCATGTATTAAGAATATTTTTATGCTGCTTTTATCGTTTTGGTACATTAAACAATTGAAATTAAAAAAAAATTTTTGTATGTTTTTTTATCTATATTTTTAAAAACCTATACATATTAAGCTGTCTTGGTGGTGAAAATTCTGTATTGATTGCGGTCTTCATTGATGGTTTCACATAATGTAAATGTGCCAAAATTTAAAAAATCAATATTATTGTCCTGTATTCTATGAATATACTTTGCACAGTGTTGAAAGTACAGAACATCACACACCAAAAATCTGAGAATGGCGCTCTAATGAAACATTCAAACAAAGATGTTAATTTGTTACATTATAATTTGCTTTATTGGTACTGATAGAAACCAATATTTTTGCGATCAAACCTTTTTTGGATCGATCAAGCTTTTAATCAACCCGATTAAAATAAAAATCAATTTGATCACAAAATTCAGCATTTAGATTATCTTGATTAGTCATGTTGATTGAAGTTTTCATCAAATATGATTACAAAATAGCCAGTGTGATTATATGATTAATCAATTTGATTGTTATGTTTAAACAAGTTGATTGTTTTGTTTAAACAAAATGATTAATTGATTAATCAATTTGATTGTTATGTTTAATCAAGTTGATTGTTATGTTTAATCAAAATGATTAATTGATTAATCATCTTGATTAAAATTAAATTCATTTTGATTAAAAGGGTCGTCGTCCTGGGGACAATCAATTTGACGACTTTTATCAATCAAGTTGACGACTTTTTTTTTTCAGTGCATAATTCATGGAGTTTTCTAAAACATTATTATGAGTCTAAATAAATGTGTAGGCTTTTTGAATTCGTCGTATAGAATGAAATTCTTTAAACCAAAAAGGGCCCTACTTGAGAAATAAGCGCCAGGAGAAATGTATGAAATGGAATTGTGAAGGGGCTAGATATTGAAAACAGTGCACGCAATGATGACGGCGACAGACATGAGGCGAGTTTTATGGCATAACCCTTATAGAAGCCATACAATCTATAAAGGTAATGAAGTACATTATAAAAACGTCTGTGCCAAGTTTGGGCTTTATTTCGTTAAGTGGATATCAAGAAAACGATACAGCTACATGAGCTAGAGTGAGCTAAAATGAAGACAAATTCTACTTTAATCAAGCCTTTTTCGCCAAGCAAGACTTTTTTCTTTGTTTTACACTGTTGAAAGTGACGAGTTCCTTTAGAGCTAGTTTAATGCCATTATAATTTATTAGAAATGCGTGCTTTAATTTGCGGCCAAGAAGACCTAATTGTGACCCGCTACTGTTGGCGGTTTCAACATCGTTTGTATGTCATCATCACTTTTATCGACAGTTAAATTTAGTATACGTCTTTGTTGGAACGATGTTTAGTGCCACCCCTCAGCAATATATCGTGACGTCCAGTTTTTATCGAGGGAGAGAGACATAGCAGCCGAAGAAAACCCCACAAGTTTGGTAGGAAAATATTAATCCTGGTCCACGTGAAAATAATAGATGATTAAGTACCTAAACCACTCGTCTACCGACGACACTGTGTACTTGTAGATTTTGAAAAGAGATCAATCAGTTTTTAGCTTTTTTCGTGTTGCACACGAAATTGAAGACAGTGGAGTTTTATCAGACATGATGATGCAACAACGCACCTGCGTGCATAAAACAATAAATTGTTTGCAATACTGATTAATTAAAACCAATGTAATTCATATCACTGCTATTATGATTTTGCCGTTTAGTTTACCAAAGTCGGAAAAGAATCCATTATAGCAGGAACCTTTACATCAAACTATATTGGTCCCATATTAATATTTCCGTGATTTATTGTTTAATTATCCCTGATAAATTTTCACTTTTGTTAAATTCCTCAGCGAAATCGTTAAAAGTACACCCCCTGAAACGTAAAACGTTCCCGTACGAACGTTAAACGGACGAACCAAAAACGACATACGAATGGACGAAGAACGAACTAACGCTCTTATCGTCCAGACGAACCATTTAAAAATTAACCAATCAGAGACAAGCTATACGCTTCAATCGTTCGTACGTGCATGGGAAAACGAATGGAGACGCCTAATCGTGTTTTGTAAAAATCAAGAAACGTTCGATCATTTTAAATAAAATCTTGAGAATCAAGCCGGTTTATAGTAAACAAATAAAAAATTGAAAAGGAATAAATAATAAAATAATTACACTTTATTTTCATTAAATCATCATTTAAATGATTTGTGACAGCTCAAACAGGTAATACACACATAAAAAAACGTGACAATTAACATAACAAGCCCACGAAAAAGCATACGAGAAAATTTGTGGGGTTGAGTATTTTTATTAAATATTCATGTTCGTGATTTGGGCTAAACATGGAAATGTTTTAATAATGGACCTATAAATATTTTTTATCACAGTGTAAAAAGAAACGAGCTCGAGCTTAATCGTCGATTTTATTTTAATTACTAACAGTAATTATTACACATTCCAGAGGAAGCTCTTTACAATGAAATGTACTAATCCAACTGTATATTTATTATGTGTTATATAATTGTTAAACCTTATAGTTTCATAAATTAAGGGGTAATTTATTACAAAAATTCTCAATTGGAAAATGTTCATCAAGGTGGTGTTCAAATAACACATTTAAAATCACATTTGTAATATCACTCCCGAGACCTTTGCAAGAATATTAAAAACCATATTTAACATAAAAAAAAACTACTGAGACCTTCCAGATACAATTAAAAACTAAATTAAACATATAAAATGACTCCTGATACATAAGAAATGCAATAAAAAACCATAATACAAAAATAAAATCAATCCTGAGACCTTAGCTATGCAGTTAAAAACCATATAAATCATACAATTTCACTACTGAGACCTTAGCAATACAATTAAAAACCATATTTCACATACAAAATCACTCCGGAGACCTTAGCAATACAATTAAAAACCGTATTACACATATAAAATCAGTCCTGAGACACTAGCAATACAATTAAAAACCATATTTCACATACAAAATCACTCCTGAGACCCTAGCAATACAATTAAAAACTATATTTCTCATATAAAATCACCCCTGAGACCTTTGCGATACAATTAAAAACCATATTTCACATATAAAATCACTCCTGAGTCCTTTGTGATACAATTAAAAACCATATTACACATATAAAATCACTCCTGAGACCTTAGCGATACAATTAAAAACCATATTACATATATAAAATCACTCCTGAGACCCTAGCAATACAATTAAAAACCTTATTTCACATGCAAAATCACTCCTGAGACTTTTGCAATACAATTAAAATCCATATTTCACATGCAAAAATCACTCCTGAGACTTTTGCAATACAATTACAAACTATATTACACATATACAGTCACTCCTTAGAACTTTGCGATACAATTAAAAACCATATTTCACATATAAAATCACTCCTGAGACCTTTGCGCCACAATTCAAAACCATATTACACATATAAAATCACTCCTTAGACCTTTGCGATACAATTAAAAACCATATTACGCATATGAAATCACTCCTGAGACCCTAGCAATACAATTAAAAACCATATTTTACATGCAAAATCACTTCTGAGACCTTTTTGATACAATTAAAACCAATATTTCACATACAAAATCACTCCTGAGACCCTAGCAATACAATTAAAAACAATATTTCACATACAAAATCACTCCTGAGACCCTAGCTATACAATAAAAAACTATATTACACATATAAAATCACTCCTGAGACCTTTGCGATACAATTAAAAACCATATTACACATATAAAATCACTCCTGAGACCTTTGCGATACAATTAAAAACCATATTACATATATAAAATCACTCCTAAGACCCTAGCAATACAATTAAAAACCATATTGCACATGCAAAATCACCCCTGAGTCCTTTGTGATACAATTAAAAACAATATTACACATATAAAATCACTCCTCAGACCTTTGTGATACAATTAAAAACCATATTACATATATAAAATCACTCCTGAGACCCTAGCATTACAATTAAAAACCTTATTTCACATGCAAAATCACTCCTGAGACTTTTGCAATACAATTAAAAACCATATTTCACATATAAATCACTCCTGAGACCTTTGCGATACAATAAAAAACCATATTACACATACAAAATCACTCCTGAGAACTTTGCGATACAATTAAAAACCATATTTCACATATAAAATCACTCCTGAGACCTTTGTGCCACAATTCAAAACCATATTACACATATAAAATCACTCCTTAGACCTTTGCTATACAATTAAAAACCATATTACACATATAAAATCACTCTTGAGACCCTAGCAATACAACTAAAAACCATATTTTACATGCAAAATCACTCCTGAGACCTTTCTGATACAATTAAAACCAATATTTCACATACAAAATCACTCCTGAGACCCTAGCAATACAATTAAAAACAATATTTCACATACAAAATCACTCCTGAGACCCTAGCTATACAATTAACTATATTACACATATAAAATCACTCCTGAGACCTTACAAGATGCAATATATTAAACCATAGCATACTATAATTAACTTCTTTGACCTAACTAAGAGATGCTAAATCAATCATGAGACATTATATATATGCAATTTTAAGATTTTATGCAAGATTATTCAGTTTTATTAAGTTTGCTGTGTAAACAGCTATTCAGTTTTTGTATCAAATGAAGACAATGTAGGGATGTTCAAAGACTTTTGGATAAAACATACATTTTTAAAAGGTTTTAGGTACTAAAATGGAAAAATTTCATATGTGTTTATAAAATTTGGAGAGTGTTCAAATAAATCATATTTATTTGTACAACCTGAAAATTGTAGATTTACATATAACAAAATAAACCAAGAAAGTATTTCTCAAATTGTTTATGTTTATATTTAATTTAAAACATGTTCATGGTTTTAATGAATTTATAGTTTTAAAATAAATACAATTTATTTGACATTTTAATGTTCAGGTTATTTAAATTTGATAACAGAATGTAGTATTTTCTATTAGACTAACAAAGTGTAAAATATTTTCTTTTGCGAATGCTGACGAACGAATGAACCTTTATTTTTACCTGTACTGCGCATGCGGACGAACGAACGAACGGGTTTTTATTTACTTGTTTTGCGCATGCGGACGAACGAACGAACGAACGAACGGACGAACGGAAAACGATATACGAACGAACGGAAAACGAAATACGAACGCATAAATGGGAACGTTTTACGTTTCAGGGGGTGTACAATGAAGTTAAGCATTGATATGATTTTAAAACTTGTTTCATTTTAGGTCATCCGAACCTAGTCATTTTCTTGAAACCACTAAACGGAACTACACTTGGCACATGTGGTTTGTATGACTTAACATCACGTGTGCAAATTGTGTGCCGATCCTTAAAAATGAAAAAAAATATTGATTGCAGTTCTAATTAAAACAAGCTGTCATTACAAAAAAATACCATGTCAATAATGCTGAATTTCTTCACCTTCATGGGGCTTTGCCCCAACGTTGGCCTTACCAAGAATCTGTCCTAGGCCCGCCCACAGATGCATCACCGTCATCTTCCATGCGCTACGTTAAATATCTTTACTTCCATTAATATTTGTTTTCATCCTATTATCAGACAGGTAAACATCAGAAACAGGTCTTTGTAGAAGAATCTTTGTACCCCAGATTCTGAGCATTCATCAAAGAAAAAATTCGTTTGAAGAATGTTTTAATTTGTGACGGAGATTTGTCTGCTCAGCAGATTAGATTTATAAACATTCATTCGTTATTACAAATAACAAGACTGTTTTATGAATTAATTTATTAATGATGGGTCCTTTCCGCCCAAAACAAATGTAGACAAAGTAGTTAATAGAACGTTTTTGACGCTAATAATAATGATACGAAAATAAGGGAAAAAACAAGGATTTGAAGCATTTAGAAATATTCATTCCTCTGTGGCGTTTGTGCAGTACTGGTCTGACTCTAAAATTTATTTCCGAAATTCTTTTTTCATCATAAAACTGTTGTTGTGATATTCGCGACTCTTTGGAGAAATCGTGTACAGTTTGATCTATGAAGTTAAATTAGTTGTTTTTTGCAACATCATATGCACACATAGCTTACATAACATACGAGTCGACATTTATTATCATCGTAAACTTGGATCTATTTCTTTACCAAAAATCCTTCATGCGGCAATGATGAAGATTTGTATCGGATGTTATTATGAAAGCATCAGAACACACGATTTAAAGACTAGGAGTTCACATCATCTCAGATGTATATTATTTTTGCCTCCTTTTGAAACATTATTTTATCATTTCAATATTGTTACCTAAGTAATTCACTAAGTTTATTTTGGTAAAGAGTTTAATTAAAGCTTTTTTATATGTTTTTAATATTTATTTTATTTGGTATTTATTATTTTGGAACTTTTTCGTTGATATTAAGAGAATATCTTTTTTACCTGAATTTCGGGCACTCATTTTCGCACAAAGCATTGCGAGTCATGTATCCAAATAAGTAAATCTGCGTTATAAACTAGTATTATTGGTTTAATTACACAGCGAAATAACTAAACGCCATATTGATTTATTTTACATTCAGAACTATTTTTGGATTGTTTGTTTTCTGTGTTTACTAAATAAAAGTCTTTTGAGATGAAATTCCGATTTCTTTTATTGTCAGGACTAAAAAAATTATATTCTGAAAGATTTTTAATCAGAGTGTCTTGTCTATCTAGCCATGCATCTTTTCCTTTGTTAACTATCCAAATAGTTATAAACTTTGTATTTTAAACAAGTGAATTGGCTTGTCCGAGTAGGAGATTTCTGTCAGTTTCTCCTTAATGGTTTTGAGTGTTGTTCCCAAGAATTTATATTTTGACATTCTGTAAGATACTTCTGATTTAAGACAGCAAAATCACTTTACTAATTGCTGAAATCAAATGGTGGAATGAAAGATAATGCTTCATTCCAAAAATTTGTATCAAGTTTAGCCTTAGTGAGTTCTCTGAAATGCTTATTGTTTCAAATGACTTATACCCTGTGTATTTCATTCTTGTTGTAAAACTATAATGGTCCCTTCTATATATTGTTTACTTCCTTTTCCTTTTGAGATTTAGAAGATATATTGTATTCATATTTAACGAAACCTCTGTTTGAAAAAGGTTGTTTGTATCCATAAAATTGATTATTTACTTCCACTCATTCTGATTCTCAAAACTTATACCTTTATTTTTTAACGCTTCACACCCCCTTTTCATAGTGTCTATAAGAATGTTAACTACCACTGATGAATTGTGAAATAGTGGTTCTTATATTTGTCTCGAAGATGTCTAATATTCCATGATAATGGTAGATATTTTTACAACTTTTCATATTATTATATGTAAAGTAAAAATAATCAATAATTTATTTTTGTCTGGTACAATACAAATCAGAAATATAAACAACAGTTTTAATTTTCCATTTTGTTATCAACTAGCTCATCTACGGATTTCGCTTTTTTGTGTTTGTTTTATACGATAGAAAACATTTTAAAGAAAGATAACTCTAGGATGCCGCTTAAAGTAAATGGATTTTTATCTAAAATATTCCATGTTAATATTTTTCTTTAAAGATCCTATTTAAAGCCTAAATAAAAACAGATTTAAGAAAGGACATTAACATTAACAGAAACTAAAACATATATCAAGTGCAGGTTTATGTAGAAACTGTAATACTTAAATCACCTTTATAGGGAAACCTAGAAAAAAGATATTTGCTATGTTGTTAATTACATAAAATGAAAAAAAAAATATGTTTTATTATATCTGCACTGTTACGCTTCTAGAGTGAAAGGTAGTACCATTTCGTCAATGAAGCTGCTATATTGACAATATTCATCACAAGATATGCACCATTAATGTAGGAAGATATAATAGGTTTGGTTTTTCCAGAAACAGATAAGTAATAATTCAGTTCAAAAGATGCTTGTCTGCCTTTACTCCTTGAAGAATAAAAAACGGATAATGTCTTATGATCAGCTAACTTCATAAGATCAGTTAATTAGGAACACTATCCATAAATAATGATACGTTTCGTTCGACAATGTCTTATTAAGCTCTTCACGGTCATCATGCAAACGTTATCTTCCTTTTAATGCAATACCTGTTTACTGTACGCTTTGTTCAAGATTTGTTTCTTCTTAATTTTCAAGATTTGCTGCTGCTTTCTGCCATTGTTATAGTGGTGGTGTTTTGCACTGAATTTATAGCCATTCCTAAAATTGTTTAGTCACTATTATTTTCAATTATTGTTACTTATTTTGCATTTAAATGAAATACGAGCTTTTGCATTTCTCTCCAATTCTCTGATTCTTTTGCATGTTTTTTAATTGTATCAATTTGACCCTCCTCTTTTGTCTTGCGATTCCTGGTGGGCTTTCATTTTTAACACTTGTGTCTATCAACGCTTTTATTTCTTCGTTCACTGTTTTTATTTTTGGTTATTATATTTATTTCTTCAGCTTTCTCTTTGTCATTTACTTCATTTGTGTAGTTGTCAAGATTTCAACTTTAAAGTAATTAGTTGATTGAATATCCTACAGGAAATAAAGACTATTTAAAGTAAATCAGACCAACTGCATTTTTAAAACGTTTTCTAAAAGTGGTGTTAAAACTCCGGGAATAATGCCTCTCTGAATCTCGTTTCAATGAAACAACGAACTTAAATTATAGTTATTTCAAGTAGTTAATATGTCTGACTGATTGTTCTGCACGAACTTCCGTCAATGCTAGCTACGCCATTGGCTAAATAATAATTCTTAAATCAATGACTTCCTCAATCGTTTCTTTAAAAATTTAACTCTTGATTATTAATATATGTTAGGAAGCTTGCTTTTATTTGGCTAGTAGGTGTACGTTATAAATATCAAAAAAGAACATGATATGATGGCTCTTTGTAAGGGTTTAAACTTCAAATGCATGCTAGCATCTTTACACATAATGAAACCAAATCAGCAGAAAGCATTTTGTAGTCGAATTACTTTCAGCTGGACAAAAATATAGATCTACATAGCATAACAGCTGCCAATCGAAAAGCAAGAACAGAAAAAATATATCAAAAGATGTTACGGTAGAACTATTGACTGATTCACATAAGTTGTTATTATTGTAAACAAATAGTAAATGGGTTCTTGATCTTTGATCAATACATGCATGGTTTTCTTACATGATTCTTATTGCGTAGTTGTGAAGCTTATTGAAGTAGAAAGTTTGCCGCGCTTCATGCAAAGCAAGCTTATGTTTATGAAGTATTAATAGGTGCTTAGTTTAGTATTGGTCATTCGAGGCTCTCCCGTGGCATATACTGCACATCACGTTACGTTACAATGTCTGACGAAGAATTAATGCTCGACGATACAACAGCACCTCAGCATACATCCAGACATCCCGCTCCTGAAACTGCCCGCTTTAGTGACGATCAATTTCAACTTTTTACACCATATTTTGATACTAAAATTTCTTTGCATCCATAATTTCCTTAGCATCCAAATTGAGAACAGAAGCGAAAGTTAAACCCTTAAGAGGTGAGGGAAATCAGATTCAATTCACTTTTAATTATGAAATATTATCAGAACTACAGAAGTTACAGCCCAGAATACCTACTGAAGATTTCACTTCTCAAAACATTGTATCCAATCTTCTGGTTAAAATCAACAAGCGTAATAAGCTGATAAGGACAGCTGATAAATCGCCTGCAGGTTGGTCAACAGTAAGATAATATGAGAGCTATGACCTTGCTTCGGACTCAGAAGATGAAAAACGCCCCAGATAAGCTGAAAACCGTGCTCTCCGTTCTATCAAAGAGAAGAAAAACACGTCTAAACATCATTCGAGAATTACACCAGCTGCTACAGTTACGCGTCCAACTTCTGACGCATCTCATTATTCTAATGTTCCTCAGTACCAGCAGTCTTTTCAGAGGAACCGTTGCAGCGAGGCGACTCCCTACGACTTGTGCTACGAATGCCGTCCATTCGGACATTGGACTTGTGACTTGTTCATTCAACATGAGTGTTCTCTTAGATCAGGCAATGCACTGCGATAATGCTGATTTTTCTAAAACTGCTAAAGGTGTTACATCTCGTTTGAAGAAAAATATACATTTTTGGGGACTTATAGGGGCCAGTAAATTTATATTAGATATTTTTAGTAATGGCTATTTAATCTCTTTTAGCCTTAGTCCGCCTCCAATGTTTTTTTCGGAACAATAAATCGGCTTTAAATCATAGTGATTTTGAAGATTCAACAATTAATGAACTATTAGACAATGGATGCATCTATGAACTTCCTTTTCAGCCATTTGTTGTAAATCCACTTAGTGTAGCTGTTCAAAATTCGGCGAAAAATAGATTAATTTTATATTTGAGTGAATTAAATTTATATGTCGAAAAGTCAGAATTTAAATTCGAAGACTGGAGAATCGCAAGTCAATATTTTATTTAACTTGATTTGACTTGACGTGGGTATTTTCATATACTATAGACATTTGCAAGCAACAACACACATACCTTGGGTTTTTATGGATACACAAATTTTTACTGTTTTTCAGTTTTACCTTTTAGATTGGCCTCGGCCCCTTACATTTTTACAAAATGGTTGAGACCCATTGTTAAATATTGGCGTACGAACAGTTTTAGCATTGTTCTTTATTTAGACGATGGTCTAGGTTTAGCCGATAGCAATGATACATGTCTTAAAAATTCTGAATTTATCCAGAATACTTTGACTAAAGCAGGTTTTTTTAATAACTATGGCAAATCTATTTTTAATCCTGTACAGCGCTTAGAATTGTTAGGACTAGTATGGGATGCGAAAATTACTCCAGATATATCACTGAACGTTGTATTGAAGACGCTTATAAAACGTTGTACTTTTTATTTGAAAATTTCCCAAGAATAACTGCAATGGAGCATGCTCAATTCACGGGGAAAATTATTTCCATGACACCTGTATTAGGCAATGTAGCAAATCTTATGTCCAGAAATATGTTTTTCGCTTTAGAATGTCGAAAAGCTTTGGATTCAGTTTTAAAGCTTGATCGTAAAGAAAATGTATTTGCAGAATTAAAGTTTTGTAAAGAAAATGTAAATTCTTTGAATATGAAAAATCTTAATTCCGGATATTTACCCGAAATTATAGTTTATTCTGACGCTAGTGATGTAGCGGCTGCTGCTTATACTGTTGAGCTTAGTGTAAAAGTGTTTCATTACACATGGGATGAACATGAACAGAAAAAGAGTTCCACTTGGCGAGAACTAAGAGCAATACAGCTTGCTCTGTATGCTATTCAATCAGTATTAAAAAATAGACCAGTACAATGGAAAACTGATAACCAAAACTGCGTAATGATCGTCGAAAAAGGAAGTACGAAAATGCATTTACAAAATCTCGCATACGACATTTTAAAAATATGTTCGAGCCTGGGAATAAATCTCTTTCCAGTTTGGATCCCTAGATTTGAAAACGAGAAAGCAGATTTTATTTTAAAAATTATTGTCTTTGGTGACTGGGAAACATCGTATGATTTCTTCTCGTTTATGGAGAACTTATGGGGTCCTTTTTCAGTTGATAGATTAGCCAATTTTTCAAATTCTAAATTGCATCGTTATAATTCTAAAGTGTGGAATCCTGGTTGTGAAGCGGTAGACGCTTATTCTCAAAACTGGGTAAAAAAGATAATAACTGGCTTGTTCCCCGGATAAATCTTATTTCTAAAACTTTAAAACATTTAATTTTATGCAGAGCAAAAGGAACTTTACAAGTTCCTAAAGGGCAGTCGATGCCTTTTTGGACTTTACTATTTGGTCGAAATATGTCTTTTCGTATGACTGTTGTAGAAGTTTTAGAATTTTCGCCTGGACAAAATATATTTGTACAGGGCAGGAAATAAAAACGTGATTTTCGGAACAGATTTGTTCAAATCGGAAATACTGGATGTGAAACTTTGTATGTCGTAGTAGATAAATGTTTTCTACTAATCTAATTTGGCAACTTGAAGGCTGAATCTGTACATCGACAAGGCCGGTTTTTAATGAGAGCTAAGATGACAAATAAATGAATAAATAATTTTGTAATTAATTTTTCAGATGACTTCAACTTTTCTATCTGGTACCACATAGACAACACACAAACTGATTATTTGAAAGTACTGGCAAACCATTTACCTGAAATGTGTCTTAAATCAAAAGCAGAAAACACATGCAAGAAATATAGGTATGCTTATGATAATTTTTGCAGATGGTGCGCTAGCAATAATATAAAGGTTTTACCTTGAAGTACATGTTTCTCTCTATTTCATTCATCTTTGAAAATCAAGACAATCAAAATCGAAAATCGACGTAGCGTTTTACGCTATAAAATGGGTTCATAAGCTGGCTAATTTTCCAGTTCCGTGCAGTTCATTTCATTGTAAATCAGTTAGAGAAGATTCAATCTAATCTATAGGTCATACTATTTCAGCAAAGAAAGAACCAATATCATCAGAAATATTGAAAGAAATTGTATTGAAATACGGACGAAATTCTAGTAATTTGTATGACAGACGTCTAGCTTGTATATGCCTCATTTTGTATGCTGAATTTTTAAGATTTTCAGAACTAGTCAACTTGAAATTAAAAGACGTTAAATTCTATTTTTCATGCGTAACACTTTTTATTGAAAAAAGTAAGACGAATCAGAAAAGTGAAGGGAGTGAAGTTATGATTTCAAGTTATGAAATCAAACACTTTAACCTGTCCTGTACAGATGTTAGAAACTTACATTAAGCAGGCTAATATAATAAAACCAGATTAGTTTTTATTCAAGTCTGTGTCGTATTGTAAAAAGAAACATGACTACATCTTAAGGAAAAATAATCCACTCGTATACTAAAGCTAGAGAGATATTGTTAAATGCTTTAGAATCTCTAGGTTTAAACAAATCAAAGTTTGAGATCTGGTGGAGCAACAGCGGCGGCCGCAGCAGGAATTGACGACAGATTGTTTATTGTTTAAAAAGCATGGCAGGTGGGCATCCGATTCTGCTAAATAAGGTTACGTTCATAAAAATATACAAGTAAAGTTATCAGTCACACAAAACTTTTGACTATAACCCCCCTTTTTGGTATATACCTTTCTTAATTGGTTTCGATATATGCCACATCATGAGCCGTTTCCTAAATAGATAGTTTGAAGTTCAATGGTTATATTATTTTACATTCGTTTAAGCCTGGCGAATAAGAATATAGCTATATTTAAACATGTTACGGTAGAACTATTGACTGATTCGCATGAGTTGTTATTATTGTAAACAAATAATAACTGGGTACTTGATCTTTGATCAATACATGCATGGTTTTCTTACATGATTCTTATTGTGTAGTTGTGAAGCTTATTGAAGTAGAAAGTTTGCCGCACTTAATGCAAAGCACGCTTATGTTTATGAAGTATAAATATGTGCTTAGTTTAGTATTGGTCATTCGAGGCTCTTTCGTGGCATATACTGCACCTCACGTTACTACACCCACCCCGAGACAACGCTCTATTATGATATGAATATTATTTTTATAATTTTGTATTTTGTAGATTGTTGAGCCATTTACTGAGATGTTGAAGACGCGCATTGTTTTTTGAAACATTTTTATTTTTGAATATGTTGTCTTGTGATTAATGGATGTGTGTTTAATGGATCGTTTGAGATGGTCCGGATGTTGTCAAAATCGAGTTTTTGTAGTTTTTGAGACATTTGTGATGAGTTCATTTGATATATGCCACATCATG
This sequence comes from Limnoperna fortunei, assembly GCA_944474755.1. Classification (NCBI taxonomy): domain Eukaryota; kingdom Metazoa; phylum Mollusca; class Bivalvia; order Mytilida; family Modiolidae; genus Limnoperna; species Limnoperna fortunei. The sequence goes on from OX104124.1 coordinate 20,106,985, forward strand.
AGCTGTTTTCCTAAATAAATAGTTTGAAGTTTAATAGTTTTAATATTTTATATCCGTTTAAGCCTGGCGAATATGAATATAACAAAATATTAGTAAGGGTGAGGCTAGACAAAATGCTCATCATATTTAGAATAATGTGTGAATTCGACAGTACCTGATACATGTAAAAATTCAAAACGTTTAGAAATTAATTAATATCAAAGCATAATCTATGCCCTCTAACTCCGATTACATAATTTCGTTTTACGAACTTATCGTAACGGTTGTTTTTTTGAATGCGATCGATCACTTCGAAGCAAACCTACTAGACAACGATTTTAATCATGTGAAAAATGTAAAAGAGGGCGCATTGGATAAAGCTTAACATTTAAATGCATTGCAATCAAATCAATTTTTAAATATAAATACAGGTTCAAAATAACTTTAAAGAACAATTAACAGGATTTCCAGTTCATGCATTTAAAAAGAACACCATTATGAAATGACCTTACATTTACTGTCAAAACAGCATTGATAATTTGTCTTTAGAAATTTACAAATTTGATAGGAAAATAATAAGTTATTTCAAGGTGTAGATAGCCTTAGCCGGATTTGATATAACGTTTTGGAATTTTGGTGATATAAGCTATACTACATCTTAATCATTTGGATTTTTTTACATATTGTTTGGGTTTGAGCGCCACTGATGAGTCTTGATTAGACGAAACGCGCGTCTGGGGAAGAAAATTTTTGTGTTAACCTTGGTATCTTTGACGACATTTTATTTACAACCACTGGGTTGATGCCTCTGCTGGTGGACTGTTAGTCCCCGAGGGTATCACCAGTGCAGAAGTCACACTTCGGTGCTGACAGGAAAATCATTGATTCTAACAGTGATTAAGTCATTTTATAAATTTACTGACTAGAAATTTCAGAAAATATTTTAATTCTAAGGTTTTTTTTCTATTTCAAGGTGTAGATAGCCTTAGCCGGATTTGATATAACGTTTTGGAATTTTGGTGATATAAGCTCTACTACATCTCAATCATTTTGATTTTTTACATATTGTTTGGGTTTGAGCGCCATTGATCAGTCTTGATTAGACGAAACGCGCGTCTGGCGAAGAAAAAAAATGTGTTAACCTTGGTATCTTTGACGACATTTTATTATTAACGAAGAATGGTTGACAAAATTGACTGACCGTGACAACTGACCACTGATCTCTTGATTCGTGCATATATTATCCGTACTTAACATACATGGAAAATTAAAAAAATGTGTAAAAAGACTTTGCGTGATATTGACAGTGAAGATTTTATGTTACTACATGTTAATTATTGAGATTTATTTTATACATCTAGGGGAAATAACTCTTACAACAAGTCATTCAAAATAAGTGACAGTAAAAGACCTTAAAGAAATTTACATTTTGATGAAGGTTGCACTTGTGTATTTTTTAAGTAAAGGAGGAGATCTGAAATAAATAAATAAATACATTGCGAAACAACAATGCAACCTTGACCTTTACCTTTGCGACTCGTTCAAGGTCAATGATAACTTATAGTTTTGACACTAGGTTTTATGTAGGGTTGATAAGAAGACAAAAGACAAAGTGTGTGAAAGTGTTAACTGCAAAAGAGCAACATGGTACAAAATCTTTTCATGATATATCACAAAACTAATTTATAATGGTAAATGAAAAATGCAAAACAATGGAAAGCATTTGCTACAATAAAATAAAATAGCATCTGTTCAATGTGCACATATTACATGTTTATTTAATGTGTCATGTGATGACTTCAGCTATCCAATTGTCAACTTCCCGTTCATCGACAGCAACATTCCAGCAGCTCCAGCGTATGGTGTGTACATTTCACAACTAATACGTTATTCTAGATCCAGCGATTAATATTCCAATTTTCTAGAACGATCACTGCTGTTGACTGCTAAACTACTCAAACAAGGGTTTGTTGTACCTAGGTTGATATTATCTCTTCAGAAGTTCTATGGTCGTCACCATGACTTAATTGATCGTTATTGGAAAACAGTGTCTAAAATACGATCTGACATTTTCACCGAGTCATAAGTAGTGTTTCCTATTCAATCATTTGATTTGTCCCTAGACATGACAATGTGTAACTCGACGGGTGTCTAATTAGAGGCAGGCACTGCTTACTTGTCCGGAGCACCTGAGTGTAATCGTGGTTTTTATTGGGTTCAGGTTACTCTCTTTCTGTGCATTATGTTTTTGGTTTTTGTGTTGTGTTTTGTCTATATCCAGATTTGTAACCCTTCCTTGGCTTTTCGCTCTTGTTGTTTGGTAGGATTTCTGTGTTTTTTTCTCGATGCATCCATACTGCAAATATAGTTCTTATATTTTCAGTTATACCGACATTTTAATATAGGAACCGAGTTTATTTACTTGTACTGGAGTGGATTGGTTGACAATCTATAATAGTTTAAAATCATCATTTACTTCTTGACCTTTTGTTGCGTTTATATAAATTTGTAAAAAGTAATATTTTAGGCATTGATTTTAAGGTCTAGAATAAAATGTTTTTCATCTTAAACTACAAGGTGTTGGAGCAAGTTCTTTGATTTCTGTTTGTATCTCTTCTTATTCTGTATATAAATTATGATTACTTATGCAAATGTTTGTTCTATTTATATATTTATATTTTCCAATTGTCTAGGTAAAATTCTGTATTAAAAGATTAATTATCAAACTTATAGATATATAGATAGATATATAAATATAATGTACTATTTTCATCAATGTTACAATCTATTTTAGTACCAGTTATAAACATGTTATCTTTCTGAATACAAATACCGCTATTAGTAACGAATTTAAATCTTAATCATTAACTGTATGAAGGCATAATAATGTTGCGTTACTGTGCAAGTCATATTAGATTTTCTTCCCAATTCAAAACTGACTGCTATATTTGATGCACTTTTATTCATTAAGATTATCTACATTTTCACCTGAATTTCTAACCCTTGTTTTGTACGGTTCTTTAAGAAGAATGTATTCAAAATTAACTTCTACATTAGTTTAATAAGAGTCCAATAAGTTACAGGCCACTTTGACATGAAGATTTGTTAGAGATTCGATAATACTTTTTTATTGTAAATCATGTTCCGCTTTTTTATTCTGTTTACTAAACGTGACGTACTATTTGATTTTTTAGCCGTAGCCGTAAAATGTATATTCTGAGATATTTGAAATCAGAATGTTTTTATATGTAACAAATGACTGTTCAAGACTTCCTGTAGCATTTACAAAAACAATTGTTTTCAGACCAGCTACAGCTGCCAATCCTACACAAACTTTTTCAAAGTTATTTAAACCATGTTTGTTATGTTCTTATAATATAAGCAAGTCATCAACAAACAGTTAGGATCTAAGGTTTGATTTTAACATTTTCATGGAAAGCACGGATCCAATGTGGGCTTTTACATTTTCAGGGATCATTAAAAAAGCCTATTTAAATATTTGATAAGTACATTTAAAAATGTAGAATCCATTGTGTCACCATGTTTTACACCTCTGTCTATATTACAAATCCCAGCACGAATATCTTGGTGTTAAAGTAAAGTCCATGTTTATTTTATTGAACTTTTACACTTTGAAAAAGTTTACTCCAGCCATTACATTGTAAAATTGATATAAAAACCATTTCTGCCGACAGTCTAAAGCTTTTTAAAATATACAAAGCTTGTATATATTTAAGAAAAAAATCACAGCTGTGGTTTATTAGTGTTTTATATAGCATTATTTTATCATGAAAGAAAGCGAAAGATGAAATAACGACATCCATGGCCGGTCTGTGGCAACACAATTATAAATCAAAGTTTCCATGAACTTTTTTGATTCCTGTGTGACAAGTCGACAAAGCTTGCAAATATTTTTATTAATGCAGATATTTGTTTATTTGAGACTAAAGAACAAATTTGAAATCACAACATCCATGACCAGCCTGTGGCAACACAATGATAAATCACAGACTCCTTGAACTCCTTCGATTCTTGAATGACGACAACAGTTAATCTACAAAGCTTGCAAATATTTTCTTCAAGGCAGATATTTGTATATAAGAGACAAATAAACTAAAGTCAGTTCGATGATTTTCTCTAAAACCAAATTGATTGTTACTACGATGACACTATTTTAGTATGCTATTGAAAACAGCGGAAAACATTGTTGCCTAACTATTAATAAGAAACACTCCTTAAGTTGTAATTACAAGTTAGCTAAGTTGTTATTACAAGCTAGCTAAGTTGTTTATACAAGTTAGCTAAGTTGTTATTACAAGTTAGCTAAGTTGTTATTACAAGCTAGCTAAGTTGTTAATACAAGTTAGCTTAGTTGTTATTACAAGTTTGCTAATTTGTTATTACAAGTTAACTAAATTGTTATTACAAGCTATTTAAGTTGTTAATACAAGTTAGCTAAGTTGTTATTACAAGTTAGCTAAGATGTAATTACAAGTTAGCTAAGTTGTTATTACAAGTTAGCTAAGTTGTTATTACAAGTTAGCTAAGTTGTTATTACAAGTTAGCTAAGTTGTAATTACAAGTTAGCTAAGTTGTTATTACAAGTTAGCTAAGTTGTTAATACAAGTTAGCTAAGTTGTTATTACGAGTTAGCTAAGTTGTAATTACAAGTTATTAAGTTGTTATTACAAGTTAGCTAAGTTGTAATTACAAGTTAGGTTAGTTGTAATTACAAGTTAGCTTAGTTGTAATTACAAGTTAGCTAAGTTGTAATTACAAGTTAGCTAAGTTGTTATTACAATTTAAAAAAAGACCACATATGGTACTAATAGGCTTCCGTCGGTTAGTCTGTGTCAAAGCTCCTGTAATTTTCTCATTAATGTTTTTTTGTGGTTTTTTAACTTTTGCGTGTACGTGTTCATTCATATCTAAAAGGAGTTCTTTGTGTTTTAAACTGATCAATGGATTTATTTTATATTTGTTTGAATGATGTTTAATACCACTTTCAGCAATTTTCCAGCTATATCTTGGCGTCCAGTTTTTATTTGGGGAGGAAGCCGGAGTACCAGGATAGAACTCCCGACCTTCTGTAGGAAAACTGGCAATCTTTGTCGAGTAAGATTGGAGTCGAATACACACTGCCCGCAGTGAGACTTGAACAAGAAAGCTCAGTGGATTTATCTCATAGGCAAAAATTGTTCTGGTATATCTTCCACTATATACACAGATGTTAATGTCTTTAGTATTTTGCAGTATTCTTTGGGTTGCCTTTATATTTTTCAGATAATTATGTTTAATAGTATAGTTAGGTAATAAATTTCTTTTTTTAATAACTTCTAATCTCACTATATAGCCAGTAAAATTTCTGTTTTATGTTATTAATACTGGATTATGGTTTTTATTTCTCAATCTGCTGAACTCTTTTTTCATATAGAGCATTTTCAGACCACGCATGCTTACTTTTTTTCTTTGAATTTGTAAACACCACTTTCCTAAATACAAAATCTGAAAAATCATTTAGAAGATTATGAAGATTACCAAGAACACTTTCATCATCTTCCTGTTCACCAACTTTATCGAATTCCAAATCCTCTTTTTAGAGAAATAGTTAAAAGAAAACTTACTAATGAAACTTAAAACTAGTTTGTCCATTTGTATGTTTTAGTATTTTCTAACTTGAACATGATCTGACAAAACATTTAAAGTCAGTTTGAAATATTTAACTGATGGCAGGAGACTCTTATTGGCAGTTACATTATCAACAGTACTAAATCCATTGAAAGACAGTTAAGTGTCATATTCAATCGAGTCACATGTCTAGCAATTCTTTACTATGCGTGATGAAATAATGTCCTTATTACGTCTACCTGAGTTTATATTATTTTTAGGTAAGAAATCTTAGCCATTCAATACTTATTTTTTTATCAATTTTCTAGATAATGTGGTATCTTGCCATGTTTTTCATTTAAGGCCAAAATATACTTGGCAAAAGCAAGAAACACATAAAGGATTTTTTAAGGTTTTGTTTGCTCGCCTGACCGAAAAGGTCAGTGTGAGCTATTCTCATCACTTGGCGTCCGTCGTCGTCGTTGTCGTCGTCCGTAAACTTTTCACATTTCAATCTTCTTCTCCAAAACTACTTGGTCAATTGGAAAAAAAACTTTGCAGGAATGTTTATTGGTTGATTCTTAATAAAGTTTAAATTTTTCTTTGTGATCAAATATAAAACATGGCAATGCATTCTGATTTGGCTGAATTTAAAAATTCTTCTCATAAACCGTTTGGCAGATTGATTTGAAGTATTGCAGAAATGTACCTTAGACGGTCGTCTACAAAATTTAAGTTTTTTGTGCCGATCCAAAATCTAAGATTACCGCCATCATAGGACCCTATGGGAAAACATACAAACAACTCCTTCTCAGAAACTGTTCCACAGAATGACGCCAAATTATGACGAAATACATGTTAAATATTTATCTGATTATTTTGAGTTTTTCGAGCAAATTGCAAATTCTACGTGGCTTTCAGGGCCACTTATGAGTTCTGATTGGCTGAAATTTCAAAAATCTTCTTACAAACCGCTTGGCAGATTGATTTGAAATATTGCATAAATGTACATTAGATGGTCCTCTACAACGTTTGCGTTTTTTGTGACAATCCCAAATCCAAGATAGCTCCCAACCTGGAACACAGCTTAACATAGGATCCTAAGTGAAAAACACTCAAATAGCACCGTCTATGAAATATGACAAATTATGCAAAAATGAAGCTTGGATAATTATCTTATTATTGTGAGTTTTTGTTAGCAAATTGGAAATTCAACACGGCTGTCAGAGATGCAAATACGCTTTGACTGGCTGAAATTTCAAAATTTGTTTCCTCCCAAACCGCTTGACAGAAGGAATTGTAGAAATGTATTTCAAATAGTTCTCTATTAATTTTGAGTTTTTTGTTTCATTGTTGCCACCATGAAACATCATTTTACATAGTAACCTATAAGAAAAACATAAAATGGCCTCTTCTCAGAAACTGTCCTACAAATTCCTGCTGATTGGAAATTCAACATGGCAACATTCATAGAAACAGGATCTTCACATAAACTTTCTCATTTTATATCCAAATTTGCAGTCTCTTAAAAAGTTTAGCTGTAAGTCAGGTGAGCGATACAGGCCATTCAGAGCCTCTAGTTATATTTGTAAAAATATTATATTAAGTAACAAAATACCAAACACCGAGGAAACTTTCTAAAAGACAATCAATAAATCAAAGTAATAGAAATCAGCTACAGAACAAACAACCAACAATGTAGTAACTACAGTAATAATGTTCTGACTTGGTACATGCATTTAAAAAAATGGTGGGTTAAACCAGGTTTTATGACATGCCATATCTCCCGCTTTCATTACTGTAGAATGTGAGTTGGTTTGTAGACAATAACACAAATAGATATTAACTAAAATGGTTTTAATTGGAAACACATTATTGGCCATTACTTAGAGATTGCTGCATAAAAGTCAATTTTTCAGTGGAATTGTTCGCCATTCCTGTTGCAACATTCGACAAAGCCGAAAGACTACGAAGCAGAGGTTGTCGCTAGCGTACACGTTTGTCGAGCTGGTCTCACACGTGTTTAATCGGAGTAAAATCCCATAATTTGACAGATCATGGTAGCACATTATCGTTGTCCATTTTAAAGCTGTGCGAAGCTTGCTATTGTTCCTTTAAAATAACAATACGCGCATAAGGTAAGTTCAGAGATTTTATTTTCTGTATCTTCCAGACTATAAATAGGCTTATTTTATAATCACTAGATATCGCCACCCGCATCATGACGCTACCATTACTGAAACTATCCAGTTCCTCTACACCGGAGGAGTAGAAACGTTTATTCCTGCGAAATTTACCGATTTATTCATTCTCTCTGTAGCAGAAAACGAGGCTTGTCGCTTAACAAAGTTCTATGCCAGTTGCGAATTGTGCAGCCCTTCAATCACTTGTATCATCGGACGTTTTCTCTTCTGTGTAAAGGTGTCAAAATACTCCACAATACGGCCCAATTGGATCACCTCGGTTATTTCCGCCTATGGTCGGAAAGTAATCTCGGAGGTTAGTGTACGGATATGGACCAAAATCGGTCAAATTGTGATATGGTTAGCCTGTTTACACAGCAACATAAATTTATTGCGAGAAAATATATTACACTTTAACTATTCAAATGGTTAGATCTTATCGAAGCTAAACATCGGATAGATGATTTTATTTTTAAAACGTATATTCGGTACCACTGTCAAAAAATTCCTTCCCCGTCAACGTTAAAACGGATAAGTATTTGTTAACAATATTACGTCATCAGTAACAATTAGCTTACCGTCAATGACAAGCCAATCAAATGAATGAACTGAAACGTCACAAATGAATTAGTGACGTAACATATTCTTTGAAATATCTGAAAAAAGTTCATATGATAGAGAGCGAATTAATAGAACAGAACTTAAAATTTGAAGAAAACTTAGTTCTTCAAAATCAATGATTTCATTGACTATTTTATTACACCTGGCAAAATACATAAGTATAATTTGAAAACTACAAATTGCTACGTGTTTCTTTTTTAACAGTATAGAATTTAAAAGCCGAATTACCTGCAATACTGGTGCTTACATATGTCTTGATCCAAGACAGCAAAATCACTTTCATGACCATAAGCAAATGGTACCATGTGTGGCACTTGTTTTGTTTTATGTCTCGTGCAGATAGTTTATACCAATACTGATAAATTGATAAAACGGTGTTGTTTTAATGCCCAAGGCCTTTTATGTTGTATAAAGGTACACCTAAATTTGTTGTTTTACAACTTTGCTTTTCATTGTATTAAAACTGTGTACAGAGACAGGATAAACAATCACTGAAATAGTTCGCAAACAATGCAAATAACAAGACAACAATCTTAATTTTACATTTCATTTGTTTTCCAGGCAATCTAGTAACTACACATTTTTGTGATTGGACTTTTACAAAATAAAAACCTATTTAAAGAAAGCTAACCTCAGCATGTAGTCATAACAAGTTTTTTGTACCCTAAAATTTAATTTTAAAATTTTCTCGGTATATTAAGGCCTCCTCTCCCAAAAGTAAATGCCATGATATACCTACAAAAATTGTAAAACGTGTCGTTAAAGACCAAACAAACAAACATACACCAAACATCAATCGAATTTCACTCCGATGCAGTTTTGAAGAAAAATATTGTTCGCGCGAGCTAAAATGCAGAAAGTATAATCGATACTTGACTTCAGTGTACTGGTGGATGTTTCAGACAAAGTGGAGGCGTATCAGTTATAAAAGAATGTATTCATAAATTCAACGGAATCTGGGGCTTGTATAACTTGATTTATAAATTATTGCATTAATGTTTAATTGTCGGAAGAGGAACGGCGGAATATCTTGAAAGAGATTTAAAATTCTTTGGTTACTTGTAAGATATATTACAAACTATTATTGTTTATGCTAATAAATGTTAATACAAAATTCATAATTCCTATAGCTAAACCTAAGCCATTTCAGAACTTGATCTTGTATATAATTGTTAAGTTAATATAAAGTCTTTCGTGTAATTTTAATAGCGGTCTTTTTAATTATATTGTTTGTTTCTTTGTGTTTCTTTTGTTCTTTTTTTGTTTGGCTTATGTGAGTGGCCAACTGCTTAAAGCTTTTGTTTATTTTTAAGGAGAAACATGACTAATTGGCAAAGCAAGTAATAAGGTTGTTATTGAGCACACCATTCTAGCTAAACCTCTAAGTGTCTGACTTATTATATTGATATTTAGATAATGTATTAATATATTAACATAGTTAAAGCGATAAAAAATTTAAATAGTCACTGTTGACTTACATGTATTGAATCGAACAAATCGTTGAGGCTGAAGGGAATGGTAATGGATATTGTGGAATGAAAACGGCAGTAAAAATCACCTACGTTCGTAAGGAAAACTATCCTTATGCGTAGATCTTATTGGGGTCGAGTACACGTTGCCCATTGCTAGACTTAAACTCAAAACCTCAGTGTTGACACGGCCGTTATAAATAAACTACCATAATAAATTGATGATCGATGACACTTTAATATGGACAGTGGAAAGAATTTAAGGTAATTGAGATAAATAATTTTATTTGCATACAGGGTATTTATTAGGTTTAATTCAATTTTCAGACAAAAATCACCAATTCTAGTCATCTAGTTAAATTAAATAAAGAATCAACTATATTGACATAAATTATGTAAGATTACCCTTACTAAGTTCTGAAAAATTATTATTACGAATATTGAAATAATAATTAATGGGTGTATATTACATTTTGCGTTTTTACTCTAGGGTATTTAAATGTCTCTTGTTTGTGATTAATGAAAAGGTTATAAATATTGAAAAATGACCGATATGTTTTAACCAATCTTGCTGGTCCAACTATCATCCTAGTACAAATAAAGAATGTTGTAAAACCACATAGTGCGGCGGTTGTTGAAGGGTAGGAGGTGATAATAGTATTAGTGAAGTTGAAAAAGAAGGAAGAGGAAGTGGTGGTTGCTGCGGCGCTGACGAAGGAGGAGTAAGTAGTAGTGTTGGTGGCAGTGAAGGAGGAGATGGAGTAGAATGCGGAAGACACTGGTTTTGGAAACGACACTAATTTCGTCACGTATAAACCTAGGTTACAAAAAGACTCGTACACGCCTTTAATAAGCTTTATTATAGGTACCATTTTCTTGTTAAAATTATTCTATATCGTTTTAAAAAATGGTTGCAGATAGTTTTCCCAATGTTTTTATTTATCAAATATTGACAGTGATTGTTGTATACAACTATTATTGACTAGTGGTGTATAATACTCAACCATTTTCATCCACGAGCCAATTCACACACTACGGTAATAGAAGCGGTAGGTTTTGCTTGCCATAAAACCTGATGTAGCCCACTAGTTCTTTTGAAATGCCTGTTCCAAGTCAGGATCATTGCTGTAGTGTCTTCAATTCATGTGGATTTCATCTCGATTTCGTCAGTTTCATGGACAGATTTGTGGATTGTCTTTTTTAACAGTTTCCTTGGTTTTCAGTATTTTGTTATTACGGTAACCATAATTTAAAACAGAATATATTTTACATGTTTTTTGTGAATTGTTGCATGTCAGCAAACAGATCTTTTGAGCTATTTTAATATTTTCAATGTATTTAATCTTTCAATCTAATAAGTGATACTTATGGAGTTTTAATTCGTTTTAGTTCTTCAAGTTTTTATACTTTATAAGTCAAGCAAAGAATATTCGATAAACCTCAAGTTTAAAACGTAAAATATATACATACGTTTACGACAAATTATACAAATGACCAATAAACTAACAAATATATACACATGCCATCTCTTTTTAAACGCCTCTCTATTTTCCTGTTTTTAATAGTGTCGTTAGATTCACGGCCAGCCACCTTAAAGCTATGCGAATTTGCAAAGAAAATATGTGTTTCTTCAATTTAAAAAAAAACAGATCGAGAAACGATTCTAATGATGATAGATCCCTTATTGTAACAAACTAAGGATCATTTCTCCAATGTACTATGATTTCCACTAAACAAAGAAGATAGAGGTAGCGACATACTGTTACATATTTAAACTAGTAGTAATCATACAAAAATCTTTTAGATTCAGACTAATGTTGCGCATTATTTAAACAAAACAATATGTCGGTTTTAAATTATATCTTCCTAAAATTTCTGTAATGATTTGGTCACATTCTTAACATCTATAGTCACTATAAAAATACACAATCATAGCATAATGTATATATATGTTCTTCCATTTAAAACTAAATGTGAATACATTATACGATAAACATTTTTAAAAAATTAATCATGAACACGATCAAAATAATGGTTATCTACAAATGAGTACTAAAGAATCGAGTAGACTATGAAAACAAAAAACAATTAATTGATTTTAACATAAAGAAATTGAAACCGCAAGAAGCCTTCATATTTTATGTATTTTGACAAAACTAGTATAAGTGTAAAAAACATTTGTGTCTAAATTTTTTTCATACTTTACTTGATAGAAAGCAGGAATATAATTTTTCAGAGGTCAATGTCACTGGATTTATGGTAAAAGGTAATATTACTATCAAGCCCTATAATACTATAGAAGGCTGTTAATCAAAATGATGTGGCGCAGATAGTACATTACTAATATAACTATGTCTTCTTAAATGTGATCTTATGTCTGTAGATAGTTTGAAGGAATTGTATAGTGCTATATGGAATTAAAACGGATATAAAACCAGATTGCTCAGAATGTGAAAAGGTTTCAGTGTATAAAACAAGTAGAAAAGTTACTTGCCAATTAAATATTGAAAGATAAATGTGTGACAGAGAGAGAGAGAGAGAGAGAGAGAGAGAGAGAGAGAGAGAGAGAGAGAGAGAGAGAGAGAGAGAGGAACGCATAGTTAACGTTACTTGCTATTCTCGTTGCCAAGAAAAACCATTACAGAATGAATATATGTGTTCATTTAGTTAAATTGTAATCTACTGTATTGATAAAACAGTAATACAATAATTACAACTTAAACAGATTTGAAAGGTTAAACGGCCACCAAAGAACTGAGCAAGATAAAACTTAAAAATATTAAAGTTGCAAAAAATACATAATTTTGTTGTATAATAGTTCTATGTTACACAATTATTTCACACATACCTCACAGAAACAGTAATTTATATATGAAATGTTTTAACTATGCAACTTGATTTATGGGTTCCCGCGCTAATTGATAAATTATCGCTCTTTGAATTTGAATTACTTTGGTTTAAATCATAAGATAATGATAAGCGTAAACTATAAATTTGTATGCACGTAGGTGCGTAAGTGCGTCAATGGTAGCTGCGCCATTTCAATTAATATTCAGGGACGGAGAATAGTCCATTATAAATCAATTTATATTAGTCCCAAATCACTGTTTCTGTATATAATTATTTTTTCTTTTTGTCACTTTCGTCGGCAACATGCAACAGGCCGCTGATGAGTGCAGAAAAATTATTTCTACTTTAAAAAAGTAATCCAGTACACAAGTACGGAATACAATCCATTCAAGTATTCGATAATACATGTAGCGTTGACGAAATACAAGCGATGGTAGAACTGCCACTAGCGGTGGAAAATTATCCAAGCGATACGCATTCGACCGGACAAGGACTTTTTACTAAGAAATTGCTATCAAATGAAAAAATTAAAATGCTATTGTTCATTAATTATCGACATAAAATCCGGTCTTTATTGAAAAATTAAAAAGAATATTTCATTGAAAAAAGTAAAACATCACGTCGAAAATGTCAAATTTCCAGAGTTTTCAAAGATGTTTCGTCCTACTTTACTTGGGTCCTTAATAAGGCTCATCGTTTAAGCCGCCGAAGATTCCTGAACGTTATCTAACTATGCTTTACTTTAAATATATATAATATATATAATCATTTAAATTATGACTGCCATATTAATGAATACGTTTAAGTATTAAATTAATTTAAATATTTAATCATTAAAATGGTTGTTTTAATCACATTCAAAAACGGAGAAGTATCCATTATAAATCAAGTAATGGATAATTACGTATGAGTCCAAATGACTGTTTCTGTGATATGTTTTTTTTTTATTATGATCATTACACCCTGGTCAATTTTGACTGCAAATTACAAAAGGTAGCGAATTTGTGCAGAAACAACTGATTTCTAAATCAGCACGTACACAATGCTGGGTACAGTCTATTCAAGTATCGGTAAGAGCGTTGATGATATACAAACGATGATAAAACTGCTACAAGATGTTTACACTGGTAGAGACGATATGCATTCAAAGGATAAAAAAAGTGGCAAACAGAACAAGCTCAAAAACAAATGTTTCGACAGTATTAACCCCTTTTTAATCAAGAAATTGTTTGCATAAAATTATTGAAAAAGGTTTTGTGCAGAGATTCCTAAATGAATCTACATATAATAAGGTCTCCATTGATGTTTGCTAGCTTATCATTCATCATGACTTTAAAATAGAGTAAATTATCCATATAATTACGAGCAAAAACAAAGAAACATGTTGTTTGGCGATTATGTTTTTTAAGTTGACTTGTCCTTCTTTCAGCTCATTCGAACCGAACTATTTAAAAAAAATTAAATTAAAAGTTATCTTTATTTAAAAAAAATCATGTCAAAATCAAATCTATGGAAATTCTGAGGGGGAGGGGTCGTCTATAAGAAAATAATTGTATTCACGCATTTTGTTTGATTTACATTGATTTTGTTCTGTGAAAGATTTACAGTTCTGTAAACATCGGCGGCCGATTTCAGGCATTACGGTGAATGTACCGTATCTGTCAGTACCACCTGTCTGAGATCTTAAACTTCTTTAAATTTGTGTGAAGCGAAAGCCATATTAGAAATGGAACATTACACTGTGTACGACGGACTAAAAAGGACTCGATAAAATAAAACATATAGCCGATCGCGCTTAATACTTCATGCATTTTATTCACATACATGTTTTAGTCCAACATTATGAAAGACAATTATAGCTTTGACATCATGATATATATTGCTCTTTAATTGTCCACCGCTTAAATCAGATGAATTGCCAAAAAGACATGCTAAAGAAAAAACATCTTAACCGACAGAAATACTACTATTTTTAAGGCAAATCACGTCTCAAATATTACTGACACGGGTTCCCTATTACATGCTAGTAATCAAACGTTAAGTCTGGCAAAAACAATATATGTGTGTTCAAAAACAATAAAGAAATTATTGATTTTTTTCAGAAAAAACTTGAAAAATTCGACTAAAAATAAATAAAGCCTGTAACTGTTATCTTGAAAATAGTTTTTACGATCGTCATATTTTATATTGAAAATAACACGCTTTTCAGTGAATGTAAACACTTCTAATTTTGTAGTTTGTTTTCTGTTATATTTCAATATTTTTTTATAAATATCCATCCAAGCGTTATTCTACGTGTTAAAATATATTTAGTAAATGTTTGACGGTTTATTGTGTTCTTCAGTTTATTCATTTTTCACTTTTTCCTAGGTTGAATAAAAAAGGAATATTCAATGAAGCATTTGAAACATTTTGAACTCCTTACACATATAACATGTTAATAGTTTTGCTATTATCCTTATTTAGTGTTTATTAATTTATATGTTATTTGCTTTCGACTTTGACACTGTTTGGAAAAATAGCCTTTTTCTAATAGGAACTGGAGTTAAACACAAAGATAATCATTCTGAGGTTTTTAATTTTGACAGAGGTGTCAAGGCGAGTCCTATTTGCTCAATGTACATATTAATAAATAAGCTTTTTTTATCACGTCTATTGGTGTCATTTAGAAATGCAAAAAATGATTATCCGTATCTGTGTGTAACGATTTGACCAAAACAGAAATAGGTTATCGATAAAAGACATACGTAAATATTCTAAAATAAAATGTTTTTTTTATCTTCAACGACAAGGCACTGCGAGCAAGTCCTTTAATATATGTTTTATTATATTTTCCTTTTCCATGAAATTGTTTCTCCTGATACCTTGAAAATGTTAACAACAAAGATCAAGTCCTAAAATGTGTTGCTGACATCCTTATGTGATGATCACGCGCTTCCTTGACCACGTCCACAGTAAAAGAAACAAATCGAAGTAATTTAAATTAACACAAATACATTGGGCAAGATTTTAGTCAAGACCCGGCATAAATGCAATATAATGTAAATATTCAAATTTAGTGTATTTTGATGACGTTTCTTTACATATGAAAGCGTTTTCCGTGCGGACAGCACGATATCGCCCTTCTTTGAAAGTGCACTTTGGTCAACGTATGGACGGATAAGGATAAATAGTAAAGAAAAGTACCAGAATCGGACTGCTAGCGAAGTTTTCTTTAGGTAACTATTGATTGATGTAGCAAAGTATAAACGTGTTCCCGCATACTCGAATTTCTGCTATTGTCCTTTTAACGATGCAAGCAATCAATCCAAAACGAAGTGTACTGTTAAACATCTTGCATTTATTTCTCTGTAGAAATACACAAATATTTTTTTCAATATTTATAAACATACAGATCATATTTCCGTCCCTTAAAGTGATACAATTTTAAAACATGTTTATTTAAGAAATTTTAGTGTACTACAAAATTAACATTTTTGTTCCAGGGCGTCCCACCCTTTTCTATTAAAACTCTATCCACAAATAGCAAAAAAGAGAGAAAGCCGAGCGAATATAAAGAGCCAAAAGTCAAGGGACAGTTACAAATCCGGATATAGACAAACACAACACAAACCAAAAACACCAAAACAGAAAGAGATAACCCGAACCGAATAAAAACCTTGAGTGCACTCAGGTGCTTCGGAAGAATTAGCAGTGCCTGCTTCTAATTAGACACCCGTTGAATTACTCATATCATTTCTAAGAAAATGTTTAATCCAGAAATAGGAAACACTACCTATGAAACTGACAGATCGTATTTGACAATTTCCAGACTGCCTTTTACCATGTTATGTGTATGAAAAATTGCCTGCAGTTTTCGGATATTTGTTAGCGAGATAAAATAAACTGTAAGCTTTTTGAGGATGCTAAACCAAATCAAAGTGGATCCTACTAGACAAAAATAAGTACTACTCAGTACCATTTCATACCTTTCTCTAACCCATGGAGTAGCTAGATATTACCAGCAGTGCACCAACAGATGACGGTGAAGGGTCTGGATCTGGACCAGGGAATAACACTAACCCATGAAGCATTAGATATTCATCTTTTTTACATGGTATTTCAATTCATTTTTAATTAAAACATTTTTTAAATTAGACCAATCAACAAATACTTTTTTTAAGAATTCGCACAAAATTTACTCATGTTATGTAGATTTCATACATAACCTACTTGCAAGATTAGTTTCATTATTGTGGAAAACTATTCGGTATTTGTAATTAAACTTAAACAACATTTAATTTTGATCAAACTTTTTTTCAGTTTCAACTGTTGAGAATATCGATGATATACTCTACATCCAGTTTAATGTCAGTGCAAATTAAACAACATGTAATAATATAATAATAAGCCTTTTGTAAGCTCAGGAATTAAGTTCACTCTTGTTTTGACTTAAAGTTCATGTTGCTGTTTGGTTGCTTTTTATGTTAATTGGTTTTTGGTACGAATTGTGTTTTGTTTTCTATTTTTATTGTCTTCTGTATCTTTTACGAGGTTTACTGGGAGTTGCGCTCATGTTATACTCAAGCATCGGATATATTCGGATATATAAGCATATATTCAGATGTCTTTGTTAATGATATAGTAAAGTGTCTTTATGGTATGATAAGATGACGTCATAGTATAGTTAAGTGTTTTCGTGGTATAGTAAATGATCATCATGATATAATGAAGTATCTTTCTGTTATAGCATAATAGTTAAATAGTGTAAAAGATTATCATTATGGTGTATTTCAACGTCTTTATAGTTTAAAAATGTTGCTTATTGATGTGGGTTAGTGTCAATATAGTATAACTAAACGTCTGAAGGGGGGAGAATAATGGCTAAATAGTATGCATGTTTCCTAAATGATATATGTTTGTGTTTCATAAGGCAGCTGTTGCGTTCCATAGGTCTTCAACGTTTGTATCTAATAACCGCTCGTATTGATACCTGACTTAGATGTACTTGTTGATTTCTTGAACAAGTAGAAATTAATTTTTCTGCACGAATCAGCTTTTATACCAACATATGTTTTTATACTCGCGTGTTTTTCTTTTTGTCAGTGGTAGCTATGCTACTACTGAGTGATCGTAAAAAAGAACAACCATCTGATTCTGATCCGCGGAAAGCAAAAATGTCAAGTTCACATATACATTAAATATGAACTCACATTCAAAAATAGACAAATAATAAGTGCACATATAAATTAGACATCGGAATGCGAACAATATAAGCATACCAAGTTAACCAATTAATTAGTTAACAAGCAAATTAGACAGGGATTCACAATCTGAAGAACAGACAAATAACAAGTTCATCTATAAATTAGAGTAGGCGTTTTTGTTTCAGTACCGCCATCCGTCTTTTTCTGAAGAAAACCATTTCAGGGAGATATGATGACAAAACTATGAAGGTTGTTGTATAACAGAGATCGGTTGTGTGACATAGATGGTGAATAGCCCGTTCGTATAGTCGACCACGACATATCCAAATAAGGTTTTGTATTAAAATTAGTTTAAATTGTTGAAAAATCTACGTTTCACAGGTCAGCATAGTTTTGACGGTTTAAACATCCTTATTATTTAATAATCTTTGAAAAATTGAATTTGTTGTTTTTTTCAAACGAGGGAAAATGGATTGTTTTAATTTGATTTTTGCTTATTCTTCAGAAAACTGGTGTTGCTTGTAATATTTGTCTTTTGACCTAGACCATATTGTACACGTGGATGTATCACTTAAGACAATGTGCCACGTATCATGATCACTTTCGTATGAACTGAGGGCAGGGTGTGCTCGATATTAATTTTAATTTACAAGTATTGCAAGTTTTACTGACAACCTAGGTTTCCTCTTAAACTAGGAGTGTATCTGTCATAATAAAAATAATACTTTAAGCGTAATGTGGGACACATTAATCTTGATGTATATGTTCCTGGAGTAATGCGTAATTGTAAAAATTTGGTATAGTGGACGGCAGAATGAACAAGGCAGTGAAATAAATTGTATTGTTTTCAAGAAATAAATATAAATATTACAAACTGTTTTATGCTTCGCTTATGCATCAGTGCATCGCGTAAACATGAATAGTTTGGTTCATAAAAATATCCTAATTAGACATCAAAACTATTGCATATTGTACTTAAATATCGCTTTGGTTAATTATGTAGTCACAATTTTCTATAAATGACTTTTTTTGCTGAGTTGCAAGTGTACTTTCAGTTATCTATTTAATATTTCAATGTTATATACTTCATTGCAAGCTTCGTTAATTGTATATTCAGAATTAAAGGGCTTACGTCATGATCTGTATGTTCTGAATTTTATTTATTTTTTTTTTTACTTTTCTTTTTCTGGGGTTGAAATATTCGTTTTGTTGCAATAAAAGGGAACGGTTATGATGACGTGAACTGGCACAAGTTTCAATCCCACAACATGTTTTACTTACTAACAAGACATAGTTTAACTGTTTCACCTTTGTACTTCCCGTATTTTTTTCACTCTTATTTGATAGATTCATTTAATAGAATTTAATGTATAATTTTTCTAGAAATAAAACAAAAAGCAAATTCAGTTTGGAAAACTATGTTTAATATTAAATGGCATGTCAAAGATAAAAGAAGACAATGATTGATGTACCATTGATTTGTAATCTTAACCTCTTTTACATTTTTTAACGCGCTCAACATTTATTTCCATAAGTCGATATAAAATTGCCACAGAACAAAAAACGACAAAATTTCATGCTTCGTTTCATCACTCATCGTGTCTGTGACTGTTTTGCTGTGTTTGCGTGACGAATGAAAATAGCGCTTCCGCATTTGGTGGAGCTTATGCTCCTGCTGTAGATCTGAAATGCTGCAAATTTAAATCAACAATTATTTTCCACAGATAATCAACATTTAGAATTAGGTTGATGTCTATTTGTAAATTTGTTTGCGGTAGAGGCGGGACAAGTCTCGCGCTTTGCATTGAACGTCATTATAAACAAAGCAAGATTTCTTGAATATACAACGTAGCAAAAGTCAAGAAAGATTTGTGACATGTAAACAATTAAGGCATCGAATAGAATATGGACGTGTTATTGTGGAAACATTTTGTATTGGACTTTTGTAAAACAAAGGTACAATATGGAAAATTTAAAAAAGGCAAGCTAAAACCCCACCACACGGGTATGATTTTTGAAATGGACGGAACAGTCATATTTTATTAAATATTTAAATAGAGGTTTGTTTACAAAGCGCTTGAAGCGTTTCACAGATTTCAATCAACGTCAATTAAGTCAAATGGAATAATTTAAGACATCGGTCAAACCAACAATCGCCAAACGTCAAGATGCGATTAGAAATCCGGATTCACATGAAACACAAGTGTGTTTTCCAGAGCTCAATAAAAACCTTGGATGCATTCAGGTGTTCTGGATGTGTAAGCAATATTGTCAATAGTGTTGTAATTTTAATATCCCGATCATATCTCTTCTACCACCTTCTGATTCCTCATTTATTGAGGAAAAAAATATCCATAAATTAGCTGACTTTTCATCTCCATGGTTTTCACTCTATATGATTTACTACTCATACTCATGTCAATGTCTCCGAGCTTTTGGTTGATGATTTTTTTTTTGGTTTTTTGGTTAGTCCCATTAATTTCATTAAAACTTTTGATACCTTTCCTTTACACTCGTCAAACGTTTAAAAAACTGTTTTCATTTATTTATGAGTCATATTTGTTTCTTGTATATAATTGTAGTTTTATAATTGTTTTCTTAAGAGTTTTTAGCATGATTGTGATATTCTCTCTAGTATTCTGTTCTAACTGATTTAATTAGAGGACTTTGAGAACGATTTTACATTATCTATTTCAGCTTTTTGGAATATCATCTTCATCGCTATCATGTTCAAAAGTACATATTTAACTTTTTTATTTTTCTATTCCTAATTTTATGAGATTACATTTTTGGCACTATTGTCTATTTACGCTGTTATTCCTTATTCACTGTTTCCGTGTTTATTATATTTATTTTTCAGCTATCTTTTAGAAATTCATGTCCTTCTGTGGTGTTGTCAGGATTTCAACAAAAAGTACACATAAGCAATCAATATATTAAGCTAATTGGTAGAAATCGCCAGAGAAGAAAGTTTATTTCAATTAAAAAAATACCACGGCTTTAAGGAATAGAGTAATAGCTACAATTGCCGGAAACATGCCTCTCCAATGTTGGTTTCAATGAAAAGAAATACGGGAAGTAATTTAGCCTTATTTCTACATGTAAAGGTCCATTTTAATTTTAAACAGACTTACGTTAAGGAATAAGAGAACCAAGTAAAACGTGAAAAAATACTGACGAATAACATCGATCCTATCAGTAAATTTAGGGATAATTTATTTTACTTCTTCATATGGAATATTGTTTTTTCCTTATATTGGCTCGTCTACTTCTAAATTAAGAAATGGTCTAGATAAGAAACTATTTCTGAAGTAGGTTTAAAGGGAAGACAAAATATGTGCCTTAAATGACAAAATTTAACAATTAATTTATTTAAAGTGTAGTTATGATTAAAACATTACACCATCTGAGCAAATCATGCGTTATTTATGTTGTGCGATATTTGTTATTTAATAAAATGCATCAAATACTGCAAAAAAGCTGTTGTTTTAATATCTTCTCTTTAAAAAAATCCACATTTTTCTAACAATTTTTGGAAGAAACTCTTTTTTGACTCAGCTTTATGTTTGATTACTAATACTTTTATTTAAGCAAATATGGCCTCAAAGAGGTAGTTTGTGGATGTCTGTTTCTATAACTTGTATTGTTGGTACTTCGGATTTAAGGGTTGGACTATTGTAATGCGATACTTATAATGATGGCAATGTTATGATTCCATTTCATATGTGTGTAAAAAATGCAGGAAGTAATAATTTCGTTTAGCTATTAATTCTATTAAAAATGAAATAAAAAGTGATCTTTTTAAGTTTGCTGTACAGAGTGGAATTTCTCAAAACAAAAGGGTCCTTCTTCAAAGAAATTAGCGTTAAGGAAAGGTAAAGCAAGAACCCCTCGAAAAAATATTTGCCATTTTCTGCACGGTTTTTCTATTTTTTTATTTGTTTTTAATTAAACCAATCAAAAACTGCAAGTGTTTGACCAGTTTAATACAACGATTCAGAGTACATTCAAACCTATCACCCAGCAACATTATTCTGTGATTTGCACTATTAAATATATCGATTGTTTTTTTCTAGTTCAATGTCATGATGCATAATAAGTAGTCCTAGCGTCAATGATGACCTAATTAGCTTGGTAGCTCTAAGCAAATTTATCTTTGCATATTACAGCAGATGTGTTAAGATCATAATTAAAAAATAAATCACAAAAACATCAATTTGTGATTAACAAACCTTGATTTATAATGGATAATTATCCGTCATTGAACATTATTTACCATTGACTCAGTGACCCACATGAACGCATAGAAATTAATTAATATTTATCGCTTGCACCACATGTAATTCATATTCAAGGACGCATATCCATTTTTGCCGGATTCTATAAGTCAAGTGTATTTTATCCACGGGGATTCATGTTTAATATAATTGTGCTAACGAACTATGGTATTATATCGATTTTAGTATAATTTTTGTTTAAAGCTGATCTCGCAAAATTCTTGTGTGGTTTAATCTTTTAAAACTCTTTTAAATTAAAAAATTGTACCTACTAGATTTTTCATCAATGCTTCTGCTCTCTCATTTACAGCAGCGTGTGGAAAAACTGCTACAAAATGAACAAATAAAATTGTTCTGTTATGTTTTATCTTGGAAATGAATACATCGTTTCTGCAAACAAGTAAAGTTTACTATGTATTTCTCTGATCTGCAACAGCAATTGCTCATAATTTTGACAGTTGTTACATTTGCTTGCATGTAGTGTTTCACTTTCATTTCACATTTCTCACATTTAGTTTTGCATCTTACACATTCTAGGAAAAATGTTTCTGACGGTTGCGATAAATTAAATTTCTTTGAGGTTACGCTACTATTTTCAACTTCTATCCAGACATTGCTAATTTTTTTCATTTTTGAACAGACATACGTTCAGCACTTCATCTCTTTAAAGCTCAAATCGTCTTAGGTTAATATCTTCCATAAACTTTGAAGAAGAAGATTATATTTGTCATTTCCATGATTAGCAGTATCCATTTTTTTATATCGTATAGTGTATAATATTTTAGTTTTAATTTAAGATAATATTAACACTTAAATTTTGCGTGTTTTTGGTTGGTCTAAAATCAACTTTCGGGTCACGATAAAGCGCAACAGTACTAAAATTACATAAAATGTTTGTAGGCTGCACGATTCTGCTACATGGTAGTCATGTGGAATCCGATATAGACCTGGTTTGTATGTTTTAGCATCATATACATGTATGCCGTCTTAATAAATTCATCAAATCGATTGTATTAATTGTATTGTACACAATTTATTGACGTTTGCTACACATACGTGTCACCAACAAATAGGAGAAACGTCGACTCTTCATATATTGATTCATTCATACTCTTTTCAATATATGAAACTGGAATTTCAAGATTATCAGCAAATTAATACCAAAATGTTGTAATAAATAAAAAAATATTAAAAGGTAACTAACATTACAACAATTACAAAATGTAAGCAGATGTTCCAGTAGAAAAGGCATCCTCTGTTTAATAATCAAGGGAGGTTGTGGTTTTATTCATGTAATAAAACAATTAATGACTTTGATATACGGTCGCTATCAGGATTTATCAGCCCTCAAACATGTATATTTACCTTGCCTAACGGCTTGGTAAATATTGCATTTTCTCTGGCTAAAAAATTCTGATAGCGACCTATATCAAAGTAATTCATTGTATAATATTATGATTGCATATTTTTTATATTGACCAGGAATTTTACCTGTAAGAATGTATTAATTCGTTACAGATATTTCAGAAAAGTTTCATTTTTAAAAAGAGGTATTGTTTTTTCTCTTTCAATATTTTGAGGAGTCATAAGTCTGATTGTAAACCAGTTTTTATGATTCTACAGATTTTAATATTATTAGTTTATGTCAAAGTATGTTGCTAACTATATCGCATTTGTTTAGAAGAAATCGAGTGAACTGCTAAAGAAAATTATGAGAAATGATCACTGTACATGAAACTTTCACCATAAGTGATGGAAGTTACTCAATAAAGAGAGTTTTCATAAAATTATAGAAAATAAAAACGTTGTTTGTTGTTACAAGTATGACTATTTTTTTATTTATTATTATTATGAAATCTCCTATTTCGATGAAGGCTACTTGTGCATCAAACTACACTTTTAAAAAACAGGAAGATCGAGGGTTGTTTAATTGAACACGGTATGTTTATATCCGTTTGCTAGATTAGTAGCTTTTATGCGTATGGTGTGTCATTCACAACTTATACGTTATTCTACATCCTGCAATATGCATTCCGATTTTCTTGACCGATCACTGCTGTTGACTACTAAACTATTTAAACAAGGGTACCTAGGTTGATATTATCTCTTCAGAAGTTCTATGGTCATTACCATGACTTGATTGATCGTTATGGGAAATCATCGTCACAAATACGATTTTACATTTTTGCTATGTCATAGGTAGTGTTTCCTATTCCTGGATTTGACTTTTTCCTAAACATGACAATGAGTAACTCGTCCGGAGCACCTGAGTGCACCCATTTGTTTTATTTTGTTCGGGTTGCTCTCTTTTTATCCGAATTTGTAATTGTCCCTTGACTTTTGGCTCCTGTTGTTCTGTCGGTTTTCTAAGCTAATTTTCCTCAACAAAACAGCAACGCAGTAGAAATTACCATAAATACTTGAGAGTATTGATAACTCATTTCCAAAGCATCAAAAATGAGCAAAGAGAGCCCCCAGTCCTTACAGAAACTAAACAACTAGTAGAAAAATTTCCCTTCGGATACTGGTTATGATAATCCGACGTGACAGAGGTCATGACGCACATGGACGAGTATAAATAGATGCGAAAACAGCTTGATTTGACTCAAGTACAAGTCGGTAGAAGCCGAAAAAATTACATGCAGCATTAAGATGGGCAGTTAGCTATTCCTTATTACTTGCTACAACAGACCACCTAGCAATGTAGAAAGAAACCGAATTGCAGATACCATAACTGAATAACAGACACTGGGGAGTAAGCATAAAAGTACCTTTATCCTAGGAGGAGACACATCAATTTACCAGATGTTGACTGGTAAAACAACGACATTAAAGGAATACTGGTACCACAGACAGTGAACATATCATTCTTTATTCATTCAAATATTTCAGCTGATATTTCACTCTAACAGATAAACGAGCACCCAACTAAAGACAAAAATTATCTGGACCTACTTGCCACAAGTCATCCCAACAACATACATAGGTGTAAGACACTACCCCCCTCCCACATTTGGAACAGTGATCACGTTCTTGTTGATATGACTAGCGTGGTGCACATACCTAAACCGCCTAGAAGAACAATACGTCTGCGGAAAAATGTCTTTTGAAAGCCAAGATTTCACTAGTTTAAATGACATGTGGGCAAACATCAAGTCAACTTTATCTAAAGCTATAGAAAAGAACTACTGACCAAACGTTCATTAGCAAGACAGTGCCATGCATGGATTAATACAGACTTAAGAAGCCTGAGCAAAAGAAAACAAAGAGCCCACAACAAAGCTAAGCGTATAAAGAGCCCAAAAGATATAGGCCGCTACAAGAAACTGAAAGCTGAACTTCAACGGCAGTCTAGAATAGCTAACACAGACTTCATGCGGGACATTGACAGCGAAGACCTTAAGAGCAATCCCAAAAGAATTTGATAGCACGTTATAGCCGCAAGCATGACTCATAAGGGATCACTGCACACAAGAACAAAGATGGGTTATGTTCCAACTAAAGCTGAGATCCTTAACCATTAGTTCCATTCTGTGTATACTAAAAAGGCCTACAGCGAATGCCAAATAAAGGACCTAGTCCTCATCATCCAACTATGCCACCAAAACAATCAGTAGTTATGGATTCATCAAAATACTTATAGAATCATTTTAGGTCCAAACGGTATCCTAGCCTTCCTTTATCTTAAAGAACTCCTCCGCCTACATTGCTCCATAGTTTTGAAACTCTTCGAACATTGATCGAGGCGTAATTCCAGACGATTGGCGGACCGCCAGTATAATTCTAGTCAATAAGAATGGAGAAAAGCACACAACTGCAAATTATCTACCAGTTTTTTCTCTGTTGCGAGCAGGTTATAAGAACACATTGTTTATAGCACTATAATGGACCACTTCGACCAGTACCAGATCTTCTGCTATGAGCAACATGGCGACAGAGCGCGTCGATCTTGTGAGTCCCAGTTGGTGATCACACTTCATGATACTGCAAAGAACATGGACAAGGGCGACCAAACTTAGACTTCGCCAAAGTCTTAGACAAGGTCACACACAACAAACCCATCCACAAGATGAATTAATGAACTCTATGCTAAAGTGAATTAAGAGCTTTATCACACAGTGCAGGTCCTATTCTTTAGACGTCTTATCAGTAGTTCCACATGGTAGTCATTATTATAGTCCTTACTATTCGTGCCTTACTTCTATGTCTTATCATAGGCCACAACATCTAACGTCCGTCTGTTTGAAGATGATTGCCTTTTATATAGACGCATTAGAAAAACACGTTTACACAATGACATAACATCTTAGAAAATTGGAAAAAACCTGGCAGATGTTCTTGCACCCAAAGAAATGCACCGTCATCAGAATCTCTGAAAAGCGACAACTCCACCTGTCCACATACAAACTGCACAACCATAATCTAGATTTAGTAGACAGCGGGTAGTACTTGGGTGTCACCATTAGCAGAGGTTTGAACTGGAAGAAGCATGGCACTGCTTACTCATCCGGAGCACTTGAGTGCACCCATGGTTTTTATTGGGTTCGGGTTACTCTCTTTCTGTTTTTTTGTGTTTTTGGATTTTGTGTTGCGTTTTGTCTATATCCGGATTTTTAACTGTCCCTTGACTTTTGGCTCTTTTTGTTCGGTCGGGTTTCTTTGCTTTTTTCATGTCAATCAGACGGCAAATAAGGCATCGATGACACTCAGTAGATGTATGCAGAGGTACATTTTTGTAAAACAACATGCGTACAGATCTCTAGTTAGTCCAATTCTAGATGATGCCTCAACTACATGGGACCCGCTCAAGTCCACCTTGATAAAAGGAATTGAACAGGTACAGAAAAGAGCTGCCAGATTAGTATTTAACAGCTACCTAGACTCAAGGCCATGTAACATCTCTAATCGAAAAACTAGGAATCGCTAGAATTAAGACGCAAGAATCAAAACCTGACAAATACCAACAAGATACACAAGATGTAAAATATACAAAATACACGTTTTACACTTCAGGCACCACCAGAACTAGAGGTAGACGACACAAACTGAGGCAGACTACCGCTTAACAAGGAGCATATACCATCTCGTTCTTCCCAGATCCATCCTCGAATGGAACAGGCTCCCTTCTGATGTCGCAGAGTCATAGTCCCTGGAGGACTTTTTTAGAATATGCTGAATACCATCCTCGGGTCTGAATTATACACCCTACACTAGACTAGTACAGACCAACTTGCATATAGCTGTAAATAGATATTTGGTTTGCTTTGATAGTATTGTTTTTGACTAGAAAGGACGGCCTGTCTGAGTCACCAACCGAGCCTATTACATTCCAGGATAGTTTGAATCGTATCCAGAAGGAAGAAAAATATTAAATTTCAAACATACAGTTATATGTTTGATGAATCTGGCAAGTTAAAAAAATAAAAACGTCTCGACCAAATAACAATGGAATATTCAGAAACGGACAACACAATTAAATTCCAGATAAAGCATTACTGAGATTATTTTTTCAATATCTACAAAATAAAGGAATTTTTAGCGCACAAAGCGCGACAATCTCTAAACACTTGCAAATTTTAATTGAATCACGACGGTTTTCTTAATTATAATAAATAATAATCTGGCAGTTTTATAAACGTTTGTTTTTCTTAAACACATCGTTTACTTGTGTCAGTTAGAATGTTATTCTTACTCGAAATCAAAATGACGACTGTCCTTGTTACAACAATATTTGAAATTTTAGGGGCTTTTTAGTTTAACAATGGTTTTGTCTGTCCTTGACTTATTGTTTTAAGATCACTCACAGGTATCTTCATTTTTTTTCTTACTTATATTACGCCACCTAATTAACAAACTATCACATACAAGTAGGTATTTTCATTGTCATTCCTTACTGTTTTAAAAAATTTTAAAATTAATTTAGGTTAATATCTAAATCTGAAAATTAAAAAATCTATGTGTTTTTCTTATTGCAGATTACGATTCTTCGTTTTTTGGAGATCCGCCTTCGTGTCAACCTTTCACTTACATGTGGTTTAATGTTCCTCGTTTTTCGTATTCGTTAATTTATGCTGCAAAAAATGTAAAAGGTTATACCAGTCTTACTTTTTTCAGATTACGATTTTCTGTTTCTTATCGCACCATTCAAGGTAAACTGTTCTTCTACACATTTTTTAAAATGTTCTTTTTATATTAGTTAGAACCATCTAACGGAATAAACCAAACATGGGACGTATGTTTGTATCAGCTACTACATTATATGTGAATTGTTGTGCCAATCCCTTAAAAAATTAGGCACAGAATTGAAGTTTCTGATTGGGCTAATTAAAAAAATATCTAATTAAAAAGTTGAAACACAATTTTTAAAATACTATTTTTTTGTAATCCTGGTGGAGTAGGGCATCGCCTATATGGGCTCTTAGCAGGGCTTTAACCTGGCCCTACCACATACACCTCGCATTTATCTGTACATACACTGCATTAAACATGTAGCTAGTCCACTCACCACATGTGAGAGGGTGCAATTTGAGATCTCTTTAGTGCAGAAATGTAGCTCTCACCTGTTAAACATCTTAAGGTCTATGTGTTTGTAACACTATCAAAACCTTTGTTATTTGACAATATACACGAGAATCCCCCATATGCAACTTATAACCAGGCTTAAAGATCTTGTAAAAACATTTATTTGAAAACATACGAACAAAACAGACATGAGAATTAAGAAGCCGTCTGTTGTTTTTCACTAAAAAGGGAATTTTTTCAACCAAAATTAACTTTTCAAAACACGAAGTAAATTCTTTTGACAAGAAATGCTTTACTCTAACTATAATGTTTTCGAAGATTACGCGACAACAAAGCAGTTAGCTTGTCGTGAAACACCAAAATAATATGTCTCGTACATTTTTATACATGATTTTAAAATAGTGGCTGTAATGAATTGTGAAAAACATCCTTTATAAAATAGAAGGGAATGAGTTATTTTGTGTAAAATCGATATTTTGCATTAAAAATGGATTTCAGATATTTGACCTTGTGGCATTTATCAAATTGTCACAATATAACCAATTGTTGAGATCCAAGTGCATACAGCTTAAGTTTTTTTTAAACAATTATCAACTATTCCATGTGTAGTTACTTGAATACAATCTCCCTAAAATTGTTTGATAATATGAATAAGGTTGTCTAGTCAGTAGTTTTCTGTAGTTGCTATATTTTTGGTTGTTGATTCTAAAGTTTGCCGGTTTCTTGGACTTCTCGATTGTCATTTTTGATTGTTTCCTTGGTGTTTGGTATTTTTCTATTACTTATATGAAAATAAAGGCTTACGTTTCATTGGTGAATTTTTTAGGGATGCCAAAATTGTTCATTGGATAATATTTATATCAAAAGTTCAATCTGAAATGACCTATAATGGGATATTTTTATATCTTCACGGCGAGAAAAAAACAAAAATAGAAAGCAAGTGCATGACAAAGATCATAGTATATTTAAAAAAACAAACAAACAAAAACAATTTCAGAATTCTTCAAATTTCACACAAATACTTTGTCTTACCTTTACAATATAACAGGTCAAGTTCTGTGATATTAATTAATTTTAAGCTTGATTGAATGGGTACCATAAACAACTAATGAAAAAAAACCTGAGTTTTTATTAAAGAACAACAAATATACTGCAAAGCTATAATAATAACGAACTGGAAATGTCGACTTTGAAATTTTGTATACTCATGACTATAAATAAATTAATATGTGTTACTTGACACCATAATTATTCATATCAAAGCTTATTCTGCAATTCAGTTTACTAAGGTTGGTCAATTAATAATTACTGCTGCAACCTGTAAAACTAGTTAAATTAGTCCCAATACTCGCTTTTGATATTTCCTAAAACGAAAACGCAAAATTGTGACGGCAAAAATGCGAAAAGGAGAAATGATTTTCATCTTGTGTTTACATTTTCGTATCTTTAAATCAGAAGTATCTGTATACTAGTATGTTTAGCGTTTTTACTTTTTTACAAACGGTGTCACACTGCCCTGAAATAATGTTTTACTGATTCGAAGTATTCATTTTTTATTGATTTAATTCTTGTAAATTCACGTAGAACAATAAAAAAGTGAATAGAATATATGTTAGATTTGTTTTCGCTTTTGCCGTTTATTTATTTATTATCATACCCGGGAATTCGTAAGACTTGTCGCACATAAGGGAAACGTTGATCACTTAAAAGAGTTTATAATAAAAAATACTTGACCTCGGTGGTCAAGTTTTTAAGGTACCAGTAATCTACTATTGATCACCGATGTTGTCTGTTCGATCCTAACAGCAAGAAGATGCTTGACACCTCCATAAATTTGTCGAGTACCAGTTTTCCTTTCGAAGGTCGTCGGTTTGACCAGGAACTTTACCTCTTCCCTATAAAATCTTGACACCATAGTATATAGCGGATTATAATTTTGAAATTGTTTTAAACAAACAAACATACAAATAATGCGATTGAGCTCAAAAGCCTTCGCATTTGTTCGTCTCTTAATTCGCTTTATAAAATTTCAGACGAATACGCAAGGTACGTCTTCGCAAAGTCAATTATTATTGAAGTCATTGTTATTGTGTTTTATTTATTTATTTTTTATTTAATTGTGTTTGTATAAAATGGCATTATGTGATTGTCTTAAGCACATGTTTAGGATCATCATTTATATAATCAATCGTATTTTTTATTCCATCACAGATGCAGCAATTTATATTTTGAGAATTTTCCATATGTGAAACATTTATATCATTTATTACTTTAGGCTAGTTTATGCCTTCTTTTAGCAATAAATAGGGAAATAACAGTTGTCATTGCTATACTTCTTATATAATTGTTATATTTGTGAGGGAGACGAATTTTTACGTTTCGAAATATTAATTTCGCAGACCGGAATAGGAATGGCGGATTGTATGGAACAGTAAAAATGAGTCGTCATATCGGTCAAATCATTGATCGGAATAGGAATGGCGGATTGTATGGAACAGTAAAAATGAGTCGTCATATCGGTCAAATCATTCTAAATCTGTAAATTGACGGATTGACGAATTGTGAACGATTTGACTGATCTGACTGCTTGATAACTGACTGCTGACGGATTTTGGAAAGCTGATGTATCCGACGGATTGCATTGCGTTTGTAATCTCAAGGTTTATTATAACAGTAACATAACACATTCCTTGGTAACCACACATGCTTGATATAACAGGTAGGTCAGCATCATCTATACTGGATGCCCCATCCACTTTTGGATTACAAATGATAGTTAGGTCAGCAATTACCATGTTCTCCTCAAAGTCATTACCTAATAACAATGTAATACTTTCTAGTGGAAGCTAAAGTCGAACAACCACGACAACAGTTCCACTAATAAAATCTTATTACAGATTAAATATGATATTTGATGCACGTAATTTTCCCGTAAGGGTTTATTTTTATTTGATTGAAGTAAGATAACGTACATGTAAAATGAAGTTAACACGTTTTTTTAACATTTTAAGTTAATCTGCTAAACTTCGCTTAACATTATGTTTTAAAATTGGTACTGAAATCAGTTTAATTAAAGGAAATCTATACCCAAGATTTCCGTTTCCTTTAAAAGTAATTTGTGTATTATTCTTTATACTAGACTATTTGCTTTTATTTTTATTTCGACGTCAAATGGAAATCGATGCAACGAATATATGTTTGTATTGTAGCATAGAAGACGCATTTCAAAAGGAAGTTTCATTGAAAATGTAATCTCGTGAATTCTGTGGTATCCAGAAAAAACAGAAATCAATTGTGGATTCTTTATTGTCAATTAACAAAGAAATCGGGTACACAATAGAACCCTGTAAAACAATATAAAATCATAAATACTATATCAAGATATAGCATGACAAGTACATGGTCATGCACACAATGGACTTTTTAAATGAAATTACAATAAATTACTTAACTATGGTTTCGTCTCTATTTCATTATCCAAACAAAATATATCAAATATGTTATTGAAAGTAAACAAGCTGAATAATTATTAAGCAAGCTATTCAACAACTATATAAGAGAACATTACACATGCAAAAATAGCTTTTGCTGTACTAGCAGTTTAGAATAAGCATAAAAATACAAGCAAACAAAAACAATGCATGGAAGCAAATAAAATAACAAGCTTACCTCACACTGGTTGGTGTGAAGGCCACAGAAGTGTAAAAACTATTTACATATCAATTCAGGTGTTGAATCTTGGTATAAGCCTGAATATAAAATTGCAATAATAACTATTGTGCCATATTGGACAACATTCAACACAAAAATATCCTATAATTGATATTCAGTGTGCTATAATAAAATATATTATTTACAGTAAGTTTAACACTTTATTCATTAGTTTTAAATAACTTTTCTTTATAATCAGTCATTTAAATTATTTTATACAAGTTTATCCATTTATAAGTCAGTCAAACAGTCAGTCAATTAATTAACCAATTAACCATGGAAATATTACCTTATTGACAATTATTAGGGATAGTAATTATAAATACCTTTACAGAAGAATTATGAACTCCAAAAACAATAAGAAATTGTAACTGGATAGAAATTCTATGCAGAGACACAAAAATGTCTGTCTGAACTGTCAGAGCCAAAAATCATTTATGTTAAGAACAATAGAAATTTCCCTCCAAAAAGATCCATGTGACTTCAATAGCCAATCAGATTCTAAAGTGACCTCAAGTGACCAATATGTAATACAAATGACTATAAATAGAAGCACCTATGAATATTTATTAGCATGACCAAAGAATCTGAGGTCATCACCTTCATTAGCATATAAACAAAACAAAAGCACATGTTTATCACTTTATTATCAAAATTAAAATAGGAATCAAAGAAATGAATTTTTAAATATTTTTATTTCACAAAATCATATTGAAATAGATTAACCAATTAAAAATTCACTCTTCCACATACTCCCCCCAGCTAGAAAATGACGTCTCGGCATTTCAAGGTTGAGTATGTGTGGACTTCAAAATCTCCAAAATAGTCTTTCCAGCTTCAGACTGTAATCCATCCAGCAATGGCGATTCTGCAAGGCGTTGAATGCAATACACCTTTCTTTCCCACTCAGAAAGTAGTCCTTGCATTGCATTGGACATCTCATAATCTCCACATCGAAATCGCCGAGGTGGTCTTCGATCTCTCGTGGAACGGCGTGGTAGAACTGGTTCATCATCACTATATGATTCCTGAGTAGCTTCATCAGGTGGTTGTTCCTGAATACTCCCTTCTGTAGAAGCGCTTCTATGCCCTAGTGAGACCTTTTCCTCAATACTCTGTGTACTGACAGAAAATTGGGCGTCCCCATTAGCCTCAACTATTGTCTCTGTTTGTGGATTCTCAGCTGGTTCCAAGGTATCTACAGTGATGGTTGATTCACTATCTCCTGGTTCCATGCTGATCGGTATGAACCCCCATTCTGACTCCTCATCAGAAAATTCTGATGATGGGTCAACATGAGTGTTAACCAATTCCTTCTTTGTCCCGTTGCTGGGATGGGTTTTGTTTTTCGTGTCTCTGGTCTTGGTATTCTTGGTTTTGGTACTGGACGTGCGTGGTGTGTCGCTCACGAATCCAATAGGTAACAAGAGGTTACGGTGTAGAGTTTTCATACGTCCTTTGCCATCTTCTCTTCGAACATTGTACACTGGGATGTCTTCATTTGGTTGTTCAACCACTGTATAAGGATCCTGTTCCCAACGATCCGCCAGCTTATGCTTACCCTCAAAGCTGAGGACCTTGACTAATACCCTATCTCCAACTCTGATAGTTGCTCCCCGGACCTTGGTATCATACTGATCTTTTTGTTGTTGTCTAGCCTTTTCTGCTGCCGCATTAGCCAAGCCATGGGCATGACTAATTCGATCTCGCAATTCAGCGATATACTTTGATGTAAAGTCCTGTTGGTTCTCCCGCAATCCCAGTGCTGTGTCAATGGGTAACCGTGGATTACGACCAAACATCAACATATAAGGTGACTGTCCAGTGCTTTCGTGTCGTGTACAATTGTAGGCAAAAACTAAAGGCTGAATATAACTCTTCCAATTCACCTTCTTACTATTGTCAAGGGAGCCAAGCATATCACATAATGTCCGATTAAATCGCTCACATTGGCCATTTCCCATTGGATGATAGCTTGTTGTCCTTGACTTTTTCATTCCCATGATTGTAAACAATTCCTTAATGATGTTACTTTCAAAGTTCTTTCCTTTATCCGAATGTATTCTGTCTGGTATTCCATAATGTAATATAAAGTTAGTGTAAAAAGCTTCAGCTGTTGTTTTAGCGAGTTGGTTCTTTGTTGGTATAGCCATTGCGAATCGAGTAAAATGATCTGTAACAACTAGTACATCTTTATATCCTCCTTTTGATGGTTCCAATGATAAATAGTCCATGCATACCAATTCTAGTGGTGATGATGATGTTATATTAACCAGAGGTGCTCGCTGGTTGTAAGTTGCTGCCTTCCTCCTAATACATCTACCACATTCCTCTATCCAAGTTTGAATATCATGGTGCATTCCAGGCCAATAAAATCTATCTTTCACTAAAGAAATGGTTCTATCCCTTCTAGGATGTCCCATATCATTGTGAAATGATTCCAAAATTGTTGGTACATGTTGCAAAGGCAATACAAGTTGGTGTCTCTCCTCGCCATCTACTGTTGTAATCCTATAAAGAACTCCATCAATCAAACGTAGGTGATTATACTGTCTAAACAATGGATTGGGACCTTGGTCTTTTCTTGAAGGCTTGGTGTTATCTCTGACATACTCAATAACACGATGGATATCTGGGTCCATAGACTGTGCCTTTGCCCAATCAACAATGTTTCCTGTGCAAGTTCCTCTTGGGTCCAAATCATCTATTATGACATCTGGTGACATAGGTAGACAGTCAACATACGACTCTGGTACAGCAGCATTACAGATGGCTTTTACAGAATCAACTGGTAAGCGACTAAGTGCATCCGCATCGGCATTGGTTCTGCCAGGTCTATATCTTATATCAAAGTTGAAGGCTCCCAACTCTGCCAACCAACGATGTCCAGTTGCATCCAATTTGGCAGTTGTCAATACATATGTTAGCGGATTATTTTCTGTATACACCGTAAAGTCCTGTCCATAAAGATAATCTCTGAATTTGTCACATACAGCCCATTTTAATGCTAAAAAGTGTGGAGGATAATTTTTCTCTGCCCTGTTAAGTCCTCTGCTGGCATTGTATATTACCCTTTTCTCTCCTTCTTGTTGTTGATAAAGTACTGCACCTAAAGCTTCCCCCGACGCATCGGTATGTAACTCATATGGCAAGGAACAACCTAAAATTGGTGCACTCACTAGATGGTCCTTAAGTGTCTGGAATGCTTGTTGTTCTTGGTCAGTCCATTTCCATATCTTCTGCAATTTATTTTTAGTTTTCTTATTATTTGGTGTTGGTATTAAGTCTGTAAGTGGTCTGCTAATCTGGCTGAAGTTTTGAATAAAACGTCGATAATACCCAACAAATCCTAAAAATCGTCGTACATCTTCCGCATTGGCAGGTGTAGGCCAGTTTACAACTTTTTCTGTCTTTGATTGGTCAATCTCCACTCCAGCTTCAGAAACTATATTCCCTACATAT
The DNA here is from genome assembly GCA_944474755.1 of Limnoperna fortunei. NCBI lineage: Eukaryota > Metazoa > Mollusca > Bivalvia > Mytilida > Modiolidae > Limnoperna > Limnoperna fortunei. The sequence continues at coordinate 20,142,852 of OX104124.1, forward strand.
TTTACCTTTCTCTTAAAAAATTCACACTTGTCTGCTGAAAGTTTCAGATTGGCTTCTCTAATCCTTTGGAATACTAGTTGCAGGTTTTTAAGATGTTCCTCATATGTACGTCCAAACACAATGATGTCGTCAATAAAAATACAAATTCACTCTTCCACAAAAATATTTCCTGTTTCACTGAATAAAGGAATAAAGGAATATTATCTGACATAAAGCAAACATTCATAGAGAAATGGCAGCTCCCATATGTGAATATTTATTTCATCCAATCCCCAAAAAATATTACATTCTTGGTTATTGAGAAGGATTGAGGATGATTATGCATAAGTATGACTATTTAAGTTATTATCATTTTCAACGGAATGCTGTACAATAATTGATTGTCATACTTTATCCGTCTTATTTTCATTTTACTGGAGAATACCTGGAATTTGATTGGTCATTTACACGTCTTTTAAAACCAATATACCCGGGGCGTTGCTAAGTCATATACCCGGGTGTTGCTAAGCATTAGTTGCACTGAAGATACGTTTATAGAGAGCACAGCTCGCAGCGAAGCTGTCCGCGAAGAGCGGTGCATGAGCTCTACGGCAATTACGTGTCATGTGATCAAAATGAAATCAAAATCTGCTTGATACTGATATTGATTTTTTTCCGTCCGGAAGTTGATATCGTCAGAAAACTGGAACAAAGTGAATGAAGAAAAGTACTAAAAATAATTTTAAGAAAGACTTGAAAATAATGTTGACATCGATAAAAATTAAATGTTAAATTTAAAATTTACAACAAACATTTCATATTGTTTTTTTGCAATCTCTTAATCGATGACAATCGCACTTCATGTGACGTCACTATTACACAGAAGGACGTCACGTGACTACTGGAATTTAGAGGCACTTTTAGGGTGATAGTATGAAATACACATTATATATTGATAATAAAGGACTACATTGTCTGTGCTCGCATTTTTGCAATGCCTACTCCATATTATTATAAATGGTAATTGGTTTGTGTCATATACAGAATGATGAAATATCTTTCACAAAAGGTCCAATTTTATTCTTATTTTTAACAGAAAAAGAAACAAAAGATATTTGCAGTTTGACAAACATCAACGTCACACTACTATGACGTCTCTGCAAGACATTCAACGTCAAAATGTTTTTCTTAAACATCTGTTTGAATCCAACAAAAAACTGGGGTTTTTTTCGAGAACTGTAGGGTTCTACCAAAGGTAGTACCCTGCACCTTGTAAAAAAGCCCCATTTTAACCAAATGTCAATCAAACTTTCTTTGATAATGATGAAAACGTTACTTTAACGCCCGCCATTTCGTTGACAAAGTACCTAAAAATCCATCATTTCAAACTGAAACCGGGGATAAATACGTTATACACGTTCATATCCGTAGATATGGACATGCTAACATCTTCAGCACCCCTGTACACCCTTCTCCTCAGGGCGTACTCGGGGAACTTCAGGTGTTAAAATATCCATATCTACGGATATGAACGTATATAACTTATATTATCCCCGGCTTGTAACAAATGCGGACTTTCGATTGGTTGGTTACCCGTCGGTACAAATCCCATGCCCCCGGCCTCGTTGCTAACATCGCGGGGTGTATTGTATTGTATGTTCTCGAGTAATCAGTGTATGTTATTCCACAAAGGAATATTTCTGTCTTTTATATTTGTATTTTACCTTCATTTCAAACACTGCAAATTCCCACAGACACACATAAATATGAATGAAATCGGAACTTGACGTAATTGTCTATTGACGTTATGATAACGTGACTTAAGCCGCCAAAATACCGAAAGTAGAAAATTAATGGAAAACAGAATAAAAATTAATAAAACCCGTTAAAGTCTGAGGTTGGTACCTAAGATACCATCCTCGACCTGGTAAAAATAGCATTTTCTGCATGAAAAACGTAACAAATTTTCTGAGCAACTATGATGACGTTGCACAATTACCTTATTTCTGACAAAAGAATCTATTTTCAGCCTTTTAAACTTGTACGCCGGGGATAAATCCGTTACCTACGTTATAACCCGGGTGTATGGAAATTGTACCACCTGAAAATACTTCTGGACAGCCTTCGGCTCCGCCTGAGGCTGAACAGAAGTACTTTCAGGTGGTACAATATTTTCCGGAAATCAGAGCAGTATTAAATGAACAGTTTATATAAAAGACTCAATTACCTTACTATGCTTTTATCAATTCTAATCATACGTCAAATACAAAATATGACGCAGATATATACCACAGACTGTAGCAAAGATAGTGTGAAGACTTTAGTCACGTGGATGAAACATTCTGCGTTTTGCTTGCAGCCTCCAGGGGATTCTCCGACCAGAAAATCGTTCTAGGATTCGATACGCCTTGGTTGTATACCAGTTATTTTCATAGACAATGAAATTCCGTATGCATTCCCATCCTTCTGGATTTTTATATTTCTGTTGTAATCAAAATTAAACAATTCATAGAGAGTCGCTTAAACATAGCTGATGTTCTGAACAATACCGATAGCAGTAGAATTAAACATCTACAGAGTCGTCTAAATGACGAAGCAAAGTATATGCAATACTCTATTGGGGTACAGAGTTACCCGGATGCTTTAGACATGATTGTGCATGAGCTTGTTAATAAGTTTAATTTGCAATGACAAATGACTTTAAAGCAAAGAATACATTTAATTTCACATTTTAGCAGGGCGTAGCTGCCTATACGCGAGTAAGCGGCTGAATCTACATGATTTTTACAACAACAAAATTGCAATCTATCTTTCAATCAGTAAACTGTCCATTTTAAGTAAGTAAACGCACTATAGAACTCTCAAAAATACAGCAAAATTTAACATTTTTTCCATTATTTCCGGATCTTCAAGTTATTTTTGAAACTGTTACTAGTCTAGCTACGCCCCTGGGTTGTAACCAAAGTGCAGTTTTATTAAATGAAAAATGGAATGTATTGAATGCTCATTAGCGCCACTGACAGTAGGTTTTAACTAAGATTCTGTATGTTCTGTCGTCGAGAGAATTTGAGACACGCAGGACGAGAAATTTGTGATCTGTATCAGGCTTAGGTTGAGTCTACCTATGTATTTCGTCATGGCAAGCAGGGAGCTAACTTGCGACTAGTAGAATAATACACTATTCATAACAGTTCAAACAACTTCAAACATGATCATCTGATATAACTGAAGCCAAATTTGATTTTCGCAAATTTTTAAGTAAATCCATGATAAATTTTTATCTTGTAACTGTTGTATCAGTTCGGCCTGTGATTAATTGATTGATGGATTTATTTATATGGTTTTTTATGCAATAAATGTAAATTTAATAAATAAATACTTTAGTGGATGTTTCAACTTTATTTTCATATATAATTGTTTAAAGATTTTAAAGGGGTTGGGCGGTTTTATCGTACCATATTGACTTGTTTGTTTGTTGGTTTGTTTGTTTGTTTGAATGAATGATCTGGAACACCACTTTCGGCATTTTGGCAACTATAGCATGGCGTCTAGTTGATTATTATTACAATATGCATACATATCTTGAAATGCTACCCATTATACAACAGATACATCGAATTCCTACAATGACTTCAACCATAAAACTGCAGTTTATTTCATCTCCATGCAAGGACCAATACAAGTTTACGTCTAGATGTTGTTTATTTTATGATCGCCGTTCACAGATATATAGACAAGGGTACGTCTCGATATTGTTTATGCCAAACCAGGTCGATCCAAGACTCTTTTGAATACCAATGTTGGTACCGTCTTCATTTGGTTCGTCCTGATCCCAGTTCCAGTTGAAATACCTCATAACTGTTCCATCATCAAAGAGCCATTGGTCTTCCTGGTAATTGTCAGGAGTTCCTTGGATCATAATATAGTCAATAGCTATTGTTTCTGGAAAAAAATTATGTGAAAATTTTATTGTGACAAAAGATTGTTTTCCCTTTAATTGTGTAACGGACAATAAACATCAACAACCATAATAATAATAAGACTTTATGGATAAGGGGATCTCCGGTGGCGGATAGTTTAAAAGTTTGCCATCTTTGATCATAGTTGTACTGTGGACAAAGCTAGGAGATCAAAAAGGAAAGCGGAGCATTCCAAAAAGTTGTAATTAAAATTAGAAGTCAGTGTTGAAACAAACAAATGATCAGAAATAACAAACATTGGATCAAACAATTCAAACACCCGGCGACTACAACGAAGGATGAACTCGTGTGCTCCGGAATGGTTGGTATACAATACCTATTCAAAACATCTGTCGCGTTACTCGGGAATTGTCAGATCTACAAAAGAGCCGTTAACGGAGACAAGAAATAGATTGAAATTACGACAGAGAAAAATAGCATTATGAATCAGACACTTCTAAGTAACCATCAAATTCATAAGAAATAAAGGTTCATTCACTCAGTAATGAAGATTCATTTCACTTTACTCCACAGTCATGCAACCAAACCATATCTTGGATAAAAACCACACAATGTACTGGCATATTACAAATAACATTGGTACATTCTGGTTCTTCACACGAGAAACCTGGCTGTTACAAGAACAGAAACAGTCAAATATTCTAGGTATCCTACAAATAGAGGCGAAAGACAGGTAAAAACGGTCTACAGGAAAACGGCTTTCACATCAAACGTCCTTACCAGTGAAGGTTTGAGATAGCGTCTTCGAGATGCATAAGTCTCCGTAATACAACTTTTAACAGGACAATGATTTACTACACATAGCTTAGGAGGCTGTTGACTTTTTTAAGACAACCAGAACGTTATAATACACCCATGATCGTTTAAATCGACAGTTTGCATTGTATCTTCAAAACATTTTTTAAGATTTAGATTGATTCTAAAATTAAACCAGAAACAGTTTATGATTGCTGCTACACAAATTTTTAAAGTACCGAATAAAATGTTTCAAAACATCAAGCTGAAAGAATTAGGCTGGAGGAAACAAGTAAACATTTTCTGGACAATGGGCAAGTCATGATTTACCTACCAGTAATAAGTTGGACAAACGCTTGTTTCCGAAGAGAGACAACTTGTATCATCTCGGCACTGTACTTCCCACAGAGTGCTTTCATATCTTCAAAATTGACTGACGAAGCTGTGTTTATGCTGTAACATAAATCCAACTCACTATAATACATAAAGTTGTTTTCTGCCAAACATCGAGCAGTTCCTGAAAGTTTTAAAGGTTTTCGGTTATTAGTGATAGCAATAAATTGTAAAATCTCGCGCTATGTATTAACACGAGGTAACAATAAATATGATTCATAAAGAAAGTCCCGAATATAGCAAAAATAATAGCTTGTTAGACATCATCCAATCAATCAACTGGGCGTTAAGCACCACCCAATCAATCAATTTATTAAAGGAATACCTCTCACATTTTATTTTTTACCTTCCAATAAAAATATATAAAATATTTATTCCTTATTAATAAATATTAGACAAGAAAAGAAAACAATCTATTAAAAAAAAACAATTAACAAGTTTAAACAATTTTAACATGTGTTTAAGAATGGCGTATTAATACGCACGTGTTGGCTTGTCAAACACAATAAACAAAAATCGATATTGTCGAAATTTTTTGTTGTTGAAAATAACAAATAATGTCGTTTGCTTTAATAGTGTTTAAATGAGCACACGAGTTCATCCTTCGTTGTAGTCGCCGGGTTTTGAATTGAAAGTGGCTTTCAGCAATGTTTCAGCTATATCATTGCATCCAGTTTTTTGTTAAGAGAGGAGGCCGGAGTACCCAGAGAAAATCCCCGGCCTGCGGTAAGAAAACTGGCTTCCACTCCCCTCAAAAACTGGAAGCCAAGAATTAATATGAAAGTTGTGTGGTGGCGAAATTAAATAATAATAGTAATAAAAGTCATGTACCCAACAAGGCTAAAAGGTAAAACCGAAACGAAAAATAAAAATAAAATAAAAAATAAAAAATTCAACATCAATAAAGAGGGGCCCGAGCTTTCGGTCCAAAAACCTTCTTTAGAGCGAGAAAGAGGGAGACAAAGAAAAACACAACCGTGTAGGACAAGGAAATCGAGTAAACTAAAAGACAAATGGCGGATAAGAATTGCTGAAATTGGTGTTGAACATCATTCAAACATATAATCGTTCCAAAGATCGGGGAGTGTCACTTGGTTAATTTGTTTGTGTAATATACACTAGACACCATGCTTTAGCTTAAACTTCTGCAATTGCTAAAACGCAAACAAAACCTACCCAGTGGAAATAAATTATATAAAGCTACTTACGATTTACTGCTGAATATAACTTCCATCCGTCAGCAGTGTCAAGTGGTGTGACGGTCAAGCAACGTTTCGTGCAATACACACTGATTTGGTCCAGCATTGTATAAAAATGACAAACAATTTTCTGTCTGTAGACATTCTTTAGAGCAAGAAATTAGAGACTTTACTGTTTTATTCCCAATTGCGTTCAAAAACTGGAAATTTGCATCATATGTTGCATTCTGAATTGTAAATAATTTAGTAACGTGATCTAATTTTACAACACCGAAACAGTAGGATAATTGTAAAACAAAGAGTATCATTGGTTCTGCTGTTTTGTACATAAAAAGTGTGAACGGCTTTATTTCCGTTTTGGATCCGATTTCATATCACCTTTACTTTTTTAACGAAAAACAATTTACAAATCGAACGCCCATGAACTCGAATTATTTGAAGTTGTATAACAAACATGTAAATATTGTATTCACAAACGCCAGGATTATGTTTCATTTTCTTAGATATTTCATGTTGCAATTAGATTAGCTAAAAGCCTTACACGCTAGGTACATAGATAGTCGGATTACAGTCACTTTCCGAACTCGTCTTATTATTATGAAATCATACCACAATATATCTTCAAAAATATAAAAACATTAAAACATTTATTTCAAAAGAAAAGCTGATCAAAATAAAAAAAAACTATTTAGAACGTATGTACAATAGCTGTCGTGTCATTTAAGGTCTAAAATTAATTTTGCAGTTTTTGCTAATTTGTTAGATTATATTTCCATTTTCATTTTCTAAAATAGTTGCTTGCATCTCCATTTTTAAATGTTAAACCGATTTTTATTAAGTTCATGTTCAAATTAACATGCATTTTGTTACCTAATCCGAGATACAAGTCTCTAACACTTCTGAATACAATAATAGTACACTATCAGCTTGCAATAAAGAAATAAATTAAATCGCCTTTGTTCTGAGAACAAATAAGAAGGTCTTTCCCACTGTCCCTCTAAAGTCAGACAATATAGGTGTGATGCTATGGGATTTTGTGTCTTGCTAAGCACAAAATGTCACTTCCATTAAAAAAAATGAGTTATTTGAGTAAACAAAGTGGTGCCGAGCCAAAAAATATATTTGTTGTTAAGGACTTACATTCCACTCCTGATGACAAAATATCACTTCCGGTCATGAAATTACATATTTCAATAAAGTACATCAGTTTGATTCTAAAAATATATTGTTGCTAAAGACTTATAATAACGGTTAATTTGTTGCTATGGTATGGCATTGACCTGTGGCCTTTGACCTCTTCTCTTACTGATCATGTTCAACCTATATGTTTACTATTTTATCTCCGTTTTCAAGTTGTTACCAAAAAAGCGTTTAACCGAAACGCATCAAGGGCTATAACTCGAAAACAGATCATCGCACAGCTTCGGACTAAATATACCTTATAAAGGTCTCAATAAGAGGAGTAGTTTCATTTGGTGACCTTAACATTTTTAAATGTATTGTATGTCACATAGGATCAATGATTGTGGTCCCAAGTCTCCAGGACTTATGTTTTTTAGAAAAATGTTTTGACGCTTTGCGACCTTTTTGCAGGTCAAAAACACGTAAACGGGAAGTCAATTAGAAAAAAAAATTGCGTGTTAAAACATGACCATAGGTCACCGACATTTTGTACACTACAGATTTTGAGAATCAGTTACGGTTTCTGAGTTAATCTGCTAACAAGGGTTTACGTTGTTGGGGCAGATAACCCTGTTACTTAAAAAAGATTGGTTTCATAAGGTGAACTGAGTCATCTGCTAGTATGACCGATTAATGGTACCAAGTACCAAATGATATGTCGCGACTCTTTTTGGCAAACCTCCGCGGAAGAAGAAAACTTATAATAATCATAAGATATACAGTAAGGTCTTTCCCTTAGAAAGGGGAAAGACATTAAAAATGGGGCCTCGGTGGCGGAGTGGTTACGGTAGTTCGTCTACTATTGAACAAGTGGTGTGTCAACACTGAGGTTGCGGGTTCGAGTCTCACTGCGGACAGGGTACAATTGACAATCCTAATTGACAAATATTGACAGTTTCTCATCCGCAAGTCGTGGATTTCTCCTGGTACTCAGGCTTCCTCCCAATAAACCTAGACGTCATAATATAGGTGAAAAAATTGATGAAAAGTGGCGTTAAAACACCGTTCAAACAAACAAGCAATGAAGAAATAAAATTCTTTGCGCAATATGTTGCCAATTGTTGTATTCATCATTGAACATGTTGTATAATAATAATCTGTGATTCACAATTGATTTTCAAATCTGGGTTTTCGTTGTTGGGGAGATAACTCTATAAAGTGAAGGTTTTATTCTGGTAGCTTTTAAGTTTTTTTAAATCATTGTTTTTACGGTCGTCTGAAGTGTTAGCCGTTTTAATCGTTAGGTATCTAACTCTCTCTGTTCAAAATTGCAAATCAATGAAAATTTTTAATAAACGTATAACAAATGTAAAGAGGCATCTACGAATAATTTGTACTTAGCTACATTAGATGTGCTCTACTTTCCGAAATACCCATTGTTACCTCTTTTGGAGAGTTTTGAGTTGCTTTTATTTTGTTCTGTGTTGTTATTGTTGAGTTTTCTGTTAGCCATTACTTTCTATTATTATATAAGACCTCGTTATAGAAGTAAGCCATCTACTGGCTTCAGTGAGGGTTTTGTTTGACTCCAATTTTAATTGATATGGTTTTCCAGTTTTCGAATGTCGCGAGTTTTCGTCGTGTACTTTGGCGTGTTCCCACAACAAATCTGGGCGCTATGATATAGCTGAAAATTAGCGTAAAACATATAAAAACCCATATATCGAACGTCCAATTGAAACAAACAAAATAATCACACTTTGATCTTAATTTTTTTAACTAGTCTTCTATATCCTCTATGGTTTTACATCATAAGCGTGCTTAGCGATTGTATAACAGAGGTTTATTTATTTTAGTTTATTTTAATGGCCATTTTAGATTTTGAGCCTCGATTGCAGAGTGATTAAGGCAGTTAGTAATTCAATATTGATCACTTGGTCTGTCAACACTGAGGTTGCGGGCTTTAGTTTCACTTCGAGAGGGAGATCTTTACTCCAATCTTAATTGACTGCCAGTCTTCCCACCGAAGGTCGGGGTTGTTTCCGGGTACTCCATCTTCCTCCCCAAATCACAACAAATCACTTCCATGTTATATGGTTTAATAATGTGAAACGGGACCTATGTTAAGCTTATTCCACGAACTTAATTGTTTAAAAGACCATTTGAGCTAATTGAGATTTGCCAGTAAATTTTCAGTCTTTTAGAAATCACGATTAAAGTTCCAGGCAGCCACGTTAAATATTCGAACACCTCAATTACACGGACACTTTTTCTTTAGTTTTAGATTCTAATATGACGTCCTTCAAACGCTTTGGAAACACACCTCTATTTAAATATTCAACAAAATACGGCTGTTCCAGCCATGTCAAAAAACCCCGTGTGTTGATGTTTTTGCTTTAAAATTTATTTTATTTTGTACCTTTGTAAGAAAATCCAATAGATAACATGTTTTCACGATAGCAAGTCCATTTTCTATTCTATGCCTTTATTGTTTACATGTTACAAGTCTTCCTTGACTTTAGCTACGTTGTGTTTTCAAGGGACGTTGCGTTGTTAACCTGGTCCCCTGGTGCAATATTTTTCATTTACGCAAGCTTCACTTTCAAATATAACCCCAGGTCACCACCAGTTTACTACCCAGTTTGATTGGTTGTTTAAAACGCCATGTATTAGCTAACTTTTCGCGCGTTTTGTTCCGTCGAAAATTTCTGTCAGAATACAATTTAAATAGAAAAGCTACCTGCTTCTTGTTTGCCGGCTTTAGAGTTAAACTGATTATTCCCCGTAAGGTTATTTCCACAAACGAGACATAAATCTATAAAAGATTTGTTTGATAAACTGTATTTTTATTTGAATTTGATTACCGAACGCCGGACGTTACGTCATAATGCATTGCATCGGAATTACGTCAGTTACAGTTAATTCTGACGTAAATTTGGAGACATTCCGAATGTTTCAAACCGGTCAAAATTTTGACCGGATTCATTGCTGGTGACCTGACTGTATATTCGAACCGGAAGTCCGCTTACGGTATTGAGAATATTTAGTCAGGAGCCCAGACTAGTTGCGTTGTTTACAATGACGTTCAATGCAAACCGCGACACTTTCCCGCCCCCACCACAAACGAATTTACCGTTACGTCGTATCAAAATGAAAACGCTACCGAATTTCAAAATGTTGATTAATTGTGGAAAATAACTGTCGATTTAAATTTGTACCATTGTGGATCTAACACAGGAGCAATAGTTAAGATCGACCAAATGCGGTAAGCGGTTTTCATTTCTCACGCAAACACAGCAACACATGAACATAACCTGGTCTCCTAGTGCAATATTTTTCATTGACGCAAGCTTCACTTCAAATATAACTGAAGGCCGCTTAGGCTCATGTGGATATCATCGTCAGGGTACCAGAATACACATGAACAGTCCCAGACACGCTACACGACGACTGATGTAATGAAGCATTTAATTTTGTCGTTCTTTGTTTTGATTGTTAAATTTTATTGTAAATGTTAATAAATATGTTTGTTTGTTTTTAATTTATATTTCTTCGTTTTTTTCTACTAAATGTTACACGAGAAATATAATAATTTCGAAACAAGGGAGGTTCTCGGAAATTAGAACAGCCAAAATAAACCTTTACCTAGGTAGTCGCGAAATGTAAAATTTCTGTATTTTCATATCAGAATCGAAATAATACGCTCATGGCAAAATATTCATGAATATAATGCTTACCCATATTTAAATAATCCATAAAATTGGGGCAGCCATGAATTATTTCTTAAGTATACGTAGCAAAAATATAAGCTGGTTACAGATTATACATAGGCGTAGCAGCCGGTATACGGCAGGTACGGCGGACACCGTACCAATAACTTTTGAAGGTACGGCATGCCGTACCAATAATTTTCAGAAAAAAAAATATTTAAAAAGTTCATATTTTTCTATTTTTATTGGTGTCTTTTGACTCTCCTCTCATCTCAAATACATAGGCGTAGCCGGTACGGCAGGTATGGCTTCCGCAGTACCAATATCAAATGCAGGTACGCTTCAGCCGTACCAATATCAAATGCAATGCTACGCCTCTGTTATATGTCTCCTAATTATGTAGAATTCATGTTATACACGTTTTACTATGCTCATGATAAGGAAAAAAGGGTTGGAGTATTATTGTATAATCGATTGGGCAGAATGAATGTGAAAAATATTATCACGATTGATGTAATAAGGCATCTGATTAAACTTGCGCCATAAACTAGTTCTCACACGAGTTTAATCTGATGAGTTTTCTGACACTCGTGGTCATATTTTTTATATTTACTCCGCCCAACTAATTATCCTATTTAAAACATAGATCGAAGTTTTGGGGTCAAAGTTCAATGGTTAATTTACAATTTGATAAATGGTGGATAAATATCTGTGCAACGATAATTAAGGTGGGAAAGCAAACAAGATTGAAATAAACGACATTTTTCTGCATGTATTTTACTTAGATTTTTCTGCTATTTGATCACTATCTATATAACAAGTCATACAAATGAAACAAATAATAACATTTATTACGGCTGGGGTAATACATATACATTTTCAACGTCTTTCACACAAGTATATGCAGGACACATTGGTATATACAGGATAGTCCAGCCAAGTGTATTGGAGTTGAGATGATATAACAATATATTTTTCAGCAACACTTTGTGGTAGGGCATTAGCCACAGCCATAGCCATCCCCATACCCATCATTGGTCCGACAACAGACATGACTGCAGGACTGCTAGTAGTCACAGGAGTGTTCCAGTTGAAATACGTCATAGTTGTACCGTCATCGTAATTCCAAATATCGGTAGAATTAGAGAAGCCCTGAATGCAAATTAGCGCCGTATCTGGTGCGCCAGCTGTAAAACGAGTAACATGGTATTGTTAAGTGCAAAGTGTAATAAGCATTTAATTAATTATTTTATATTTTAGGTTATCACAAACGCATTCAAAAGCGGTAAAATTTACTTAAACAAGAATCCAGTGATTAAAAATATCATACGAGCCATTAAAATTTAATATTACTATTGACTTTTAACATTACTGGATTTAGTAGGAATACGGTTTTAAGTTTCGACAATATCTCGGAAATACCAAAGTCTTCAAGGCCAAGTGGTTTAGATAGGTAGGTACTACAGATCACATGCGTGTCAACACTAAAAGGTGAGTGTTCACGCAAACCTTAACTGGTAAAGGGTTGCTAGAACGGGATAATGTTTTATCAAACGTTCGTACGTATGTTTTTGTAACAGGCTGGAATGAATTCATATAGTTCTTTTGGGAAACATCCAGCAGCTGGACCTGCCAGCCAAATAAAGCAAACTCTTTTCCAATCCTTGTTTTCCCGCCTAAAAGGTTAGCACTTAACGTTGATAGTAGCTAGGTTATTTATTGATCACCTGCTTGTGAACAATAAAGTTGAAAGTTGGAACCTTACTACAGACATGGCGTGTTCAGCTCCAAATAAATTGACAAGGGATTTTAACGAAAACTCCATCGTCTCTCCTCAACATAAAATATGGACACTTTGATATAGCTGATTCATTGCTTATGTTGGTGTTGAACTCATTCCAACACACGCGTCCGCATAATGATGTGAAGCCGCAAATACAACCGTAAGTTTGTGCAGTGAGAACGCTATTCTTTTAGGAATTGAGTTGGTTCAGCTTATTTTAAACCTACCGGTTACAAGTTTGACGTAATCGTTACGTTCCGCACTGTCTATTCGTATCAGCTCTGCATTCATCGATTGACAAGATATCTTGAGAGCGGTAAAATTCATAACTAGCGCAAAATTTACATTGTAGCACAAGTTTAATTGTCGGTGGTACACAAACCCTTGATCAGGTCCGTCTTGGCATTGGTTTCTTTCTGCAAAACAAATATGAATTCATTATTCGTTTAGAAAAGTCGGCATGTGTATTTTGTTTTCAATTACAAATTATATTGTCTTACTAGAAAACTTCTTAAAGATTGATTGATTGATTGATTGCTTGATTGATTTTGTTGTTTAATATTCAGTCAGCAGCTTATCAACTATATTCGAGACGAAAAGCAGCACTTTAACCGAGAGGACAAAATATAATTATATTGTGGTGGTGGGAAAATTATTACTTATACGGTTAAGGTTAAAATTCGCCCTAAATCAGACTCCTATTCGGCGCCTCAGCATCGTCAGAAGGTAAGCAATTGGTAGCATAGATTGCACGGTTTCCCACGAAGCAGGCTTAGCTATCTAAACCAATCGGCAACCTTTGGCTGTCTGGTTTGCTAATGCGAATCGACAATAAGATAAGATGGTTATAGTTAACATCAATTAAATCCTTTGCATTAGCGAGAGAGGAGGGCTTAAGGTACCAGCCGGTACGAATAGGATGGATGCGGTGAGGTGATATCGATATTTTTTACTGACAATATACCATCGATGTTATCCATACAAAAAGCAGACCAAACAAATTAAAACGCGGACTAAGAATTCAAACATTAAAGTTACGCAAAAAAAAGAACCTATTCACACCTCCAGCGTGACAACTCGAGTACAATAATGTGTCACCTTACCGACATATGTATTCTTGAACGACACTATTAAAACAAGTTTACTTGGTGTTAAATTAAAATCCATCTATCTACTTGTACAAATACTTTTATTATCTTGGATTTGAATACTGACTTTGCTTCGTTATTATGAACTGAATCAATATAATATTTTTAATAATTATGTGTAATACAAATGAATTACTAATAGTTACTAAAAACTATTAAAAAAAATATACCAGTATATATCTTAGAGATGTTAGAGCAGATTCTTACCCCGAGTTAAACATTGTGAACCGAGTCGAAGCAGAGGTTTATCACCTTTTTAGAGTCATTTGATATATAAATGATATTTCGTTTTTGTTTGATAAGGTGATATAAAAAAATCACAAAAGGGTGGAATTCAAGGAAATAGTACCCGTCAATCTAAAAAAGAGTAGATAGTTACCCTTGTATTAACCAATAAAACACTTGCAGGTATTTGACATGATTTAGTATAAAAATGTTAATATACATCAATAAAGAAAACTAAAATATGTTTGATCCTATATAAGAATGCTACCTAATTATTAACCAACAAAACATTAGCATTTGGACATGAAGTATAAAAAAATGATACTTTTTTTTACTTACTCTGTTGAGACAAGAAAAATTTCCATCCAAATCCATATTCAGTAGGCTGTGTGACTTTGAAGTTTATTTCATGCATTATACAATGTCCATTCTGTTCATTGTAAAAAAATGAAAGACATTTGGATTCCTTTAAACATTCCAAATGACAACGACTAAGAGACGCCGTCGTTTTGTTGCCAACTGAAGCAGTCAGTTGAAATTTCTCATCAAGTGATGGTTCCTGAGTTGCGTATTGTTCTATAGCCTGCGCAGAAACGTTACTATTTGAACACAAAAACTCAAGTAAACAAATAAATATAAACAATAATACACAAGACATGGTGCAGTCGTATAGTTTCATGAGATATTTAGCTTCTATGTATAATAAAGTATTATACCTTACAGCCAAAATGTTCACATAAGTTGACGGTTTATTTTTTAATATTTAGAAATTGTGTAGATTCAATAAACAAGGACAGTTTTCATTTAACACAGCTGATCAAAACACTTCGTGCTATAAAGGTGAAAGGACAAAAAGACTGTATATGTCGCGTGATGTTGTTCTGGTAAGGAAAGGAAAACATTGTACAACAGACTACAAAGAAAGTATATAATCCTACTTCAAAATTTAAAGCACGAAACCGGGAAATTAATAAATTATTTCCGGATTCGACAAGCGTGACTGAAATATTTCCGAAGCTGACTTCAATCAAAGCAGACTACGATAATATTTTAACGGTAAAACAGTGTAGGCACGAGCAAACAACACGTTAGTACAAATAATAATATAGATTCATTAACGCCCACTGAAACGCGTGTGTTTATTGTTATTGTTGATGCTCTCTGTAGGGGCAAACAATAGACAAAGGAAAGCCACAAGAACACCGGAAATTATTGGGGGGTTTTGTGCTTTTGAGTGGAAAACAGTAAGCAAATCGATTGTTGTTATGCCTCTATAGGGGCAAACAATAGTCAAAAAACAAAGCAACAATAACACCAGAAATTATTGTTTATGTGCTCTTGAGGGGTAAACCGTAAACAAATCAAACCTCAATGAAACACTGGGTATGATAGTTAGAGTTTATGAGCTCTAGAGGGGCAAGCAAGAAACGCAACAAAACTCCCAAGAAACACCGGGTTTATGAGCTCTAGAGGGGCAAACAAGAAACGCAACAGAACTCCAAGAAACACTGGGTTTATGAGCTCTAGAGGGGCAAACAAGAAACGCAACAGAACTCCCAAGAAACACCGGGTTTATGAGCTCTAGAGGGGCAAACAAGAAACGCAACAAAACTCCCAAGAAACACCGGGTTTATGAGCTCTAGAGGGGCAAACAAGAAACGCAACAAAACTCCCAAGAAACACCGGGTTTATGAGCTCTAGAGGGGCAAACAAGAAACGCAACAAAACTCCCAAGAAACACCGGGTTTATGAGCTCTAGAGGGGCAAACAAGAAACGCAACAAAACTCCCAAGAAACACCGGGTTTATGAGCTCTAGAGGGGCAAACAAGAAACGCAACAAAACTCCCAAGAAACACCGGGATGATTGTTTATATATTTATGTGCTCTGACAACAACACTGGACCATTACAATTTATCATCTTTACGATTTATTATATCATATAAGTGGTATATTTTATTTTAAGGGATACAGGACACCATCTGCCACTTTTTGTGAAAATTTCAATTTAGATAGAACATTTATGGTAAATTTAATCATAATTTCTTTCATTATTTATTTCTTAATTTCAATAAAATTTAAAACAATAATGAAAGTATTGTACCTATATTATTACTTCAATTTATAAATGGTTGAAAAAAAGTTTTCTTTTAAATGAGTTTGGTATTGGCAAAAATAATGAGAATGAAATTTTTAATAAGGGAGGTAATTTTGACTAAAACATACCATTTGTTTGCACTTTTTGACTAGTTTTTGCCAAATTGACAAAAAGTTAACTCAGAGACCCCTATTTTTTAATTCCATCACTAAAATGTATACCAATTGCTTGACATTATATAAAAAATTTAGAAAATTTCATTGAACAGAATTTTTGTAATCTTTTATTTTAGTGTTTTTTTATTCTCTTCTCTGTATAATCTATATGAACATTTAAAATTTCAGTGCTCAACCACTCAAAAAAATAAACTCTGAAACACCTATTTTTTAATTTGAATTATGATAACTTGTATAAAAAAACTATGTACCTGGCAAATTTAAAGAAAATTCATTGACAAATTATTTTCAGTGAAAATGTCCTGCATCCCCTTAAGTGAGGATTTTTCATTTCTACGTTATTTTGATGATGTACGAATACATATACAACTTAATAATAGTTTATCAACTTTTTTTTAATGTAAAAAAAATTGATGGAATTCATTTAAATTTGTTTTTGTCGTACCAATTTGAAACTCATTCATTTAAAACGCA
Organism: Limnoperna fortunei; assembly: GCA_944474755.1. Classification (NCBI taxonomy): domain Eukaryota; kingdom Metazoa; phylum Mollusca; class Bivalvia; order Mytilida; family Modiolidae; genus Limnoperna; species Limnoperna fortunei. The sequence goes on from OX104124.1 coordinate 20,159,873, forward strand.
ATAAAAAGACCGTTCACTTAAACAAAAACCAAAAATCTCCTAAAAAATCAAAATTTTTCTGAAAAAGGTGGATTATAATGAAATAAAATCTCTTTTTACGGAATTCCATATTATAGGATTCGTAGGGAATATGCAAATACTCATGACAACAACGGCCAAAGGAATATATGTGTTTTTCCGAGATTCTTTTATTCTTATTCGGAATTTTGTTTTAAAAGCTCTTAAATATCTTTATTTATTTGGTCTTCCAAAATTTTTGTATGAGCGCCACTGATGAGTATTGATTAGATGAAACGCATATCTGACGCAGTAATTTGTATAACCTATTTATTTTTGACGAAATTTTTTTAATATGTTTGCTTTTATTATTTAGCCAGATTGCAATTATGATAGCACCTGCAGAAAAAATACTTAAATAGTTTTTTTTAACAATTTAAATATTTGATTACATTAACAATTATAGTCTAAATTCTTAAAAGAAATATTTTTTTTAAATATAATATTTTCTTATTCCTAAAATTTCATAATTTTACACAACAAGCATAACAAGGATAATCGTTACTTATGAAGGTTAAATTATTCAATGATTGCGCTATTTCTTGATCGAATGAAACCGTTTTAAACAGTGCTCTCGGCAGTGTTTTTATCGGCATTTTTTATGTTTATACATGTAGAATCCGAACGACTAACAGAAAGTATATACATTGTTGAACTTATATTTAATAGTAAAAATATATCTATGTAGTGTTTACTTGCTAATGTGCGTTTTACGTTCCATGTATTAATAGTTTAAATTTTAAAAAAGACAAAAAACTTTCGCAAATACAACTATACAACTATATCAATAGCCACTAATCAAAAAAGAATGCGTCCTGAACGAAATCGATAAATTTCAGTCTAACGAAAAAATCTTCATTTACAACCCAACTGAAATATTTTCCAACTGACAAACTAAGTTACGGATAAATGCATATTATACCTTGGATGGATTTTTGCAAAAATACCAAGTAGAGAGATTGAGAAATTTATCTCAAGACTGGTATTCAGTTAAAAAATATCCTTTCAACGCATGCTATATCTGTTTTAAAACGAATATCAAATCCCAACGTATGTTGCTCAATCCCCCATTACGGGTTTATGGATACTACGGTAATACATTGCGTGTTTATTATATACTAAATACCCGGATGCAAGTAATGTTTTAGCAAATACCACGGCACAGGTACCCGGATGAGAGTTTGTTTTGCCGAATACTCCAGGAATGTCAAAATCGATGCAACTTCCCCTGCAAGCGAAGGAATGAGAGCTGTAAAAATACACGGTCCATTAACCAAAAAACCAGCAATTTAATACAAAAAATATAACCCAACAGAAAAGCAATGCCAATAAACAAACAAACGATAAATTAAAATAAGATATAAATAAAACAAGTATATTTATTCTAATATATCCCGCAATCTTGTTAAATGTTGTTCGTGTTTCAGAAAAGCCACTTGTTTATTTCTTAATCGTCGGGGAACATTAAAAGCTTACAATTCTATCTACTTTATCGTTTTTTAAGTATTCATATCACATAAAGGAATTAAACAAGATCGTAACTCGAGTTCCGGATTTGGTTTGGCATTTAAATACTTAATCCTATGATATTTTCTAGTGTACATTTTAGATAAACAGTTTGTATGCGATATCAGTGGTACGTTTTTCGACTTGAAGTAGAAACCTGAACTTTTTGTCAGTCCAAACGGAAAGGGCAGTTCACAGTAATGACTATTACCCCATTGCGGCCGTCAGTAGGGAATTGGCAATCATTGTCAATTAAGACCGGAGTCGAGGACACATTATCGCGGAAATACTCGTATGTTGACAGGCACATGAGCAATAGTCGATGAAAAAACCATCTTATGCATCACTGAGGCCCTTATATGTTGAATATTAAATTACACATAGAAGTAATATGTGTCCTTTTTTAATCTATCCAATATTTTTTTTTACAAAATGATAATAATATTGATCACAGCTAAGAAAATACACAAAGTCTTGTCAAGTTAATCAAATATTGAAAAACTTAAAACTTGCCTGAATCACGTGAAGAAATACCATTTCATTCATTTAAAAATACAACATTTTTATTTAAAATATTAAGAAATGATATCAATACAGATGTTTGAAACGATTTTCAATAAAACACATTTAACGAACACGTGATCATTTTATCTTTGTAAAAGTCAGACATGATTCGGCTCCAAATACCATCATGGAACTCACAGCGTTATGTACTTTAATCCACACTTCATCATTAGGAACCAGTTCAACTACTGCTACCCCGGTACCAGTATGGTAGTTATGCGCATCTCCTTCAATGTACGGCGTTACCTGAACTCGACTGAGTTCTATACCATTTTTAACTATTTGATATTCTGCTCCTTTTGAATAGGACATAATCTGAACAGCTATGAGATACAGGCCTGGTTTGTCTCCAGAGAATTTTCCTGTCAGCTCGAATTTGCTCAAATTCGCAATTCCGATTGAATTTTTTACATTTTCAAATAGAATCACAGATCCACCAATGATTGTCGCTGTATTAGAACATGCCATCAGTACAACTAAAGAAATAAAACAATAAATATCAGAATGAGTAATATGCGCATTTATTATCAAGAAATTTTGTCAATTAAATGTCATCATTACAGGCCTGCCAAAATTTTTTTAAATAGCCTGCAGATTCCATGGAATGTAACTAATAATAATAATATTATTATTATTATTAATAAATAATAATAATAATAAGACTTTACGGAATAAGGGTCCCTCGAGTGGCGGATACTCATAAGTTGGCCATCTTTGATCATAATGGGCTCAGCGCTCTGAACACAATTTTTTATAACATAGGCTTATGAACACATTTTGTAGATACCGCTTAAAAAGGAGAACCGGGCTCAGTTAGGATATAAGTATACAGATACTTTTTGCAGGGGCTGACGATTATCAATCTAACTTTCGTAGCAAACTTGTATGTAAATACAGTTTATTCAATAATATATAAAACATTTTGTATAAAACTAACGTGACTGAAAAATTTGAATAAAAAAGGATATTCACTAAAAATAAAATGGTTTTTCACCGCGGGAAAATGCATGCGATTGTTATTTATAGAATCCCGGTTATTCCCGTTTTTAAATAACAATCGCATGCATTTTCCCGCTGTGAATAACCATTTTATTTTTAGTGAATATCCTTTTTTTAGTGAATAAAACAATAACTGTCTTTTGATTCGGTAAATGTGTGGAGTTATTGACTTTTGAAAAAACTCTTTGTTATTCACTTCGCCCGCTGGGCTCGGTGAATAACAGTTTTTTCAAAAGTCAATAACTCCACACATTTACCGAATCAAAAGACAGTAATTGTATATTATTGATACAATGTACTAGTAATTGTACTGTCACCAAGTAACTAAACGTATTTGTCAAGAATTTACTTATGCATTAGAAAGAACATTTCTTGAAAATTTGGGGCCTCGGTGGCCGAGTGGTCAAGGTAGTTCGTCTACTATTTATCACGTGGTCTGTCAACACTGAGATTGCGGGTTCGATTCTCACTGCAGGCAGGGTGTACTCGACTCCAATCTTAATTGACAAGGATTGCCAGTTTTCCTACCGCAGGTCGGGAGTTTTCTCCGGGTACACCGGCTTCCCCCCCAATAAAAACTGAACGCTATGATATAGCTGAAAAATTGCTGACAGTGGCGTTAAACACCATCAAACAAACATCAAACAATCTTGAAAATCTAGGTTACGAAGTAAATACTATACTTTAAATAATTTTAGATTGATCCAGTTAACGACATGTAAGAAATCAAAACTTTAATGTTAAAAACCACTTAACGAAATGTTATGCAGATACTAAAATAAAACAAACATATACATTATGATAATCTTGTTTGCTAGTCATGTGCTAAAGAATTCGCTAAAAACCAGAAATAGGCCTCCTTTAAAAAGTCAGATGCTAGAATTGAATACTGCATCTTTTTCCTAGCCTCAAATAAAAACACTGCTATAATATTCCGACGTGTTAGTCTGTGTTCTATATCAAATTATTTATTTCGACATTTTCAAGGTCGCAACAACTTCTATTTGTGTTTTTCGGATTTCTTTATTCATCCACATGTTTGGGCCGGTGTCATAAACATATCAAATATGATAGTTTTGTCAACGTATCCTTAACTCAAATATTGACCAATCAGATTACCATTAACGACATTATTGTTAATTTGAGATAAACCTCAATTTTAAGAAGTTTTGGTGAGCTATAGCCATTACAGAACACGAATATATCTTTTCTCAAGTATGTTATAAAATGGCTGTGTGTATAACTTTGAAACATGCACATAAATACCTTAATTATAGTTTAAATGATATCTTAAAAACTACTAATTACCCCTTTCTTTCATGTCCTCAGTCTGCATGGTGATGTCAGAAAGGTTTGCACTTAATAAGTTCAACTTATTGTATAAATCACTCACGCCATAGGCAAACCTCTCGTTAGTTGTGTTTTGTGTCATTACCACTCTGCCTATTCCATCTTTGAATATATCGTTTAAACCAGAAATATTACTCGCACACTCTAGGGCAATTTCAGATAAGGTCATTAAAAGATTTGCTTCTGTTGATTTTGACTGTCCTTCGTGCTCCAAAAGTCTTCTCAGTAAAGCGTCTATGCTGGAATTTAGTAGACTTTGTATTGTGTTCACATTTATATTTATCTCATTTTCGACGTTCGAAATATTGTTTTTATTCTGTTTCAAAATTTCCTGTACTGCCTTAAGTAAGTCTTGTTCAAATATTTGTAATTGCCCTTTGAAGTTATTCATACGTAGTTCCAAATTTTCAAAACTTGTATTATAAAACGTGCTAAATTTTCGGACCTCATCTTTAACGTCTACGTCAAATTTGGAAAGATTCTTTCCAATTAATATAGACATTTCATTTATCGCCTGTGTCTGATTTTGGAAAAGTCGTTGAGTTTCGCCTTGGAGTTCATAAAATTTCGCCGTAATATTAGTGATGCTTAAGTTTTGTTGTCGTTGCAATAACTCAAGATTTGTTGTAAATTCTTTCAGCATTGTTGATACGTTCTGAGTGTTCAAACTGTTTGTTGTTGATATTGAGTGTAAGGCACTAGTTAGACTACTTCCAAAGAAAGCAGTTTGACCCCTAACTCTATTGATGTCACTGAGGAGACCTATCAGGCTTGTATTAAACTGTATATTCATTGCATTTATTTCATTTTTCAGTTCGGTTTTCACCAAGGTAATGTTTTCTAAAGATCTTATTGATGCATCATGCACAGCTTGTGTTAAGTTAACTTTTAGTTCTAATGATTCTGCTTTTAGCTGATTAAGGTTGTTTGTTATATTCCTAAAACTTACATATTGGACTGTATTCAAACTTGCCAGATCCGTTTGAACTGTTGATATATTTCGCTTGCATGTATCGGAAAGTTTGTCTATTGATTCGGTCAAATTTCGTTCCAACGAAGCAGTAATTATGGCAATGTCGTACAAACTCTGACTACTTGAGTTGAAAAGACTTTCACGTATTTTTGACTCGTTTTGTATGTCTGAGCCAACTTTTGATATTCCCCGTTTGCATTCGATTGATATCTCATGCAATTCCTTTGACCAATTAGATTCAAGAAATGTAGTTTTTTGCTCCAATTCACCAATCGTTTTGTTGATATTTTTGATATATTCATTGCTTGTGGCATTGAGTTGTAGAACTTTATTCTCCACTTCAAGCATATATTTTTCAGATGATATTAATGTTGTGTTAAAAATCCTTGTCAAGTTTTCAATGTTTAATTGAACTAAATCAATGCTTTGTTGGCCAGATGTCACTTTGTTAAACAGAGCAATGTAGTCGTCATCTCGAACCTTGTCCTTTACTTGTAATCCACTGGTTAATCCTTTTAAATCCATAACTTCTTTTTCTAAAAGTTCAGTTTTATGTCTACATTCCCCGTTAATGAGTTTTAAAGTAGCTATTTCATTATAAACAGGAATAAAGCTAGATTTAACCGTTCGAATATCCTGTTCAATACTCTCTACATGCGACAGAAGTGCAGAATAATTCCCGTTTAAAATATCAATTTGCATTTGTAAGCTTTTGGTTTTATTGGATGACATTTCTATCTCATTTTCTGTCATCGAGGAGGCATTGTGTAAAACACTAACCTGATTCTGAGTGTCTAAAAACTGTGATTGAAGCTTTCTGATTGTATGCCTAATTTCCATCTGGTCCTCTGCGTATTGCTTACTATATTCCTCCATTTTAGCTAGTTTATCCAATAATGTCATATATAGGTCTGTTGAAACGTCTGACGGCGCAGCATTCATAGTGGTAACAAAGACCATGCAAACCATCGTTAGGAAAAGGCTACATAAATGCATCTTAAATATTTTTTATGTATTCAACTAACCTGCATGGTTCACTATCTGCTAACGTTTAGTGAATGCTTTTATAATATATATAGAAATACATATCGAGATACCTCTAAATACAGCAAAATTGGGATGTCATTGGT